>VZSZ01009261.1:136777-369644 GCA_013398815.1 Ibidorhyncha struthersii
GGGCGGGCTGTGTGAGCAACAAGAGGGAAATTTAGCTCTTTCAAATAAATCCCAGACTGTTTCTAGTTAAGAAAAAAAGGACTGAACACCGACAGTTTAGGCAGGTCACAATTTTTCACTTCTTTAGTGAAGCCTATGCTTGAGACTCCAGTCCAACCGCGTAGCACGAAGGAATCTCAGTGGAAATCAGTCTCTGGCTGCACAAGGATGGGATGGGCAGCATTTCTGTGACCCTGAAGCATACACCTCAGGCAGCCAGCGCTTGGACAGGTGCAGTTCCCCTCAATATGTCGCTGTGGGAACGTTTGGCAAAGTGAATACTGTCTGAGCTTAAGAACTCACGAAGGACTAGATCAAAATTAAAGTCTCAGATATGTAAATGTTGAAATATTTTGCTTCACAGTAATTGGGGATGATTTTTCCCCTCATTAATAACCCCACTTGAAGATAATAACTAGCTCTTCTTTCAGCTTCAGAGATGAGATGAGCTCAGAATGCAGCTACTTCGTTGATGACTGAGTGATAACGGAGTCCCCTGTCTGCAAAGTAATAATCACGCCATAATCCGAATACCAATTATATGTACTGGCTATATTAATACAGATTTTTTTTTTTTTATGCCACCCTAATAAACAGAAACTTCTGGTTTAGTTTTCTTCATCTAGAGCTTCTAATACTTAATTTCCTACCTATCCAGGCTCATTAAATAAATGAGGAAACCTTACTGCAGCTGATAGAAAAACTGGCTCCAGCCATTGAAATGAGGTAATATCTCATGCAACACCAGTTACATTAATAGATAAGAGAGCCAGAGGGAGAAAAAAGGTTTCATTTACAAATGAAGGAAAGAGAAACAAAACTGTTTAAATGCTGCCCTGAGCCCTACAGAACAAATGAGTAACTCATCTATCAGTCAGTATCCCCCAAACCACCACTTTTGTTGCTTGTTTAACTTGGTCAGTACTTGTTTCAGTAAATTTAAGTTAGTGTCTGGAGAACAGTGCATTTTTATTCTGATTTCAACTTGGCTACGGATGATTGATGCTTGCATTGAAAGAGCAGGTGGTATTTTGGATTAGTTCTTTTAGGAAAAGAGATATTTTGGTTTTTAAAATCTGTAAAATTACTTGACTTGAGGTTTTGATAATTATTTAAGAAGCATAAAAAACAAACCAGCATGATCTCAAAGGAAAGCTTCAGGTCTGGGATGTCTTTGGATATGGATTTATCATTTGCAGTTTGCCACTATTGCTCATGAGGCATAGATGACATACTGAACAAGACAACAGTAATTACTACACAACTACTTCTGATTTTAGGGAAATACTAGTTTTGTATCATATATTGTATGGAAATACTTGCCACAGGTTTAGTTTTTAATGGAGACAACTGTTTCTGGCCAGAAGTCCATTATTATAATCTCAGTATACAAGTTACATGCCAAGGAGAAAAAAGGATTTTAGGATCATAATATCATTAGCATACATACACGCACAAACACGTTAGACTTATGGTCACTAATTTGAAGATAACTAGTATTAAAGCCTGGAGAAAAGAAGTAAAATGTCTTCCAGCTAGACCTGATTGGTAATTTCAAATGTTTTGAAAACAAAACTGAGAAGAAATTAGTGTTCAAGTCCCAATACAGCAAAGCACATCGGCACTTCATCATGTGCTTTTGTTGAACTGGGGCGGATGCAAGGCTCTAGAGACTACTAAAAGAGATAAAGAGGGAATCTAAAAATATATTTGAATATTGAATTTAGACAGAATATTAGAACTTTCAAGCACTGGAACAAAGTTAAAGGCTAGCTCAAAAGGAATAAAACCCTGAAGTGCAAGCAGGGAGTCTCAGCTATTGGTGAGCTTCCTGGAGGCTGCTGACTCCAAAACAAGCAGGTAAAAGGAACACTAACACGATTAATGGTGATTGAGGGACAGATGATCTGCTACACTGATATTGTCTTTTGGGGCTGTTCGATGGAGAGAGACACTGATGGATGGATAGTTTTGTATTTCATTGTTTTTCCTGGTCTGTTATGTAGGGAATAGGTGATGGTTATGAAAAGGATGGAAAGTTGTTAAGATACACAACTTACTGCATGCCCCAATGACAGTTTTCAGTGATATTTTTTAGTGGGAACAGCTGAAACAGAGCACCAGGGAGCTGAAAACTACTGTTGTGATGAAGTAATTCAAAATTCGATACCCATAAAGTGAAATGCAAGAGCACCAAAGAAGGTGATGAAACCATGGTTCTCATGAAGCCTGTGGCAACATTTCCACTTATTTCCAAGCAGCCACTATCTCTAGAACTATGCTTAGATGGATGTATTTTAGTCCTGATTTTAGTCCATCTCTTCCTTTGAAGTGTCAGCAACCTCTTTGGAGACACCAAAGAAGGAAGTAGGCATGATATCCTTGGACACATTTGACATTCAACTGCTTTCCAGCAATCCACTGGATGTTTGATTATCCTACAAGTACGGGAACTTCAGCACAAAACATTGAGATCTCCCCTTCTCTGCTTCACTCTCTTGCCCCCTGCACAGCCTACACACAGAAGCATAAAACATACATAATTCCCCTGGGGACTGTGGGCTCCCATCTCATTTTGGGAGAAAACTCAATCAAGGAGTTTCATGCAAGTGCTTTAAGTGTGGGATGCCCCAGCATGAACAAGAACTTCTGCTCAGTCATATAAGAAATCCTCATCCTTTATTTCTGGAAGGAAACCTTAGTATCCTGCAGAGCTGGGCACATGCCATGAATCCCAAGTGGAAGCAGGTAACTTTCTCAGAGTGAAAAAATAAGATCCAAGCCACCCTTCCCTTACCAGTATCTCCTGCTGGCTTAGACACCTGTTCTGCTTGTCAGATTTTGTGAATCCCATTTTCTAGGAACTTAATTCTACCCCCACATTAAATGGGAATTATGAATTTAAGTACAAAGCAAGAGCCTTAAAGGTAACAAACCTCCATACCCAGCAAAAGTTAATGTCCATTGTGAAACCAGCAAAAAACCTGCCATAGCTACCTTCCTGAACACTGTGTCCCGTTCTGGCTACCGCAGCTGGAAGAGGATATTGCAGAACTATAAACAGCACAGAAAGGGCAGTGAGGACCACGAGAGGTGTGAAACAACTCCTGTACATTGGAGATGCCTGCTTGGAAAGCAGACAACTGACAGAAAATATGACAGTGGCCTACAAAATCCCTGCCTGCACAGAGAAGGTAACTTTGGAACAGATTGGCTGTTTCCCCTAGGAACTAGGGGGAAGCTAATGAGATTATCAGGCAAATGGTTGAAACTAAAAAATAGGAAGCACTTTTTCACACAACACATAATTAAATGGAGACTTACTGCACACAGTATTGTGGAAGCCAAAAGTATGAACAGGTTAACAGAGGATTAGACAAATTAATGGAGAACAGATCTAGGCTATTAAAATAATGGTATAGATCCAACCTCTGCTTCAGGAAGTCCCAACAGGTAAATGAAACAGCACTTACAGCATGCGCAGGGTGACTCCACCTGACTACAAAGAGATCATAAAAACAGTGAGAATGATTGCTATGATAAAAAATTTAGCTGTTTGGGCAAGAGCACAGGAAACAGGACAAAGCCAGGAATGAGCCCTCCCCTGTGCCCTCCCAGCTTTGGGAAATCAGCTGTTGAGAGACTTCCTCAGCTGCAGGGGTCTGAGAGAGGGCAAAAGGCAGCCGGCAGGATGCAGTGTCAGCCAAGGAAGAGACACAAAAGGTTGGGAACTGCAACCCCAGAGCACTTTCACAGCCCTGCAACTGCTATTTGGATTCCTCAGCTCCATCTCTGCTGTGCAAAACACCATAGATCAAGGGCTGCAGCGCTCACCCTGCATCAAGGAGCCACAAAAGTACTGGTGATGGGGCTGACAAGGCCTTGTTGCTTCCCGGAGCCCAGCTTGCTTCCCAACCTGGCATCGCACTGCCTTTCTACATACCAAGGGCTTCCTTGGAACTACCATGGGGGTCTTAAAAACCTACCCTAAACTGAAGCCCAACAAATGTTAAACCTTTGTTTTAATATAAATCAAGCATGGCTAGATGATTTAGGCAACTGTGGTGGACTAATTGTACTTTCCAGAGGATTTAAGCAAAACAGCTGGACAGAGTATGAGCATCCTTCTGAAACTTTAGGTTCATTTACTCAAACTAGAGGAGAATCTATCACAGCATCACTGACAGCACAGGATTCTGAAATGAGAAAAAGATGTATAAATACATTAACTGTTAGACAAACTGCTTAGAATTAGTGTTTTTAAGTAAGATGATTTAGACTGACTGGTAAGCTTGCTGCTCCTTGTCTCTCATAAGGAAGGGAAAAAGATTTATTGGTCCTGGGGAGCACTGGGAGCAACACTCACATTTTGCAGAAAGCCAGAGCAAGCTCACTCATTGAACACCTGAATGAAAGAGAATCAATGACAGAAGTCAGGATGTGCTTTGACATACTCTAATCTTACACATAGTTAGCTCTGGCTTTCTCCATTCACAAGGGGTGGATTTAATTTCACAAGCAAACAGTTAAAATTGTTTCGTCTTGCTTTGTAATCTTATTAAATGACAGGCAAGCGAGACTTGTATTTTTATGGAAAGCAGAAACGTGGTAAAACATTTGGAAGAGTGGAGGTCATCTTGTCCCTTGTCACTGATGTACCTATTCCTGCTTGGTTTATATTGTTCCAGCAGCTGTGCCACCTCAGGCTGTAATTTCAGCATTTCTAACAAACTAAATGGTATTGGGCTGGCCTGCACTCAGTGGAAAATTCAGGCATCACAGGAGGAATAGTCTTTTCTTAAAATCAGTTCCCCATGGAAGAGAAAAAGGGCTGTCTGTGGACAGTGAAAAATTGCCAGGATTTGCGTGTACTAGACACTGGAACACACTGCAGTGAAATAATTCCTGCAAACAATTCATCAGTTCATAGAAGATGCATTCAGCTAGAGACTGAGGAGTCAGCTGAGACTGACACAACATATCACACCCCCACGGACTGTGGCCTAGACGTGATGAAAGCAGAAGCTCCTCTTGCTCAGGCCATGTATTTCTGAAAACTAGCTGGGCTTCGCACTGCTGCTGGGGGAGCCTGGACTGGGTAAGGGGCGGGAATAAGAGGAGCCCTGCCAGTTCTCAGGTGGTCTGACACTGTAGAAGCAGGTCCTTGACACCATGAAAGCCATGATCTCTCTGAAGGCTGCCCTCCAGTTACGGCAGCTCCCACAGCATCAAATCTGAGGATCCAAAAAATGATTCCTGATGTGTTTCATGCATTAAAAAAATCAGGTCTTGCCCCTGCTCCCTCTTGCCCTCATGACAGCATGTCTCAAACAAGGCAAGTAATAATTTATTAGCATCAAGAAGAGAAATACCAATGTGCTCAAGCTGACAGCCTCTTTTCTGGGAGTAAGGGGAAGCTCAGCTTCCCCAGTGCCCATGGGAGTGCAGGGAGTCCCATGTGCTCTGTATCCATGGGCATTGCAGGCCTTGCTGCATCTGGCAGCGCTGCCCAGGGACCGAGCTGTTGTCCAGTGCGCTGAGATGCGATCAATTATTACTGTGCATAAGCTTTGCAGGCAAAGCAGCCAAGGTTTCTGCAAACTCCCCCGTCAGCTGTGCTATAGGCATTTTCAGTCCTACTATGTTTCCAAGCAATGCCCTGTTAATTACTCCCGGGACACACTGAGGTGGCTGAAGTCCTTTTCTCTTATAGGTACCAACTGATTATGTATGCTCTTTAAAAAATGAAGAAAGGATCCCAGAATTGTTTTAAAGAATTGCAAAGTAAGTGGCTGTCAGTGTCCGTGGATTGCCAAGGCATGTAAATGGCAATTTCTTTGATACAGTGACCAAGGCACTGTGGCTTTCAAAATGTCACAACACTTGGCATGTAATTACTAGGAAGTTTTGCAATAGCAAAAGGCTTGCTAGAAGCTGCTCAAGCCCTGGCAGCATTTGTAATAATAGCATCCTTTCTTCAGCAAAAAATTGAATTTCAATTTTTTTCCTAGTTTCATCTTTTTGTTACTCAAAAAATAAAAATGGAGCCATCAAAGAAAGCTCCCAATATCTTTATGTCGTGGTTCCAGGTTATGCTAAACTCAGGTCTTTAAGAGTATAAACTTCCCCTGTCTTAAATTAAAGACCTGAGCAAGAAGGATCATCAATGAAAAATGGACCGATCCAAAGGGAACAACTAAGGTATAAGTAGGAAGGGGAGTCAACAGCACTGTGGCTTTTTTTCCTTTTGCACTAAGCCTGGTCTTACATTGCAATCCTACCCCTCCATTCTATCTTCCCTTCCTTTATCTGTTTTGTCCACTTCTTTTTCCCTGACACATGACTTACAGGTATGACCATATAACTTAATGCAATTGAGTTGCACTGATTTAACTAATTACCACCCGTCACGTGTGCCACCTAAGCCAATGTTTTCCATTTCCTCATCCTACCCCAACTGTGAGACAAAACACATTAGCTCAAATGTCAGGCTTATGTTGATTTGCATAACCCAAGATGTCCAAGGACATACTTTATGCCAAAGCTGGTAGCACGATAATTTCAGTGGTGCAGCCAGTGAGCAGCATCTCACACGGGTTACACACATAATCACATCTGTAACCTCACGAGCTCTCTGAACACAAATTTGTTGCTTGTCTGGAGCGTGCTAGGCAATGAGGCAGTGACATCTGGTTGGTGTTTTCACATTTGACTACTGCAGAAATAATTAGCAATGACAATATATACACAGCGTATTCTTCTTCACTCTGCCATCAAGTTGACTGATGCAGAAGAGGCCAATCTGACCTGAAATAAAAGATGAATCCTGCCAACTAACAGCAAGAAATGGTCAATTTTAGCACACAAGCTCAAAATGCCTCTGTGAAGATGTTGGTCACATACACCTCACATCTGAAAATGATGGAAACTATATAAAGACAAAATCACTACTGCACTGGAGCAGAAATGACAGCTTTGTCGTAATAGTCCATCTCTGAGCCCGCCTACCCTAGATGAAGATGAAAAACCCTTTACACAAGTCAGATAACAGTGCAAGAGCATTTCCCCTTGACCGCAGTGGCTGATCGACTGATGGTCTGTACAGAAAGACTGACAGCCTGCCTTATTTTCATTTTAGCAAAACAGTATGGGTAAACATTGACTTAGAATTGTCTCATCTTCAATTTGATCATGGTTGACTGAAATGCCTCTGTCTATGAAGATAACAGAATTAGTAGTCCATTAGTTAAGCAATCATGACTTCTATTCAAGCTTCTGTACTATGATGACTTTGCTGTATCTGACAATCTTCTCACAGTAGAGCAGACAATATGACGAATATCTTGCAGAAGTTTGTTCTCTCAACTTCTTCCAGTAGGACAGCAGTGTGTGTGTTTGAGAGGTCCCTTCCAGTCTCACACTCTTTTTTAACTCAGCAACATATGTCCAAGAACTCAAACTGCAGACAGATACCCAAAGTTGCTTTGCAAGGTGTTCCAGTTAATGACTTTCTGTCAAACTGGGAGAACATTTCAAGCAGGTACCAACAGGACTTGCCTTAGTCTCAGTGCCAGTCAATCTTATCATTAATTATTTGGTAGGTGAGCTAGAGAGTGCGCTTCTAAATTCAGCAGTGGGCATTGAGCTGACTAAGTCTGCAAGGAGTTGGAAGGTCTATAGGTTTTATCTGAGATAGAGTTAATTTTCTTCATAGTAGCTGTTACAGTGCTATGGTTTGGATTTATGATGTAAAGAGCATTGATAACACATCCGTGTTTCAGTTGTTGCTGAGCAGTGCTTGCACAGCGTCAAGGCCTTTTCTGTTTCTCATGCTGCCCCGCCAGCCAGCAGGTTAGTGGTGCACAAGGAGTTGGGAGGGGACACAGCTGGGACAGCTGACCCTAGCTGACCAGAGGGATATCCCAGACCACAGGATGTCATGCTCAGCAATAAAAGGTGGGGGAAGAAGGAGAAAGGAGGGGATATTCGGAGTGATGGTGTTTGTCTTCCCAAGTAACCATTACGTGCGATGGAGCCCTGCTTTCATGTAGATGGCTGAACACCTGCCTGCCGATGGGAAGCAGTGAGTGAATTCCTTGTTTTGCCTTGCTTGCATGCGCAGGTTTTTCTTTACCTATTAAAGTGTCTTTATCTCAATCCATGAGTTTTCTCACCTTTACCCTTCCGACTCTCTCCTCCTTCCCACTGGGAGGGAGCGAGTAGCTGTGTGGGGCTGAGCTGCCTGCGGGTGTTAAACCACAACAGAAGGATAAACAGGGTAAGAATTCAGAACAATTTTCCTAAGATGGAGAAATGATCCCAAATCACCATGGTGAAATCTGCAAAGACAAGTATGACATGCTACTGCTAGGAAGGAGAAATCAAATGCACAGATACAAAATAAGGAGTGACCGGCCAGCCAGCAGCTCTGCAGAAAGGCACATGGGAGATAAAGTTGATCACAAACAGCGTGAGTCAAGATGCTTCTGTGAAAAAGACACACTTCAGATGGAAACATATTAACAAACATCTTATATGTAAGCTATGGCAAGTACTTATTCCATCCTAATTGGCACTAACAAGATCTCAGCAACACTCCACTATGGGATACTGCTCTCTAAGACCCCAGCAAGCTGAAGACTGCCCAGAGGAGAGCTGAAAGTATAATCGGAGACCTAGAAAGCATTACTTATGAAGAAAGGCTGGGAACTGGGCTCAGTGAGGCTGAAAGAAGATAATTCTTGCAGACTGAACACATTATTAGTTCTCTAATACGTGGAAGGCTGTCAGCTGTTCATCTGGAGCAGGACGTGAAGAAGCCAAGATTCATTTGTAACCATAGAAGATTTAGGAGACATAAGAGGGAACTTTCTGGCCCTAGGGATATGAAAGGACAGGAACAGATTGCTCAGGTAAGTTGCAGAATTATCTTAATTGAATGATTTTAAGAAAAGTTAGACAGAGATCTGTGGTGTGTAGTAAGCATACATCTAACTTTCTCACGGCTGGTGAATGGAAAGCCATCCCAGGCCTGCAGGGCCACCATCCTTCCTACCTTCTCTGTGCCACGTTCCCTGCCAGCCAGCTGTATCTCTCGGCCAGGCTGCACCTAAGCGTGCCAACCAAGAGTATCTGGCTTCGACATAAAACCTACCTGGAAAAATTTTAAAAGTGGGAAATCAGTTCTCTCTTTTATGTCCTGATCAAAGCCTAGCTTATGCGTTTCCCTTGCCACAACAGGCACCATCGTGTTGATAGGATCTGCCTGCCCGACCTCCCCCCCCTCTTCTCTCTCAAAACTTAAGATATGAAGAATAACATGATGTTGCACAGAAGGGAATAGAGACCTCTGAAGTCATCAAAAAAGCCAGCTAGTTTCATTTTATAATATACCAGGTCTGAACTGATCATGAATTGGGACTAAAAACAACAGTACAGGAAATCTACTTTACTGCAAAATAAGTTGGCCATGAACTCACATTAAATTACTTCTTCTCTCCCTGAGGCATCTGGTAATGAAGCCCAATGCCAGTCTGCTGCGAGTGCACTGAATACAGTGAGCTGTGAGTGAGGGTTAATATTTTAGCTTCTTAACTTACAGAAACATATGACTGAATATGAACCAAACAAAACATAAGCAAAAAAGCAATGCAACAGGTTGAGTTCTGCCTTTATAATGAATTGGTTTTTAAAAGGTTGACTGCTTGACACCTTGTTAATTGATTACAGGCAGCCTGAAGATGTACTGTCTGAAAAGCAACTTTTGCACGGTGTACTTTCTGAATTCCTGAGACTGATCTTTTCTCCAGAGGGCATAATAAGAGCATATTTTTTTTCAGTCCTTCAGAGACCAGCACTGATTCCATGTCTTGACTTTGTCTGAAGGGAATTACTAGATGCTTGAGACATTCAGTCAAAAAAAACCCCAACCCAGACTGACTTTAAAGTGGCTTTACCATTTGGCAAAAGAAAAGCTGAGGGCTTGTGAATCTTTCTGCTGCTACTGCAAAATGAAAAATAAACAAAAATGTACAAAATAAGATAAATATCCCTTTGCTGTAACTTGGTTATGCCCTCGAGTTACATGATGAAAACAGAAACATGCCACAGATATCTGTTGTCTGTTATAACGTGCTGTTCCTATAGTACTGATGTTTGTCAGAAACTGCAATTTCATTCAGTTTATGTAATTCTTCTAACAGAGCTTACTGAAGTATTTCTGCTTTGGCACTAGATAACTCAACCCACCTATTATGCATAACTATAGAGAAAAGCAAGGAAAAGTACCAGTACCTGTGTAACCAAAAAAAGAAACGTGGGCACTAAAAAGTTGAGTAAAGCCAATTTTCACAGGGAAGTTCAAACTGCCTCCAGAAAACAACTGCATTGGTACTTGAGATACCCTCTTAGTGGTTTAAGACTTACTGGCTTATGAATTCATAGTTGGAAAACCACTGAGGAAAGCAAATGAGTCCTGGATATGTGGGAGTCCAATGTGCCACCAACTCTGACACGTCGTAAGTTCATAGAATCATAGAATGGTTTGGGTTGGAAGGGATCTTAAAGATCATCTAGTTCCAACCTCCTGGCTATGGGCAGAGACACATTCCACCAGACCAGGTTGCTCAAAGCCCCATCCAACCTGGCCTTGAACACCTCCAGGGATGGGGCATCCACAACTGGGCAACCTGTTCCAGTGCCTCCCTACCCTTAGAGTGAAAAATTTCTTCCTTATATCTAATGTAAATCTTCCCTCTTTCAGTTTAAAGCCATTACCCCTTGTCCTATTACTACATGTCCTTGTAAAAAGTCCCTCTCCAGCTTTCTTGTAGGTCCCCTTTAGGTACTGGAAGGCTGCTATAAGGTTTTGCCAGAGCCTTCTTTTCTCCAGGCTGAACAACCCCAACTCTCTTAGCCTGTCTTCATAGGAGAGGTGCTCCAGCCCTCTAATCATCTTCGTGGCCCTCCTCTGGACTCACTCCAACAGGTCCATGTCCTCCTTATGCTGGGGGCCCCAGAGCTGAATACAGTACTCATTGGTTTTGAGGAATCCAGCTTCTTACTATGTTTTTCTGCTGGAACGGTTTCATCCCGCGTGTCTTCCCTCCTAGGACTGATGGGGCAGTGGCAGTCCCATGCCAGCTCTGTGTGTTACTGATCCAAGGCAGAAAGTAGAAGACAGGGACAGGCACAGCATTTGCACTCTGTTTTTTTTTTTTAACAGGGAATTGGGAGCTTGATGTTATGAGGGAATGAGGGACCAAACCGCGTTCTTCAGGAACTGGGCAGGGAGAGGGCAGAAGCTGTGATGGGATGCTCAGCTGCAGAATTGTGCAGTCTGGGATGGGGATTGGCCCCTATGATCCCTCAACAGCCGGAATGCGTCAATGTCTCCCATCGACACCACGAGAGTGCTTACATTTCACCCGACTAATCCAGGAAGATGCTTGCCATCCCCTCCCACAGCCTGGCCCCATCCAGCCATCTGGTCCTGTGTGATTCCTTCTGCAGGCAGGGGAATGCCATGGGAACGCCAGTGCTGGGATGCTCACACGCAGACACGCACACACACTCGCGCACACACACGCCTCCAGCCTTCTGCTTCCAGCGCTCCCTTGCATGCTCTTTCTTTTGTCGGTTCTACTTTCTTCCCCAAGCAGCAGTAAGGATTTAGTAAAAGCCTGTGGGTCCTCTGAGTTATAAAATTAGGTCTCTACAGGTGCCAGCAGAATGCCGTGCCTTGGCATCCAAACAGTTCTGCCCCCAGTTAGTAGATGAACTGAATTTCCTCTTGAAGCTAAAGCACTCCCCATCCTTGCTTCCCCTGGATCCGCTTCCCCTTACGGCCGCAGAATGCAACACAGAACCACTTGAAATGGCGTTAGAGAAATCCACCGCGGACACTTGAGAAATCCTGTGACAGCACTATGAGGCAGATAAGCACAGGCGGGGAGAGAGGAGGGAGAAAAGGAATAGTTTTCAGAGACTGCTTGGCAGCAAAGTCAACGTTTGAAATATCTGTGGGGAGTCTGAAAGCATTTCCTAACATCAAAAATGCGAAGAAGAAAAAGAAATTTTGATCAATGGCTTATTGCCCTTGATCTAAGCAAAAGAATCTTAGCTGGTCAGAAATAACAGAAATCTGTTTTATTGTAAAGCTGAAGTTTTCTATGTTTTGACAGCTGGGGCTCATGCTTTTGGCTGGGTTATTTGCCAGCCTTAAAATACTCATCAGCGAGTTGCCAGGTTTTTGTCCTTTCACATTGAACTCTAACGATGAAGGAGAAGGTGCTGGAGAGATTTTAAGCACGAGTTCTCTGCCTTAAAACAGAACGTTGTGGCCTGAATTCACATGACCAGAAAAAGAGGTTTCCACTCCCTGGCCAAGTTTCTGGTGAATCACTTGCTGGTCACAGAGCCAAGATTCACTTTCTGGAGCATGGGAAGCAGTGGCTCATTTGTGATGAAGACAGCCCCCTCGCCTTTGTTGAGAGGAAATGGATTAACAGTATGTATTCTGTGCACAAGTCTTATAAAATATTGCAGATTAAAGAATCCTTACTGAAGAACAAACTGGAACACATATTAAACTGAAAAGTCAAATCCGACTGAAAATGGTCAGTGACATGTTGGTGTTGGCGGCTCCAGGATCAACTCAGATGTTTTACAGACTATCCAAACAAATTAGCAACACAGAACTTATTCTTTATCTTTTTGATGCAAACCTTTACACTATTATTCCAATGTTACTTCCTCTTAATGCTTTCTACATTTTGATATATTTATTCTAAGAATTCAAACCAGGCTCTTCTGCTCTTGTGCAATTTGTTCATTCTTACTGTCCTGGTTCGAGCAACACAGGACTAATTTATCTTCTAATACTCAGGAAGACTGCACTTTTAGAAAACTGTAGTGTCTGAACTGGTGAAAATATTTACTCTATAGCCAGCTATTGTGTGTGGGTTTCAAGGTCTCAGTGTTTTCCAGCTTGCCAGGTGCAGGGATGAGGAGGAGCAAGACCTGAGCACTTGACCCAAGCTGGCCAACAGGACTATTTCATACCATGAACATCACATTCTACATAAATTAGGAAGTTTGCTGCAAAGTTCTCTCTCTCCCTTGATGGCTGCCATCCTGAGAACTTCGTGCTCCGGTGCCAGACCCCTGAGGCCTTCCCTTCCTCCCAAAGCCGTAGCGCTCGCAGTGTTTGACATTTACTGTCCGCTGCTGGGAGTGCACAGCTTCCTACTGATATAGTTGGCTGAGTATACTCTTTGTATATTTTGTATTGGTATTGGGATCAATATTGGTTCTTTAGTGTTATTAATGTTAATTACCTAATTTTACTCTATTAAATCTGTTTATATTTCAACCCCTGGCTTTCCTTGTTTTCCCCTGATTCCCCTTTCCTGGGTGGGGAGAGGTCACTGGGTGATATAATGATTGTCTACATGACGATAAATTGTTATGGGTTTCTCAAACCATAACACTTATGTCTTGTGCATCTTCCACTTAGTCATTTAATTGTTATCATTCCATTTCACACCTGTACAACTTAGGGGGCTTTATTAGGTGAACCACTTACAAAGTGAAGAATAATAAATCACTTCACATCTGCTGGGAAGACTGAGTTCCTCTTCCAAAAATTCAGGGTCATTCATATTGACCTTGTATCTGAAAAATCTACTTTCATCAACCCTGTCCTTAGCTTCCTTTACTCTTCCCAGGGCGACTACTATTTTTGTCATGTGATTTTATATCTACAAAGTCCTTGTGAGTGCTCAACACTTCACTTTTGAGACTGATCTTTCATTTTCTGGATAAGGAATTACATTTCTTTACTGGATATGAAGTGATAACAAATCCTTTTCATTCAGGGACAAGTTAATATGGGAAGAAGTTGCAAAGAAGAGACTAACACTAAGTGAAAACTGAAGGTGCATTACCGTGTCGGATCAGGTCCTTCAGGCAGTTTCAGCTCTACCAATGGATAGCTTAAACAGACAGCTGTAATGTGAACTAAGGCCAAAGAGCATCTCAGAGTTTCCAAAGCCGAATTTGTAAAGGGCCTTTGATCTAGTCTCCAACCCTCAGTAAAGACGGGGTGAGCGACTAAGTGTGCAGGCGGCAGGTCTGCACTGAGGGATGTTGCCTGGTGGGACCAGGCACTGGGCTGCAAATTAGGGGAAGGCAGAGGAAGGCACTGGCAGAAAGGGGGAGTGGCGGAAAGGGAAGTCTCTCTGGTCATACATTGGCACACAAAACAAAGGCAGGATTTAGCAACAATCCCTGGTCTGCATTTATTAACCATTGTGGGTTTGGCTTATATGAACTGGCACTCTCCCAGGACAATGTAAGGGCATGGTTTGGGCCACACCATGTACCAGGACTGTTCTCAAAGAGCAGTCTGGAGGCAGTCACCCTATTTTGGGCAGAGAAGAAAGCTTAGAAGTGTGGATGCAAATCATGCAGGGACGCTTGCAGGGCCAGAAAACAGGCCTTGGCTTGTTCTGTTTTGTAATGTAGTCCTTACACCAGGATCGTGCCAAACATACTGTATCATTTGAGGAATGCAGCTATTTTGAGCAGAAGGACTGATATTAAGAAAGTAGGTGACACTGGTGAGAACAGACAGATGTTTACTGATTCAGTCTTCACATGCAAAACCGTCGGTGCATGTTCAAAGTCGTTTTCTGAAGATGTGTCTTGTTATCTTAACATCAGTAAACAGCAGCCCAGTGTATTTTCCCATTTGTTGTGACTTGCTTATTCAGATCCCGTATATATTCCAGGGACACAGTTACTAAATTTAAAGCTGCAAACAGATTTGTTCTCTCAGCACACTTGTAAGAAACATTTAATTTTACATTGCCAATTTTCAAATACTTCTATATACTCTGGCTAGGTAAAAGAGTAAGGAATTGGTGTAACTCAGTGATGAATTAATAGTGCGCTTGCTAGTGCAAGCTCTTATTTTCCTCTTTAGCAGATACTGGGCCAGACACTTTGGAAGAGTTTAATCAAAATCCTCATCAAAAGCCAAATGACTGGATTTTAAAGAAAGTTTAATTACAGTGGTCAAACCACCCAGCATGATTTGCTTGATTTGATTAACGTAATGAGGAGCACATTTAATGAGAAATGCATTAATTCATTCAAACAAGTGGTTTTATCAGAGGAATTAAGCATCAGCCCAGATTATGTACAGCAGAAACTATTATAGCAAAAATTGACCGAGGTCAAAGCAGCAGTCATGCCATAATTACAAGCTCTCAGCTGTAATCTACCAGCTGAACTTGGGCAGTGCTCATCATGACTGAAAAAGCAGGGTCCCCATTTAAAAAAGCCCCCAAAACAGGGTTTTGCTTCCAGCTGGGATCTTCATCCCTTTCTTTCAGATGTTCAGAAGATTCAGGAACTGGGATTGAACTGTCTGAGTTTCAGATGGTTATACATGCTGGTATTAGCAAATGATGGAGCGAGAGCTCAAAGAACCCCTGATACCACCCCTGACCCTTAAAGGAAACAGAGTGTTCCCCATTTGCTCTCTGTTTTATCTCCTTCCTGTCCCTGCCAATGTCTTTGGGACACTCCTGTTCCTAACCTGGAACACACTGACTTTGGGGGAGAATTATTATTTTCCTTCTGGGAAAGGAAACCTTCTTGAAAAAGAGGAAAAATTGGCTTCAAGTGGGAAATATTTGAGAAAAAGAAGAAAGAGTCTCCTTTACACCTTGCTTTCTTAATCTGCCTTCTTTAGATAATTTTCAGCCCCTATATTCCGACTTCCTTGTTTCAGGACCCCTCCCCATGGGCTTTACACAGCACCCTTCACCTCCACCCTCCCCACTGGCACCCCTTCTCCACTGCTCCCTGCTGTATCTCCCAGCACATGCTCATGCTCTTCTCTCTCCTATGCTGCCCTGACCACCATTACCTCTTTGACTTCTGCTGTGCTCCCTTGCCTTTATTCAGTCCCTGGCTTGTTATTCCTGTAGTGTCTGTGCTACCTCTGTGTGAGCTGCCTTTCCTGCTGCTTTGTACTGCGTCTGTATAGCACTGAAACAGCTTTGATTTTTAAGCGCTCTACTAAGCCTGCTCGGCTGCTGGAGCACTTTTCGAGCACTGTTGCACAGTGGACTTAAGCACTATCTGTTGCTTAGTCTTTCATCAGCTACCACCAGCAGCTGGCAAAGGACAGCAGCTTTGAAACTGTTCCCTAAGCGGACAGGAGCCTGGTCAAGGAGCTGAGAAGCGGAGCACAAGCCCAGTTGCAGATAGAATCCTCCAGGGGTAAGTGCATACTGATGAGTGAAAACTGGCGTGGAGGCCATATTTTACCTCCTGACCAAGTCAGCATGAGTATGACAGTAAGACACTAGTATTAGAGTGCCTAAATGAATGTAGGTACCAAGGTTCACCTGCAGGTTTGGAAGTCCTGATCTTCTAGAAATAAGCTGAAGTAGAGAACTAGAGATGCCAAATAATAGACCTAAGGTTTTATTTGTTATATTAATAGAACACGAGCGAGAAAACCATTCCTGCCGAGCTGAAAACCATAATCCTTGGGATGTTTTTCTGCCATTTGTCTTTAAACCACAAGGAAACAAGAGTAAAAATTGGGATCAGGGTCCCTTTATTTTAGACAAATCTTGGGATGTGCCTATATCTGACTGCTGCACACTAACAGGAACCTGTGATATTGGCATATAAACTTTTATACAGATGAAAGCACTAACAGTGACTACCTCATCAGTATACTCAGCAAGTCTGTTCACAAGGTAAAGACAATTTTGCTTTGGAACAAGCAACCCAAATAGCACATAGAGACTCACTACAGTAGCTGCCCCTTGATGTCACCTTTGGTATCGTTGAGTGGAATCTAGGTAGGAAATCATAAAACATAAATTGGTAGAAGATCATATCTTAAAATACTTTTTCCCACTATCTCTCAGCTCGGCCTTCAAGCAGCCAACCAACCTTGTTAAACTTATCATCTGAAGAAAATTTCCCAAGGACCAATAAATCTGGCTATATCCGAATGATAAATGCAAAAATTGCAATTTATCTCCATAGCCCTCACAAGAAACATCTTCTACAACAGACCCATGAAAACCAACAGATCCTCAGCATGTCCATCTCAGAATGCAAACTACTTCATATATAACATGTGCCCCCTGGACCATAATGAACTCACACTGACAATCAGTATGTGAAAGAAAAATGTGATTAATAACAAAGGAATGTTTCCCAAAACATCCATTCTTCCTCTTAGCATTCAGCCATAATCCTCAAGGGAAATCTAGCAAAGAAACCGGAAAGACGAAGCTGGGATTAAAATTAATAATTTGATGGGACACCAAAAATTGTTGATTCCAGCAACAATGCTAATTTTATGCCACATCACAATTTACCTCAGATAGGACTTGCTAATCTCAGTTTTTCAGGAGATAATTACCTGTGCATTTCTTCTGTCCTGTGTTCAGTAGAGATGAAGACCTTATTACCGCTCCTCTTACTAACATCCCCTCTATTCCTTTCATCTCAAAGTACCTGACTGATTAATATAATGAAACTGAACACAGATAAATTGCTTCCGATCTTTGCTTATCTGGCAGTTTGCTAGTTATGTCCCTGCTTCTGTTTTTTGCCCATCAACTTGTCTGTTTTTTCCTGTCAGGTGTACTGATAACAGATATTGCCTCTCTCCACAGATACTCTTTCTGAGTGTTACGACTGTTCCCTATTTACCAGAAAACCTGCCCAACCAGACTCTGCTTTGGAAATATCAAGCATGGTTCCAGATATGGCTCCAGTTCTGACTCACAGATCCCTTTTTGAATAGTGATATGGCTTTTAGTCTAGCATTATCCAAGCTTTCAAATGCTTCAAAGAAATATTTGGGTTTATACAAAGAATAGGAACACAACTTAATTGGCGAAACATCAGTCACTACTTCTAAAAGGAAAAGAAGCATCGTTAACTCAGATCTTTCTAAAATGAAAGTGAAATATGACATGGAGGAGATTAAGAAATATATTATTCAACACAGGGCAGTTATGCACTACCCAATCCAGTCAGAGATGAAAATTTTATTGTCACTTCTCTCTGATATTTCCCAGGTACTGAACTGGTCTTTGGCAATGCTCATTGCAATGATGCAGTATTTGCTTCTCCCCTTCATCCATGGGGCTCAAAACCACCATAACACTTTACTTCCCTGCATCCAAATTCAGTAACTTAAAGCTGTAACAGGTTAACCAGTATCTTAGGAAAAAGCTGAAAGGTTAACCAGTATCTTAGGAAGGGACTCAATATAATTTTGCCTAGGAAATTTCAGTGTGCAGTTCTACATGAATTAAAATATATGGATCTAAAGAATAGCATGATATGTTTTAGGAAGTATTAAACGTGCCAGTACATAAAGCTCTGAGGTAACGTGCAAATCTACCACCTTCTGCTGGATAACATATGCTCCCTTGGGCTTGCAGAAGTAGCATGTATTGTTCTGATCACATAGCATGCAGTCCTTGATGCACACTTGGAAGTTAGTCTTTGCAAACAAGTACTGAAATTTCACATCCAGGGCAGAAGTTCTACACCCTTCTTTGACCAAAAGGCACTCAAACAAAATTCAAGACAGGATTAAGGAAAGGATTTTAAAACTTGTATTCCTCATCTTGGGAAACCAGAGGTTATCTGTGACCCTGACCACACATAAGACCTGCAACCTCACCATTACCATGTACAGAGTAAATGTTTACCCCATATGTGCCTGTCACCATGGAAAAGCTCAGGGAATGTATGGAAAGGATTTTTTGCAGGTCCAAAGGAAATGCAAGTCCCTACATCTCTTCCTCCTACTCAGATACAAAGCAGGAGCTTTCTTCCAGCAGGCAGTTTGTGTCAGTGGGCTCTGCTAGGCAGTATGGAGATAACTCTCAGCATTGATAAATGGGAACTGCTAACGTAATATAAACATTTGGTGAAAGCAAAATATTTGCCAAGAACCTAAAAGACTGGGCGCTTAAAGCAGCTCTCCACGCTGGCTTTCCTTAGCAAGGTGCACAAGGGACAGCTGAGCACAAACTCAGCTATCAGCCCCACTGCTGGCTCCTAAGTGATTGAAACTACAGCACACCATAGCTAGGTCCTGATGAGCCCTATTTAATTCCCTTCTCCCCATTTGGCTGTGCCACTGCAATGAAAGTTTCTGCAAGGAACTGAGATGCTTTGGAAGCAGTAAAACAGCTCCTGCCACTCATGATCCAGTGTTTTACTGTGCCTGTGGCACTTGCCTCAGGGCTGGTACCACCATCAGCTTCTTCCACGTAGCAAGGCAGATGGCTTCTGACTTGGCCATCCAGTTTCGATGACCAAGAGCCCACTATAACATCTTTTTGCACCACTGCAAATTTGCAGATCCAGGTGCTGATTGCTGGAAACACACAAATTCAGCCCACTAGTGGCTCAACCTTGTTTCCCGCCCACGAGTGAGTAACATGAGAGCAGCACCAGGGTTGGTGGGGGAGAAAGGATGAAGCATGAAAATAACGTGAGACGAGGATGCCCAAGCTGACAGGGGACGAAAACCAGCTTCCACCCTCCCAGGTGGCTACAGGATCCCTCCTCAACAGCCCCAAGGGAGGGAGAGGCAGCAGGAGCATGGGGTGCAGCGACGGCGCGGTGGCCCTTACCTTCTCATTCTTCCTCTCCTCGGCCTTGCTGGCAGGGCCAGGGGTGACAGGGCCACCCAGGGGCCCACTGCCGGCCTCGCCGTTGAGGTGGGCAGCGGTGACGTTGGGTGGGGTGATGGCGGCAGCGGCAGAGGTGAGGGGAATGAGGGGCCGGGCCCCTGGGGCGGGCGGCTGGTGGCCATGCTGTGGGGAAATGGCGGGGTGAGGCCGGATGGCTGCCGCTGGCAGGCGGGAGGGCGAGCTCGGTGTCCGCAGGGGCGAGACCGTGGCGGTGGGCCGCTCCGGGGCTGGCACCGAGGGGTGAGCTGTGGAGGGAGGACAGAGCATAGTTAAGACCCCCCTGCACTGCCAGACTCATCGCCATCACTGCCATGAAGCACCAGGGCCTGACAGAGAGCTAAGCTCTTAGCCTTAACCCAGGATACCTCAGCCTGCAAGTGTTTTTGTCTAAATCCTAGAAATCTCCCTCCTGGCTGCAAAAGGCCTGTTTGCAGTCACCAAAAATGGCCGGTCCTCCCTAGTGATGTGACTGGAGAACAGCCTGACCATCCCTGCCCATGCCTGGGAATAAATAGCAAGACTACTGTGCTTTTAAAATACCTTATCTCGTTCTAGCTCAGCTGTTTTCCAAACCTCCAGGACTCCCTCCTAACCTGACAGATTTTGGAGCAACGCAACACGGGACCTAAAGGGTTAGCCCAGATGATCCACTCTGATCTCACAGGCGGCAATTACAAAGGAGGGTCTCTTGTTTCAGCCCTAACAAAATGATCAACAGCACATCACTGTGCTGTGCAAGATAAATTAAGCAGAAATCCACTGGAGGATTTCTGAGCTCGGCCTCATCTTTGCCACCAAAGTCCCTAAGGGACTACGCAGTGCCTTTTAGTCTTGCTGCCCCTGCTGAGCAAACCCTACCTACAAGCACTAGGAACCAGGAATTAGCACTCTTCTTCTTAACTGAAACACTGCTGAGGTCAGCTCTCCAGGGATTTGGGCGCCTGTTGCATGCCCCACATGGCAAAAAGTGTGATAAAGTTTCAGGTCCATTTCCCCAGTGATGTTGCCTTTGACTTCCAGGTTGGTTGATTGTTAGGTGTAACACTCCTTCAAATACGTACAGACCAGAAGCCGAGTCCACACTCAGATATCCCTTCGCTTAAACGATTCAATAGTAGGACTGGCTGGAAAATGCCCATTTCACAAGTGATTTCAAGGTTTCATAATCTAGTTTAGTTCTGTCTCAGTGCAAAATTTGAACCTTTGAACATTTTTCTGAGCACAATCTATTCACCCACCCCACAAAAGTCTCTATTCTGGTCAGGGCATTCACCTGGGATGTGAAAACATAGGATCCAGTCACTGCACTGTTCTCCTCTGTGGAAAACAGCTCTGGGCAGCTGTCTATTCCCTTTGCAACTTGATCCAGGACAACTTCACGGCTGAAGTCTGGTTGAACTACATCCATTCCTAACAGAAAGCTTTGAGTCCAACAAATCAGCTTTTCTTTAACCAAGAAGCATTTTTCTGGAAAATTTCTGACCCACTCTGATATGTGGTTTTCTTACAAATTCATCCGAAGGATACATTTTGATGCAGGACCAGCTGGAGTTCATTCAATCTATACCTAAACAACAATGCTAGAACAACTCAAACCACTATTTTCTGTTTCTATGCTTAACAGTGGCACCCATTACCAGGGACTGATACGAAAAGGAATGCCATTAATCATACTCACTACACCAGCTGAGCACTCCTGCCAGGAGGGAATTTCATCCGCCAGCCTTATGCCCTATTATCCAAAGTGATACTGAACATGATGAGCCAGTGATCATCAGATTAGCACCTCCAAAGTTCGCACAATTCTCCCTCATGGTAACTCCTTGACTCTATAACATCTCTTTTTATTAATGTTGCTCATAGCAAATCAACCCAATTATCATTAACCAGTCTTGAACTTGATGTGATTTTATCATGTAGCATGAAGAAGGGCCTAAAAGTTGTTATTACAGACACCTTTAAGACTATTCTTACTATTACTTACCATTTCCCCTTCCCTGGATTACCAATAACATATATTGGAAAGTGCGATTCCTTTCCAGAGAATCAGACGGGGCACCACTGGTTATCTTGAAGTGATTCCCTCCTGATTTTCCAGTTTGGAACCTATGTGATGAGCAACCACTGCTGCCAGGGATGGTTAAGCTTGCAGGGTCAAGGTTTTGAACGACTGGTTGCAGGGAGCAATGGTTTTCTTAAATTTAGAGGAAAAGCACGATAATGGAATTTCACTGCATGTACCTGAATGCAGAAGACTGATTTGATAATCATATTGGATACATTACTTCTTTCATATAGGTCTCGGTGTTTCCAGACACAAAGGAAACAGAAAACATGAGCAACAGTAAAGTAAATGGCCTGAGAAAAATCAACTCTGAGCAGAGCTCTCACATATTATTCTGTAATTTCATCTGCTTACTGTTACAATGTATGCCTTTGCTCTGGGATCTCTGGATCCGGACTGTGCTGCATCAAACATGCTATTAATTAGCAATGCTCACTGAAGGCTATTTTTGTTCTACACCACTCATATTTCATTTTGGGTGTATTCCTACATTAGTGGCCTTGTGCAAAATTGATTTGTTACTCATGTATATTGCAAGCCAACAGAAACGTGATTTGAATACTGTGCCAGCTTGCCTCTCTTGGAAAGCTTTTCCAAAAGTCAGTGTGCATTGCCCTGTCCTGCAGGACTAAAGAGAACTTTTGAGGGGCTCTGGTCCATGGGATACTGGTGAGGACATCCATTATGGAGAAAAACAGTGATAATCATGAAAAATTTCAATTTTTTATCCTCGCAAAGGGTTATCTAATTAAAACAACAATCTCATGAACCTTATGGAAGGGCTAGAGAACTCCCCACTGAAGAAGTTTTGGAGCAGCTTTGTGGTCCCTAGATCACCCTGCCTGCCAACTCCTTGGCACTTTAAGATGTCAGAGTGACCTGGAGGAGCAATCTTAAATCAAGGAAGCTGCTAGAGGTGTAGTGCAGCAGTGCTGTGGAAGAAAGATGTAGGGCATGCCAGGTGCATGGGGCAAAATGTTCTGTCACTTCAGTTTCAGGGGAGTCTGTCTGCCTGTTGACATGGGCACAGGAGGCACCAGGAGCACCGGAACGCTTCCTGAGAGCCTTGCCCAGGAGGGAACATTTCTGCCTTTGTACTGTGGGAGCAGAAGGGCTTTTGGAAGAGTCTGACTTGAGGAGAAAGCTGCACTTTCTGAACTAGACAAAAAGAGGAAAAATCCATTATTCCCCAATGTGACTAGTGTCACACTGCCACGTAAAGCCCTGCCACTGTTTGTTGAGCAGAGGAGTCTGCGCTGTTCGAGAGTCAGATTCACACGTATTTGATTATGTTTTCTTCCCTTTGGTCTGGACTGTGTAGGAGGTGAGATTAGATGGTCACAACGGTGCCTTCTGGCTTCAAAAGGTATGAATCCATGACTTACACTGCAGTGTATTTCTCATTTGTGCCTGCTCTGTTTTGTATCTAAGACCTCAGTTTTCAGCAGTCACAGCCCTTACTGATCTGCCTTTGTAAACACAATGGCTCACGTCCCTATAAAATATCAGAAACAAAATGTTTTAAATTTTGCTATAAAGTTCCACCACAGGATTTACTTTTACTTTATTCAACGTCAGAGCTGTTTAACATCAGGGAAAGGCGAATAAATTGCACTCTAGAAAATTGTGCTGTACATCAGAAAGGGAACCTAGAAAGAACAGAGGACCCCTGGTGTGAGAAGCTCTTATTCTCATTTCAAAAAGGTGGCAGTATTTTTCAGATCTTTTGCTTTATCACTAACACCGGGTCCCGTTCTGCCTAATAAATACCTTTCATCCCTGAAGCCCAATGAAATGCTTCTTAATTTTAAGTCGTGTATTACTTGCCCTGCGATAAGGGCAGTATTTTTCCATCAGCACGCCAACCGGACTCGGAACTGTTAATCTCCTCAGTATGCAGGGTGCTTGCTTTCACTCAGATAAATTGTATAAATATTTGTAAACACTATAATCTATTTCAGCTGTAGCAACAGAACAATCTGATAAACACAACGTGGTTCCCAGAGATCAATAGAAGCCCATAAATATTACAAGCAAATAAAACATACTCTATTCCACATTGACTGAGCTGTGACTAAAAACGAGAAAGCAAGCTGGGGATTCGAAAGGCTTGTGCTCGAGGGGTGCGACATCAATCCCGCCCATGCAGGACGAGAGGCACCGGCGGGCAGGCACACATACCCATCTGCATGGCGTTGCGGGTCTGGCTGGCTGGCTGCTGAGCTGAATACCTCAAGCAGTTATTCAGCTGCGGAGAGGCCGCCTGTAGCTGGGGATGCGTCTGAGGAGCAGTGATAGGAACAACCGGTCTGACAGCCGTGGCAGCGCTGGTGTGACCAGCCCCGATGGGGTGGATGGCTCCTGGGGCTCCTTTTGTTGTCGGAGCTCCCCCGACCCCGCTATTCCTGGGCTGCCCAGCTCCCACTGGCACCCTGCATGGAGACAATGTACAGTGTAAGCACGCTGTAGAGATGCTGATACTCAGCCACAATGCTGATAAGCACCCCCAGTTACTTAGGGGGTTCAGCATGACACCCTCTCAGGTGTTAAAAGTAAACAGAGATATAGATATATATTTATCTTTATAGGACACAATCATAACCATGCTAGAGGACATTTTCACCCCTTTATCCTATGGGAAGAAGTGCAGGGTAAAAATGGAAAAGATAATTTTTCTCATGACTTTTTTTCTTAAGCTACATTTCTGTCTGAATTGTTTCTAGTAAAATCACAAATCTAAATTCAGAAGAAATAGATTTCTCCCAAATGTCATTTTTTGTGCCAGAGGCTATTTTACAGGCACTAATGGAGTGATAATTAAAACAGACTCAGAGACCTTTTCTTAGGACCAAACCTGCATACAGCCCCACAGGGAGAAAAAAAGATGGATAGCACCAAATCTGTGTGTGGCTGTTGAAGGGGACTGAAAAGCAGCAGACTTGGCAGGGCTTGGCTTGGCTGAGCGCTTCCCCTAGCAATGTAACCAGCCCTAGCTTAGACTTGCTAAGGAAATGCAAAAGGGAAGGGAATGCAGCCGACCTTACTGAAAAGAAAATCCAAACAATAATCGACCCCTCTTTCACTGCTCACTTAAACTGTATGCATAGTTTGATTTCATCTGAGTGGCTGGGTAGACCTCAGAAGGAAGGAATGAGGCTCTTTCTCCTATGCAATGAGTTCAGCCCAGAGCAGGTCTTGATCCTCTTACCACTGAGCTAGAAACTCTCTGACCGGGGCCGGAAATCACTGGGGAGGACAGAAGGACGCCAGTGGACAAACCTAGCTGCTGCACAGCAGCTCTTTCTATGAGTTTCTTACTCAGGTTCCTCAGTAATTTCCTTCCCCAGCAGTAGATGCCATGAAACAGAGGGTTCATTTCGTGCTGTTCTTCTCTCCCGAGCTGCTACGTGTGCCAAGGTCCTCCTCCAGGAAAGGACAGGAGAGGAGGTATGATGCAGAACAAAGTGCGGTGGAAGACAAGGAAATGAGACAGTGCAGGGAGTTAGCAAGGGAGAAGAGGATAACAGAAAGGGTGAAAGACCAACCTATCAGGGGTGGGATTGAGAGAACTTCTGGGGCCCCAAAACTCTTGTGTGGGAACACAGAGAGGAGAAGAGCAGAAAGAAGGAGTATGCTGAACAATCTGGCCCAATTCAGAGGACAAGAAAGACAGAAGAAGCAACCCTAAGAAAAGAGTGGAAAAGGTAAGAGCCTAAAGAGTGAAATTCTCATAGAAAGAGACCAAAACACAGGCTGGAAGATACGGTCCAAAACTGCAAAAGATAGGCATGCCCTCTGCCTAATCCCTGCTCCCCCCCAAAATCACAGGAGGAAAAACAACACTGTGGTGTCATAAAATCTTTAACTCATCTCATTGTGCAAGGTTTGCCTGGATTACATACTGCTAAATGAACCTGATTTTTTTTTTTTCCTCAAGTTTTTTTTTTTTTTCATCAGCCTCCAGGTAGGGAAAAGCTGGGAATCCCACCAGATGGAAATCTTGACTGTCTGTCATCTGCTGTGAAGATCTGGCAGGGTAACAGCAAGGTTCAGCTGGAGCTGGCTTGGCCATCTGCACTAGATTGAGTTTGCCAGAAAAGCACACCTAATAGTCCACGGAAAGCTGCGTTCAGGCAAACATGCACACCGACAGGTACAGACACTATCTGTGACTCCCACAGAGCTGGATACATGTTGGATATGGCAAATTTTCTCTGCTGGCCTGTGTCTGACTGTCCATCTGAAGTGTCTTGTCCTTTTTCCACCATGCTCTGCTCACACATGTGCTTTGGCAGTTTAAAAATCTAGTTTGGTGTTATTAAATTAATGGGCAACTTCTTTTTCTTGGCTTTTGTAGGGAGTGGCAGAAAAACATGCATGAATCTAATTCTCTGCTGTCAAAGGGGAACAAAGTAAGCAGAAAGTGCAGCAAACAGGAGATTTTGTTGCTATCAGTTTTTTCTTGCAGTTCTCACTGAGGGTGATTTACAGAGGAACTTAATTAGCTCACAGGATCATAAATACAATCATAAAGCTGCTTTCGGGTTTTGTGGAAAGCACTTTTGCCCTTTAGCACTTCTCTCTGTCTTGTTCTAGCTGTGACATGCTGCATTTAATAGTCTTGCTGATTCAGATCACCAACACTTAGCACAAACTTCTTTACTAATTAAGAGCTGAAGAGGCAAGGAATGAAGGCAGCCAAGGGGCTCCATAGTATCAGATAAATACATTTAGGTTGATGAACAGTGAAGACCCCATGAATTTTTTTTTTTTTTTTTGACTGAAACGCAGTATTAGGACTGTCAGCAGGTTTAGTTATCTTCTAATCTGCTTTTAACTTTTGGTCTTGCTCAGTCCACATATTACAAACCTGACATAAACTGAAAATGGAAGAAACCTGGATCAATTTTTCAAGATCAACACTGTGAATTGTGAGGTGCCTTTCTCTAGAGAGGAGTGAAAGATGGTGGAGACTGTTTGCATGTGGGAGGAGAGACTGAGAGCATAGGAGGAGTGAGTTTGATTTGCAAACCCACGGTTGCTCTAAAGGGGATATGGGCATACACATGACAACATTGGCTTTCAAGGAGCATGTGGTGCAAAACAGTCTAGAACACACTGACGAACTTTCTCCCCAGCTTGCAGACTATTTCAGAGTGGGGTCTAGATCAGAAACACCCTTTGATTTGGTGTTGTCCAATATCGAACTCTGACAAATGGCATTCCTCCCTAAACATGTTATTCTTTCCTTTTCTCCTCTTCTGCAACTGAGACAGAGGTAGCTAAAATCAGACAATTTACTGAACTCTCCTATCACTTCTGAATTTTAATGGTTCAAACATTGATCCAAATGATCCAAGACCTTTGATTTAAGAAAAACAAAATCTACATGAGGAGCTACTGAGAAGCAAGACACAAGAATTCCTTATTTTGTTTATCCTTGTTACATGTCCAGTAGTTTTATAACAATAAAAAACTCATTAGCCAACAGATTCTTTACAGTAGTAAAACCTGGGCTCATCAGACTTTACAAAGTCAGAGGTTGTAAATGCCATCATCTAACACAACCAGTTAAGTCTTCTGAGAACATGGGTAACTCCAATGCAACAACCAGCAAGTTTCATTACCCAAGTATGCAATGCCACTAGAAAATTTCTGGAAGGGGAATATGATTTAAAAGCAGAGCTATGTTGTTTTCAGCATCATCCAGATGCAGAATCCCTCTCAGCTCCCCCTCAGGCATATCCACCTTGGCCAGTGGTCCTCACCTTGAAACAGGTGTCACGTAGTTGCCTGGGAAGACACCGGACATCCCACTCCTCAGAGATGTCCCCTTGAACCAGCCATCCTGGCACTTCTCAATGACTCGGTACATCTCACCTTTGCGGAGCTCCAGCTCGTCATTCTTCTGAGGCTTGTAGGCATACAGAGCTAGGTAGCTGCAGGGAGAGGTCACACAAGAAGAAATCACACAGCTGACATCAGTCACCGCCTGTCTCACTTCGACTCCAGCCCCACAGAGCAAAAAGTGAGCAGAAACACTGCTCAGAAATGGTGGTTAAAAGGGGACATCATTACAGCATACCAAACAAGGAACGGCAGAGACAAGATCAACTGGAAGCTAAGACAGTAAGGGAATAACTAATCAGATTAAAAGGAGGAGGTAATTTAGAAACTCATAGGACATTCTTCTCACTCAGCGCACAACCAAAGCAAAACACTGCCACAGAGCAGCACCCAAGTTAAGGACTTAGCAGCAGTTTCAGAAGGACAAGGCAATTACAGAGACAGCCAGAGTAACCAGGACTTGAGTAGGAAGCCTTTGCAGACTAACATCTGGATGAAGTATATATTTGTATGGTTCACGGTGGGAGCCACCTCTACTGTGGATTTTCAGAAGAAACTTTTCTTATGGGTAGGCTACTTCAAAAACATTTTAGACAGCTTTTCTTGCAGTGTTCTCGCTGGCCAGTTTTAGAAACAACACATCAAACCATTCTGATCTGGTATGGTAATTCTTGTATTACGTGGGTAAACCAAAAAGTGATAGAGGGCAAAATTCTGCAAGAGGATTTTTACTTAAGCAAGTTAAGTGGTAGAATTTGGCTTCAGATGTTTTGCATGCAAGTATTCTGATAAATCTTTAATAGAGGACCCAATGTGTAGAACCTTTTATTTATTTAATTCCAGCTTTTATTTATTCTCTTTGTTTAGAATCTTTCTTTTTATCTCTCTTTTGTTCTTCTGTTACTACTTCAGGGATGTGTCTAATGTTGTGAAATGACTACAACTTAAAGTCTCCAAAGATATTCTCTCTGTTTAGAGAGATCCTTGTTGGAAATTAAGAATGATTGCTTGCACTTTGGGGAATAATGGAAAGTCAAGATAGGATAGCACAAGTGAACACACAGAACAACACCTTCTTTGTAAATAGCAATTTTTTGGGGTACTGTCACCTTTCTACAAATGCAGAAAGGGATTTCTGGTAATTCTTGATCAAGGTTGTGCCTTCTTGAGTGTTTTTTTATTTGTGCTTTACAGGCAGTGCAGAGAGATTAGGACAAATGGGGAAACACTTACAGAAAGTGCATTTACACTACAAAGTGCAGCAGAATGCTCTTAGGCTCGGGGGTGGATGAGAAGAGTCTTGCTGCCCACCTTATAGCAGCGGACCAGAGAAATAATGAAAACTATAACCATTGTGATTGTAGACTTGCAGCCAATAAAAATGATACATGGCTTTTTACTTCTGCTTTCCAGGAAATATAATTGAGAAATAAATCCTGTTAGTTTTCCTGATTCTACTCCTTTATGGTACCAGTAGATTTCCTTATTTTTATTCTGAAGGCAGTAAATAAACAGCAGTAATGAGGAGAATATGAAATATTTGGTAACAGCTCCTTGGGGCATGCTTAGGCTGATGTGCCTGGCTCTGTTTACCACGTGCATGGGGTACAAAGACCTAATCAGAAACTATATTTCATTAGTCAGCAGATGGGAGAAACCATCCTGCACATCCTTTGTTTAGCCTATATAACCAGGTGGTCCTGAGCAGGTCTGTAGCTGTTCACCTGATGGAAAACATGAGGCTACATATGAACTGAAGAACATTAAAATGCATCACCCTGACATGAAATAAGGTTGCATGCTTCAGTGCTAATCCTTCAGCACTACGCTCTGCTAGGACGTAACGGAAAGTGCCAGACTGCACTCACTCGAGGGAGCAGAAAGTGTGGCTTTGACTACCCCTTTTTTTAGTTGCTGCTTACCACAGGGCTCATATTCAGAAGTTATGGGTAAAGTAGGAGGTCAAGGACAAAGCATTTTAGATAGACTTCCTTAGCTCCTTCCCCAAGGGGTTACAGGTAATAATGTAATTTACAGGTTGAGATGCTGGAAGAAGGTGCAAGGAAAATTACCCCAAGTGGATATAGGTTGCTTTCCCTTGCAGCTATCTCCAGCTCTCCTACTAGTTTCTTTCTGTTCCTTCCTGCAAATTCCCCCAACTCAGTCTCCAGTAAGCCTGAATATCCAATATCACAGTGAGCCTAAACATCTTCCAGAGAGAGTATCAAAATCCTTGCAGTGACTAAAAGAAGGTGTACAACAGCCCATCCTGGACTCCATACCAAAACTGAGCAATCTCTGTATGGCTAAACCGATGAAAACTTAGATGTGATAACCACACAGCGTGACCCTAGGACAATGGAGGTGATCAGCATTTTCTTCATGGACCGGCGATCCCACCACTTACGTGGGACAGTGAGGATGCCCCTCCCTGGGGGTTTCCTCTATTAGTCTGCAAGGAGTCAGGGGCTCCTCCAAACCCAGTGACAGGCCCAGCCTGGGTCCACTGCCCGGCCATAGATGGCATGGCAGCCCTACGGGAAGAGGCATACGCCCCATGTGCTGGCAGAGAGGGGGCTGTGGGAGAGCTGACAGGACACCTGCTCTCATACATGGCTGAAAACAATTTGAGTGCAGGAAACTTCCCTCCCCAGAAAGCATTTCTGGGCTTTTCCTCTGGCAGGGAATCGGGTCTAGCAGTCCTGTCTGCTGAGGCTGATTTTGGCTTACGCCAAAGCCTTTGGACTTGGACATATTTTACCGTTCTTTAGATTTTAGGTGTGAAACTTCACCAGCAATCTCTCTACAACCGACAAGAAAGTGTTAAAACAACAATATTAATCTCGCAAAATGTAATAGCAAGTTATTCTGGGCTATGTGCAACCGTGAGGCTAAGGGTTAGGGAGCAGGGCCTAGAAGAAGCCAAAATGTTTACTAAAAGCTCCCTAACAAAAGCGAGAAGGTAGCTCGTGTTCTTGGCCTCGGGGAGCTGCCTGTGACTATACTTAAACGCAGAAGCCCCAGGGATCTGTCTAGGGTTGTGCCTCCCCACTTCTGCTACAGCTTTCAGATAACGCTTCCCCTTTGACTGGAACTTGGCTCGCAAATGCAAAATGACAGACCGGATTAGGAGGCTGCTCCATGAGGGAGACGACAGGAGAAGCACGGGAGGAGAGGCTTGCTGAGGCACAGATGCAGGGGCATTGCCAGAGAGCTGGAAAATATCCTGATTCAGCAACTAAACACTGGAAATACTGCCAGTTACTGATTCCCTGGGCAACGTCTGAAATAAATTTCTGCCCCACTATGTGCCACACAGGCTGCACAGGGTGACCACAGGGTGATGATGAGACCTCTGTGGGGCTGTGAGTGATGTGTGGTATGAAGATCAGGTATGAAGGTCTCATCTTAGTAGCCAAGAACAAACCTGTTTTGATTCTGTTCCAACTCCCCTATTCTCCTTAAAGCAGATTTGCTATGTTATTTTAGGATTTTATTTGTGATTTCAGACCTTGTTTTAGCCATATCGTAAAACCTTAAAATACTGGTGTGCATATGTGTGTCTGTGTCTATACAGTTCTACTGCTTTCACAAGGTATATGTGATGAGAGTAAAGGGTTCAGTAGTTTAACTAGACAGGGACCAGATAAACCAACCAGGCTAGAAGAGATTTATTATAATGAAGTCTACTCTTTTTGTTCCGTATCTAGACAACCTTCTGTTATTCTACACACTATTCAATAAGCCCATATGACCATTATATGAAGTTCATTCGTTGCATTTGTTTATGGCACTGAAAAACTGCAATTGGGTCATTTTTTCTGGTTAATGATGAATATATCAGGTATTTGATTGCATGGGACTACACCAGAAGATTTTCTCTAGCTGAGAGGTATTCCATTTGCTTCACAGTGATTCATACAGCTGTAATAAATATACCAACAGTCTAAAAGGGCTCACAGAGAAAGAGGGAAGTCTTGATTTTCTCTATTCATTTTTCAATTTCAGCAGAGGCTGGGTCATGTATGAAATTGCTATCTCTCTCTTCTCAGAATGCTCCTGAGATGAGATTCAGGCTTTAAGATTTCAAACACATGCACACAATTGGAAACAAAGAGTATGCAGGGACTGAGATGAGCTGCTTACATATTGAGGGGGAGCTGGACCTTCGGCGGTGTTCCCTGATCTCCAATTATTGCACTTGTCCTGGGACCAGCCACGGTGGCTGTTCCAATTGAAGAGGAATCCTGAAAATACAGAGAAGAACATACAAGGATTAAGATGGAGCCCACTGTTTCCTAAAATGCTACATGGGTGAAGGCCCAGAGGAAAAAAATCACATATTTTATCCATTCCCAGACTTTCTAACTTCATGATACTGCATTAAAAAAGACATCTTTAAGCCTTACCCATTCTAAAAATACATTTCTGACACAGGGGATATTAGGTTATTAACAGCTTTTCCGTGTACCTGTCAGAAAAATTTAGTTGTACCTCGCATGCAGATCTTAAAAGGTTTAGAATGCAAAACTACTTCACTGCTTTGTAAAATCAGCTCAATGTGTACATGTCTGCAATAGTACCTTCTTTGGTAAAGGTAACCTTTTTCCCTCAAAAGATTGTTTTAAATTTGCACTCTTTTGGTTAATGGTTATGGATCTATGGAGAAGATGACACTATTCAATTTCTGAAATGCAGTCTCATCTCTGTATGCTGTTTTTATCATCAAGAATATTCTTCTCCTTAAGAAAAAGGTGACAACACAACCCAAACCAGGAGTACCTCTGAATGAAGAAAGTACAAGTCCACTCTACTTTTACCACAGCAAATAAATTCCCACTCTCATATAGAGAACTGGGCAGACCTTTTCCAGCTGTTGGTGTTGAAAGGCAATTCTAAATGTAATTGTTCATTCTTCAAAGCTTAATGCTCAGCAAAAGTATGTAGGGCAAACTCTTTTGAGTTGTCTCACCCAAGTCCCCATTCATCTATGTCAAAAATGAATCCTGACTGGAAACTTCTCCTGAAGTAATGCCAAGGGCTGTAGCAACGGATCTTTGCTCCAAAGACAGGGTAGAGCTGGGCTGATGTGACTTTTAATGCTTTACTTGAGCAAAAGGCTTTTTTAAGTAAGTCTAACCAAATGCTGCACGCACATCGATATGCAGGATGGCTCTACAAAGTAGGAGTCAAAGTTTATGCAGAAATTGTGGGTTCAGACAGAGCCTGTTACATACAAAAAAATTCTGAGCAGTTCACAGACATCCAGTACAGCTTTTCTGTTTCCAAATGCTATCTTAAAAACAGTAAATATTGATTTATTTTGGGACCAGAAACATAGGGACATTTTATTGCACTTACAAATGACACTGAATTAAACCAAGACACATATTGCTACTTAATTAATGGATTTCAAGGTCATCTCGTTCCAAAGAATCCCACATAATTATTACAGTGTCATGTCTTGATATTGCATTGCTTTGCTGTATATTAACACAATATCATTGAGAAATCATGCAGCAAAATATGAAGACACTGCTCTGTGATTCCATAGCTTTTGGCAACAAGCAGCAAGCTGCCTCCTCTCTCACCAGCATCTATGCTCAATCATGAAGTTGTAGTGACAAGCACATCTCCTTTTTCTCATTATTACCCCTCACTTTCTGGCTGCTTGCTCAAACAAGGAAGGTTCCAGGCAGCTCTTAGTCCTCTGTGTAAAAGTAAGCGTTATTTCCAGTTCTGTGACTAAGGCTTTATTAATCCTGCCTGTCACGTCAGTGAGATAATATCAATTTATAGAAGAAAACCCCAATGCACCCAAAAATGTAGGAATAGTTGGAGAATGATCTCTCATTTGTTATTTTGAGCTGGTTAATGAGGTTAGGGATTGTAGAAGATGATGGGCAGGGAGACCTGGCAACTGCCTCACCCAAGAGGTAAGTGAGAAATTGGCTGGTCTTCATGTTGTGCCACCAGTGTACGCCTGCCCTGAGCTACAGAAACTGCCTCCAAGAAAACAGAAAACAGATTGGTCCCCACCCTTTCTTGGTAGGACAAAATACTTTGTTTTTACCTCATGAGAAACCAGAGCTGAGTGAACAGCCTCAGGGTGCAACCGTAAAAGAAGAGAAGATCACAGCAGTGTAAGACATGTGCTACCCTTCCGTAGCTCCTATGATCCTCTCTCCACACACCTTAGTGGAGGCAGAGTCTGCAGAGGTGCTGCTATCCCACCCAGGAGAGTCCACTGCAGGCACCCTGGGCGAAGCCAGCCTGTCTCTGCAAAGAGATGAGTTGAAGCCTGGAGAGCAGTGTAGCTCTTAGCACCATCCACTTGCCTGTTCGCACCAGCAGCGGTGGCTTCTCTCTTCTGTGTTACTGGAAGCATGAACTCAAATACCTTCTATGTGCTATTACACGTGTGCTAACATACAGTCCTATGGATTAAGACATCATGTAATTGTCATTCAGTGTTGCTAGATGACATAGTTGCTTTCTTTCCTTGAATAATCCAGAAGAAATCTCCATAGTCCTGTATGTTCTCTATACACTTGACATACAGTTTCTTGCCTATGGCCTGTTACTGTAATATTGCTGCATCTGGTGCCAGCCTGGACCCTACAAACCATTCATTTTTGCCATTTTGCACAGCCTAGTATCATATGCATCCAAACTCTAAATCAGTGCCTGCTTCCTGATTGTGCTCCAGTTTTTCTTTAGCTGCTCTCCCCTGCGGGCTTTGACACGATGGTGTACTTGTCAGTCTGCCTATGACCCCACTCTTCATCATCAGGTTTAACTCCACAGGACCCGCTGGCCTTCCACTGCATTGAATTCAGCTCTTCTGTTCGCATCTTGGCATTTACTTTCACACAAGTGTTCTCCTCTGCAGCTTCATCTGCCTCTGTGCTCGTTGATGAATTCTGTCAGTGGCTGCCTGATTGCTACTATGCATCTGAATGTTCACCAGCTTTGTATTTAAACTACAGTCCCTGACACAGTTGATGAAGGCTTTCTAAGCCTCCTCTTTCAAGGTCCTGTTCTCTCTCTCGTTTATCGCTAATTAGCTCATATTATAAACTACAGTATTGCTAGATAATTTTGCAAGATAATATTGGCAATAAGATTTTGAAGAGATTGAATTTTGAGAGATAATAATCTACTTCATACTTTTGATTACATTTGTTGGAAGTTTATCTTTCCGTTTTCCATTCCTAGAATTTTATGTGGGTCTCCCCAGCTACTGGTAACACTAATAAACCTCCCAGAGCACACAGCAGGCCTTTCTCCATCACAGCTGGTGGCAGCGTTTAGTTTGTTTTCCTTCTTTATTTAGCCCTGGAGCCAGGTTGTACTTTTGCTATTGTGATCTAAGGAATAAGGTACTAAACATGTCCTTCTTTCCTCTTCATCTGCTCAGGGGAATGGGAATCCAACATGATGCTCTGATTTTTTTTTGTTACCTGCTTTCATACTTTTTGGGAGGTCTGTGTGCCACATCCTTTGTTTCTGGTTGCACATCCCTGTGTGATCCACCTTTCTGCAGCACCAGGCACGCAAATACAGCCACACATAGGCATTACATGGGGAGGGCCCAAACAATGCAGCATTTGTGTCTTAATCCTTCTTCCACCTCTGCTACTCACCATTGCTAAGCCTCACCCAGGAGGGGACATCTCTGACAGCCAGGTTTTTAAGAGGCACATGGGCACCTATTAATAAAAACAGGAACCTTGCAGAGTTTTCTCAGGGAGGCATTAAGAAATACTTCACTGTCTGATTCCCATGGATTTTACTGCAATCTAAGTAATAAGAGTCACTTCTGAAAATGCCATTTGGTGCCTTTCTGTACCCTTATGAGCCTCTAATGCCTTTAAACATTTGGCCATTGAGTTTCCAGACGTGACCTGCTGGGTAATCACGCTGTAGTACACCTCCCGATTAGCAGGCAGTTTACTCTAATGGTGGTGTGCAGTTTTCTGAACTAGACACTGCCAACTCTCGTCCCATTTACTTAGGCCACTAAACAGCCAAATAGGACTTCTGCATGCTCCCACTCCAATCTGGCATCCTCCGAGTACCACTTACCACTGTCGATGTTTTCAGCTCAACAGCAACAGCTCTCTCTTCTCTTCCAAGGGACAATCCAGCCCCAGCTGTCAGCCAGCAGGCAAAAGTGGCTGCGCGAAGGCATGCCGAAGACCCCCTCTGGATACCTCTGTGCTAATTCCTGCTTCTTTGTGCCCATTAGTAGCACAGCAACGTCACCTGTACTGCAGCTCATGCTGTGCCGCTTGTTTTTACCACCAGCTGCTCTGGTGTAGTAGGTGATTATGTACCCATGGGCTGGATAGTAATATAAAAGGACTTTTTGCTTTTTGTCTGTAAATACAGCAGCCTCCTTATGACCACTGAAATGCAACTCCCCCCTCTCCCCCAACACTTAAGCTAATGTCTTATAGAAACTCATAACTCATGCCTTGAGGCCTCCTTAAAAATTGTCTGTTTCTTCCTCCTAGTCTCCATGTTGGCTGTTACAAGGAGACTTTACACAAGGGCCAAGAATGAAGAAAGGCTCTGCACAAAGGTATCTGGGGGCTTGGCTAAGCTTGATCTAGTCCTAGTGGCAGTGTGGTCCTTTGGAACAAAACAGCAGCAGAGCACAGGGTCTCTGCTCTCAGTCCCCACACAGCATTTCCAACACCATTTTTAGATGCTTTCTAAAGGTGTCATGCAGAAGGAAGAAAGCCAAAGCCAGGTGACAAAAATGAACTTTCCAGATGACTGTCCAGCCTGAGGGTCAGCGTTTCCTGGTAAGAACAAACAGTCTGACTTCCTCAGAAGTCACTGCAACGCGTCTAAGCTCAGACGGATCTCATTCCTCCTCCAACTGATAAGTATTATTTGCAAGAGAACTACAGGAGCATCAAAACAAATTGCACTTTAATGTATACGTAATGATATATTTCTATTACAGTTTATAGTATATACTCCTGGGTAAATAACACACTGCTGAGATGTTGCTGCCTCTTGTGTCAGCTCTGACATATATTTAAAAGCAACCAGCCTGGCAAAGCATTACTGACAAGCCCACAGAGACCAGGAAATTAAAGGTAATAACCACTCATCTGGGCTGGAACTTCATCTCAAATTCATTCCCTTTCTTTCTTCCCATCCACACCTCTATGAAAGCGTAAGAATTAGTAGTCTGGACTTCCAGCATAAACTATCTTTTTCTCTCCCTTGTAGATTTACTTTAGATTTTCACCAGTACTTTAAGGTCACGTTGTGGTTTAATCGAAAAGACATGGTGCCTGTAGGGATTAGTGAAGTGCCTTGCAAAAGCATGGGACTCAGTTTTGGAGGGGAATAGAAGTCATGAAGACAGTGATAAAACTAGCAACAGAGTACAATGATATTGCAGGTTCACAGAAAAATAATTGCTACTGCTGCTATCAGACAAATGTTCTTATCATCTAGAAAATCACCAACCAGAAATCTCTATTTTGACTTCAAAGCAAATCCAGCACTGTCTCACCACAGGGCACTTATCACATTCATTAATTCACAAGAAAAATTCTTTTAATGTCTTGAATGCATATTTACAGCTTACTTTAAATTTCTCTTTAATATTACTTTAAAATAAGAGAAAAACACTCAGACATTCAACTCACATAGGCTGACATACCGTCCTCTGGAAATACCACAAAAAACAGGCTAATGGTCTTTAAGATTCCTGTGACTCGTTTCTCTAATTTGCTGACTCCATAAAACAATGACTGTGGCAATCACTCCAGGCCTTAATGTTCCTAGAAATAATGTATTAGCACTTAATGCATAGTAGTGCCACCAAGTATTGATGAAAAGTGTTACACACAAGATCAAGTAGCCTCATCAAATGCTAATTACCAAAGTGGGAGCTGAAACGGACTTAGCAATTCTAGAGTAAGACTTTTTCTTCCATAATGGTATGTGTGTAAAAAAACAAACAAATGTGCACAATAACAGCTGCAGCTGCATAAATAGCTGCATAAATACCCAGTTCCTTCCTGCAAAAACTGGAGCTAAATTTATATGATTTAGCATTTAGTGAGGGGTTCTTACAACCTGTAAGGATCTGCGGCTGTGGATGAAGGTGAGGCAGAATATTATGTCAGCCTGTTGTAGCACCACTTTGGCCTTGCTTAGTTTTTGGTTCATAGTAGACCAAAAACTCTGGACCATATCTTCCATGAATAGCTGATGGAGTTACACAGAGAGCTGGAGAAGTCACGTAAACATATTTTCTGAGCTTCCATTTCCACTATCCTGCAGTCTAGGGATGGCTGTAAGTTGGTGAAAAAAAAAAATATTTTTTTTTTGTCATAGTTTTCCAAATGTTCATCTGACATTACCATCCATAAAAGCACTGATTATTCTGGTTTGCAGCTTCTCAGTTCCCCCAAATGAGGACTAATTAAGCATCATGTGGATGAGCTTCATGAGAATTATATTTTATTCAGCCTTGTTTTCTCTCAGACTAACCCTTTCAGCACTGAGCACCAGTGTCTAGCTCTCTACCACGAGGTTTTAAATGGTTTTATAGCAAATAGTTTCTCGCAATTCTGGGATCAAAGAACATGAAAAATCAAATGCAGAGAGACAGGAAAGCTTAAAGTGAAAGCTTGACCTCTGAAAGATGTTAATTTAATTCCATGTTGATAATTATCCTTTTGGCAACTGCACAACAAACTCATTGGGGTCCTGTGCAATGCCTCCTGTAGGAAAACCCCTCCAGGGAGACAGTGGTGGTAAACAAATAAACAAAAAATCCAAACAAACAAAAAAGGGAAAATACACACTGTAGTCATTTCTGTTCAAATGTCATGCATGTACACATAGCATGTGCCGGGTGGACAGGATTTTGTGGTATAGTGTAAATACCAAGAGAGTGCCTTGCTTGGTCTTGAGGCTTCCAAATCAGTAGTTGACTGGCAGGTAGCGTAAAGCCTCAGGATTAGCCTTGTGCAAAAATGATTTCAGTGGCAAAATGTTTTTGGGTTACTACCCTGAGGAGCATCTGGAAAAAAATATCTTGTTTTTGTTTTACAGGCAATGGGATTTCATGCACAGTTGAATATCCCTTCTAAAGCACAACCTTCTCTTCCTAGATTAGATTTTGTGGTTCTTGAAAAATCTTTCAAAATGTATTTGTGATGAGACAAATTGTAGGATAAAGAGAAGACGCTGTCTCTAAACTGGTAGTTTCTGAAAGGTGGTTTTGCTTTGACCTGGATTCTTGGTAGCTTATGTAATCAGTCAATAGATTGAGTCAGCTCATGTGTCTCATTTGCAGCAGTTTTGACAGATAATGTAATATGTCCCAGTATGCACAGAGTATATTCAATGACCTAATGGTAGCCAAGAAAATGCAGCTTACATGCCTACCCAAAACTCTCTGCTTAAAAAAAAAAAAAACTCCTTCCCACCTACAAAACCCCCAACAACAGTTCTTTGTAAAGTTATTTAAAATAGAGATGCAACAAACAGGCAATGTTTGGAACCCGTTGTAAGCAACTCAGAATAGAACTGGGAATGTACAAAGACCATGGAGTCGTTTAGGTTAGACTTCAGCGAAGTCTCTTATGCTGTTTTCATGACATATTTTGATTAAAATGACAGAAACACAGGTTGGACTAATATTACTTCTTTTTTTGCCATTTTGACCAGTGCAGCCTCCTGAGATAGCTGCCCTTGGTTTCAGCTGTCTCATTCTCATTAATGAATGTCCAGTCAGCTCTCGTTCACAGCCAGCAGCAGAACAGGTTGCATAGAATTTGGACTGCAGGCCAAAGCTGAAAAATACCTGAATTTCTCTTCTTTTCTCAGAGCCTGTTCTGCACTTGAAAATTCAAGGTTTGTATTTAGTCTCTGGATTTTATGTATAATCTGTATGCTTCTCATGGTCAGCACATTTAGGTTATCAGCCAAGGCTCAACTAGACTTCTGCTATTACATTTTCTCAGCTAAAATTCAGCACTTCTAAATAACTGATAAGGAGTCACACTTCCAAATGATTTATATAGTGAGACACTTCAAGGAGCATTTTTCATTTCAAATACTGTCACTCTTTGGGACTGGGAGCGTGCAAGACATTGTTCTTAGCTTTTCCTGAACATGCGGCCTCTGGTTAGGAGCCTGTACTAACACTTGCAGATACGAATGGACTTCTTGTGCATGGTGATGAGTTGTTCAAAACACACATAGAAGTTCCTTCTGCAGGGAAGATCCTTTTTTCCTCACTCAGCTGTTATCCTGGTGTGCACAAAGCCATACTTCATTATTCATGAGATGCATTTTCTGTCAAAAACCAGGGGATTTGGAGCAGTACTGACCTATGACCTTTCCAAATAGCAGGGAAGAATAATTCATAAGGGATGAAAATGGAAGCAAGACGAGCCATCTGAGGTCTGGGCACGATTACTGTCCAGGAGGACTTTCCCCGCTCCCCAGGGAGTCTCAGTTACAAACTGCTCCTCTGCACCCGTACCCTAATTCAGCTTCAGCTCCATCTCAGGCCTGCAGCACTACTTACACCTTCAGTAAAAATCCATTTTGCCAACACGATAGGACATTCTACATGATGGACAGACACTAATACCTTTTAGATGGAGGTCTTATGTTTAATGAGTGATATTCAGCATGCAACAAAAAGCACACAAGAAGTAAATTTGGCTGCAAGCGAAATGAAGATCCCAGCATTGCCTCTTTGAAAATAAATGCTTTCTATCCTGGCTATTTGTGGTTTTCCAGTCACTATTTTATTCAGCTGAGGTGCCTTGAAGTTGATTCTTCTACCTTTGAGCATCCTTAGGTTTGCAGTCAGTTAAGATATTTTTTAGACCATCACTTATTTCAGAATACATCTTGGCTTTTGGGAAACAGCTGAGTTGGTTCTGATTAAAGAAAAACAAACATGTTATGGAAGGCTTCTAGTCTTCAATTATTAAATTAATGATATGCAGAAGTACTTTCAAAACATGTGATTTCATACTCTGATCTGCATGTCAGTGCTCAATATGCATAAATCTGTGCCCTCCTGGAGAAGCAGGGGACTTATAATAGTCTAACAACTCATAAAAACAAAAAACATGTCAGCTCGGCATGAAAGCCTGGTTTCAATTCACAAAAATTGACAGAAGACACAGGAATATACTATCATGCATGAAATGATTTCTAAGGGGTGGAGTACATTCCACATATACTGAAACACCTATGATTTGCACCTAAATTTCAAGTTCGTACAGTAAGAAGCCCTCAATGTCTCTGTTTCTTCTCACGTCAGCAGAGAGAAAGCAGGTGCCCCAGCTGTAGGTGCCTCAGATCTACAAGGGAGATGGATGCTTGTTTTAAGAAGACTGTTTGGCGGGGCACCAGCCAGTTGCCTGCGGTAGGAGACTGGATGCCATTCAAGAACTCCTGTAATTGAATTCTGCTTGTTCAAAGGACAGCCTATAAGAAAATTGTGTTGAACTTTTTAAAAACGTAGAATGCCCCTGCAAGCTAAATACCAATCCTGATATGTACCAGAGAAGCTCATACCGACTAAACCGAACAAAATTCCTTTATTTCCTTTTAGGAGGGGATCTGTTAAATAAACAATGATAAAGTGCCTGGAAAATTCAAGGATGTGGTATAAGGACACAATAAACCAAACTGAGATTCTAATGTTGAAAAGAAAGGCATACATTCGCTAGATAGCACTGAAACTGTAAATTTGTTGTTTCCCCTGTAAGAAATGTGCTTTGGCTGAATTTGCTGCTGCAAACTAGCAGGGGCCTGAGATGGTTACAGAGAGAACCACTCAAGGGCTGTGACAATGACTTGCAGGGCAGAGAGGCTTCTCTTCAAGCAAGGAAGGAAAAGGTGAGACGTCTTCCTGCAGCAGAGCTCACCAGTAAGTTTGGCAGCTACGCGCACAGCCTTCCTACCAACCTGCCCATGCTCTCAGCAACACCCCTGAGCGCTTCCAAAGTAGCAGTAGAGTTGGTTTGCAGGTCGTCAAGATGTTAAACCCCAAACAATATGTACAGGACATTTACCTTAAAAATGCCAAACACATTTTAGAAAAAATGATCCAAAGACAAGATTCTCGCTGCCCTGAATGACCTGATGTAAGAGCTCAGGGGCCCTTTGTTTATGCTACTTTGACTGGCGTTCAGCCATGTGAATAGAAGACAAATGCTGAACTGATTTTCTGTCTAAGGCTGCAGCATCATTAATTGTTTCAGAGCCATGTCAGTTCTTAGCAGATGGCAAAGAAGGAACTGAATTTCTGACATTTTTAACTAAAGTGTAACCCCTATTATTATGGGATTAATAGATATATAAATATAGCTGCAAAATTTTAATGTACGTTTTGTAAGAGGCAAATTCTGGACTTTGTAGACCTAACTAAGAAGGCTAAAAGCAGGTGAAGTCATGTTGGTAGCTCTTACAACTCTCACAACAGTGAGGCATTTTTCTGAAGGCTGCTCCTTCAGTAAAGAGAATATAGTGAGAATGTCAGCTCCACTTTTTTCCCCTGACAGATCCACATTCCTAGCAAAGTCTGCAAAAGAAAATATTTACATCCCTCAAACCAGAAAGCAAACAGTAAGGCCCCCAAAAGCAGAGATACACATTCATATGTATGCCACGCTTGGGGTGATGGGGTCCTGGGCTGGGGCTGCAATAAAGGTTTTTGACAGAGGGAGATTTCTTTTCACTAAGAATGATCTGACCACCAAGACTCATTTTCCCCTCCCTGGATTGTGGCCAAAACAGTTTTGGCCAGCAGTGATGGAGGCATGTGCTCAGCTGCCTTGTCTGCAAACCTGCTCTGTGCCCTGAGGCAGATGAACCACCCCCCAAACCTGTTTCCACCACAGGCACGCTGGAGTGGCATCATTATACCCCAGCCCTAGCTGTGCTTCTGACCATGACGCCAGTTACACATCTTCCTATCTGCTGCAAAGGACCCAACCAACCTTCCTTTGGGCTGGGTTTCAATAACCATAACTTGTTACAGGCAACACAGGGCACTTCTTGTCCCCTGCCACTTGTGCCCAAATGCCACAATGGTCTGCAAAATGAGTGGGGTTTTGCATACTGGTTCTGTTAAAATGGGGGAGAATAGTCAGGACTCTTTCTGCTTCATGGTCTAATTCTTGTGGTTTACTAGCTTAGAATGAGTCTTCACATGATTCTAGCAAGGGTGTGCATGGTTTTTCCCTTGACTAGCACAAGAACTGAAAAGCCACAGTCTGTCACATCTCTCAAAAGTCCAAATGTGTCACTCTGAGTGCCAAAAACCTGGGTGTCATTTACTTGACAAGCTTGGGACCCTCACTCATGTCTAGTGCTTGTGCTGCCTCACAGATGTCCCAGTACATCTTGGCACAAGCGCTGCTTTGTGTGGGGGCCGTATCCTCACCTTCATCCTCCTGCTGAGGGCTGAAAGGAAGGCAAAGACCTTACAGCACAGACACCCTGCCTGGAAAAGGCATGTGGAAGAAAACGAGCTAAATTACAGTTGGACTGAGCTGCCTCTCCGGCTCCTACATGGGGATGGGCAGTGGAGGGAGGTGAGCAGCTGAGGCAGAAGCAAAGGATGCTGCTCTGCAGTGGCAGCGACCTCTGGGAACACCGTTTCAGCTGGCCACATGGCACACATCGGCATACATGCAGGCACCCTGTCTTCCCCTATGTCACTGCAAACTTGTGCTGCAGGGGCTTGGGGGCTCATGGCATAGGTAGCAGTACAGCACAGGTATCGAGAGTGACGCCACAGTCGGGGCCACCACACCAGTCCCACAGGGGAGACCCACCAGCCCTGAAAATGGGCAAAAACAGGCGTTCAGAGAGGTTGTGGAGTCTCCTTCTTTGGAGATAATCAAAACCTGCCTGGACGTGATCCTGTGCAGCTTGCTCTAGGTGAGCCTGCTTTGGCAGGGGCATTGGACTGGATGACCTCCAGAGGTCTCTTCCAACCCCTACTGCTCTGTGATTCTGTTCCTGCCCAAGGCAGTCCCTGCAGTTTGCTGCTTGTCCCCATTCCTGTACTGTTCTCTCCCAGCTGTCTACATGCATACCAGCGTGGGCAGTGGCTGTAACATGGATCACTTCCCACTCCAGGCCACTGCAGGGGCAGGAACTGATCCACATTTGTCCCAGTATGGGGACATGGGTGCGAGGGGCAGGAAGGCACAGCCAGGGGGAGGGAAAGGGCAAGGGTGGCTTTTTTCAGCAGAGAAACATTGGGTGGGAAGACCGTGCCATGCTTGGATTATCTCAGCGCTAGCAAGCAGCGCAGACCACAAGGAGCTGGTCTGTAGAGGGAACCCGTGGCTGCTAATCTGCACACCAAGTGTGTAGATGACTAAGCAGGAAGGCTGAGGCAAAAGACGTTTGGAACTACCATTCTCTATTCTCTTCTATGCCTTCAAATGGCAAATTACCACTTGGATTCCCTTATCCACATAAACAGCAGGCATTTGTAAGGGGTTCCAGTGCATTCCTGGTGAGTTTGGTTCTTGCTTTGATCTGCCAGGTCCCCAGAAGCTCCTCTGGGGGGACCTGCAGAGATGTCCAAGAGGCTGAGCCTCTGACCCCTTCTTCGAGAGGGGGAAGGACGGGAGGCTGCACCCTCAGCATGTCTGATGGTTTAAAACTTCCTTGGGTGTTTCTGAACAGCAGCTACTTGCTGGGTCCACTTGTCAAAGTACGGCACATTTGCTTATCCTCCAGTGATCCGTAGGGAAATAACTACTCCAAGAATCTGTTTTATACCCAATGAATTTCATGACAACATTGCTACCCAGCAGGGTAGCAAATGCATTCAGGGTAACAGGATCACTCAGAATTATTCCTTTTTACAACAGAAAGTGATGCAACATAAGCTGCATTAGTTCACCCTTCACAGAATTGTCTAGGTTGGAAGGGACCTTGAAGATCATCAAGTTCAACTGTCAACCTAGCACTGCCAAGTCCACCACTAAACCATGTCCTTAAGCACCATGTCTACATGTCTTTTAAATATCTCCAGGAATGGTGATTCAACCACTTCCCTGGGCAGCCTGTTCCAATGCCTAACAACACCTTCTGTGAAGAAATTTTTCTTAATATCTAATCTGAACCTCCCCTGGCACAACTTGAGGCCTTTTCTTCTTGTTCTATCACTTGTTACTTGGGAGATCGATCCCCACCTCTCTACAACCTCCTTTCAGGTAGTTGTAGACAGTGATAAGGTCTCCCCTCAGCCTCCTTTTCTCCAGGTTAAACAATACCAGTTCAATTAGCCGCTCCTCACAAGACTTGTGCTCTAGACCCCTCACCAGTTTCATTGCCCTTCTCTGGACACTCTCCAGCACCTCAATGTCTTGTAATTGTAGGATTACTTTTTTTTAAAATGTGTTCCATTATTGTGAATCAAATTTCACCTTGTCTGCCAGCTCTTCGTGCCTGCCCACTGATTAACGCAAGGATGGGAATGACAGATGCCAAGTACCATCACCTCGGGATGTGATGAAGGACAGCACCATGCAACTGCTTTGTGCAAAGGTCGGCTCTTTTGAAAGAGGCGAGGCAACGGCGAGCCAGGCCCTCTGGCTTGTGTGCCATCCACCAAGGGTGCCCAAAACCCACCTCCACCTGCCCCGTACCTGGGCTGGGGCGCTGGAGGAGAGGTGGGTCAGGTCCCCAATCCTCGCGGCTGCCCGCGGGTCGCTGGAGCTGATGAGGACAGGGGCGCTGATCTCCATGGAGTGCCGGTTGCTGGCGGCCTGGGAGGACTTGTGCGTCATGCTGAGGGCAGTGAAGGAGTGGCGCTTCTTGGCGTTCTTCTTGCCCTCCGCCTGCCGCTGGGCCGCTCCAGCCGCCCCAGCACCGGCCAGTGTGGAGCATGGTGCCAGACCAGCCACCGCTGCCGCTGCTGCTGCCACCGTCTCTGTCGGTAGCGGCACATCACAGCCGGAGGCGGCAGCTGAGCACGTCTTGTCCATCTCGATGAGCTGCTTGGCGGATTCGTTGAGCTGTGTGCAGAGGAAAAGAAAAAGTTAAAAAAGCTTAAGAAAATAAAAAGTTAAAAAAAGGTTAAAAAAAGAAAAGAAGGGGGGACAGCAATGGCCCATCACAGCTTGATGATGGCACCTGCTGGACCTGCTTTTGTCCCTGAAGGTCCTATCCTGGCAGCCTACCCCGGCCCCGGCAAGAGGATGCTGCTGAGCACCGAATTGTGGTGCAGAGAGGGGTCTGGGGCACCCTATGTGCCAGCATGCCTGCAGGGCTCACTGCAGGGGGATTCTGCCCTGGCAAAGGAGGTGCTTTGGACAGGTCCCAAACCCAGCCTGGTTTTATCATCCATCCATCACCTCTCAGTCAGCCAGGCAGGTCCCCAGGAGGCACACTAGCACACTTTGTTTCCCAAAACCTGCCCCAAACCTTCCATGATAGAACACAGTGTTACTGCCCAGCTCCAGGGAGATGCCCAATTTAGTTAATTTTCTGAAGCTGGCTGAGTTATTTCCATCCACTTCTTAATGCCAGGAAAATCAAAAGAGAGGCAGAATAAGCATCCAGGAGTTAGGCTAGAACCAGGCACCGCAAGTTGGTGCACATCAAGTTACGACATTTGAAAAACGGTGTTCCCTAAAATAGCTTGTCCCAAGCTGCGGCAGCAGAGTCAGGGGAAGGAGGCAGGAGCCTCTCCATCAGTGCCTCGCTATTCCCAGGCTATCATAGGCCTATGCTTGATGTTTGCCACATGGGGTTTCGATCCAGGGGTACAGCTTCCAAATCCTTCCAATTTAATCTCCCTGCCTCCCAACTGGCACAGGTTATCCAAATGCAGATGCAAACCAAAGGCATTTTTTCCAGTTGTACCTCTTCAACCAAGGAGGAGCACGATGGCCACTGGAAGACTTGCTCAGGGTCCAACTTGAAAAATTGGTCTCACCAGTCATCCTGAAGGGTTTAAAACTTGGCCTACAGCCCACGTCCAGCAGAGCACCTGGACGTTCAGACCAATTTTCAGCCCCCTGTTCCTCATTCAATCCACACTCACAGATAACCTCATGCCTATAAACGCCAAAGGCGTGCTGGGTGGGACAACCCTGTTGTTGAAGCCTCTTACCTCCTAGCTATACAGCAAAGCTACGCCTTGCATAGCTGGAGAGTTTTTATGCACATAGGGGTGCTACAGTCACTGATGATACATGAAGTGCACTCTGAAGTCAGCAGCACTTTCTGTGCAGCATTCATTGCCAATAGATCTTCCCTCGAGGGGTGCTAACAGCTGAGGGAAAATGCCACAATTTGCCAACAGACCTTTATGTTAAACTAGGATGCACCGCAATATGTTTGCATTTAATGAATAAAAACAACATATGAAAAAGGGAGCCACAGATAACGCTTACGGGCTTTTGCATACACTGCTATTCTGAGACCCACATAAACCAGAGGTGCATGTAATACTATTCTGGACCAAACCCAGGCTATTTTTGTTTCTATAACCACTGTATGAATTACAGCAGCATCCAAGAAACTCAGTTGAGGACAAGGTCTTCTCAGGCTCTAAATAAAATAAAAAAAGGATAGTTGCTGCTCCAAGCCAAGGCAATTTAGAAACCGAATACAAGTGAAAATAAAAGGGAAAAGAGAGGGATGGGAAAGATAACTACAGAATTGTGCAGTTAAACAAATGTGTAATTGAGTAGTTTTTATGACTCCCAACCACTGTCACCATGCTGTAAATATAAACAAGAAATAGATATTGCCAGCCTTATGCCAGTCCTCCTAAGTTTGAAAGCACTTCTGAGCACTTCCTCAAGGACTTATTCTGAGTAACAGGCAATAAACCCACTAAAACCTGGAAAGTAAAAATCAACTTGCAGGATCCTTCATTCTGTGACAGCTTCCACCAAGTTAACCAAGAGCCTCCAATTAATGATGCTCCACGACTGTCAGAGCTGCTGGGAGTCCTGCAACCATTCAATTAGCAGGCCATTTTCCCAGCTGCACTCTCCAACTCGAGACCATGCTTACAGCCAGCATAGTGCACTGCACCTGCCAATTTTTGCCAATAACAGCTGATCCCATTTCAGATTCTTCAAGAATGTCCATTATTTCCCACTTCATCATGCTTTAAACCGGTACAACCTAATATTTGCCAGCAGGCTTCAAGTTGCAAGGAAACCAGATGGTTCCCCTCCCTTAAGTAGGTGTTACAGCTCCGTTTACCCAATTGATGGAGATAGTCTAGCCGAATTATTTGAAATATTAAGGAGAAAAAGAGAAAGACATCAAATATGCATGATTCTTTTCTACAGCAGAGAGTGAGGAAATACTTTGCTAGTCAAAAGAAAGCAGGATAAGAATATATTTTAACTCTTTGACATAAGAAAATATAGAGTTAAAAAAAAGTATTTAGAACTTCCCGATTTTACAACAATGTTCCATACGAACAATGAAGCGCTCCAGCTCTTAATATCAAAACTCTGATTCCTCTTGTAAGAATTAGATTATAAATCCCAATGGCTAGAATTCAATTTAACACTGAAGTTGTTCTTTTTAAAACAACAAAATCAATTACTTTTTTGTTCAAAGCAAAACCTAGTTAAAAAGGTCAATAAGAGAGTTAGCATCTAAACACGGAGTAATAAAAAATAGCCCTGTGTTGAAATAAACAAAGTCATTCTCGATATCAGTAGAAGATTAAAGGCAAAAAGAAAACCCCTCCCCCAAACAGTCAAGCTAATGAACTTTTTGGGAATGTCAGAGTCTTCCTGAAATACTGGGAAAAAATTATTTTGGTCTGCCAGGATAAAAAATGCTTTATAGCTTTACCACTTTATTTTTGTAGAGAACTGTTTTTAAACAGCTTTGCCTACGGATGCTGGAAAGTCCTTCCCAAATAGGCTATGAATACCAGAGAAAAGGTTCTGCTTTCTACTTTGTAAAAGCAAATGGTGTTGTCTCTTTACAAAGAACTTTTAGAAACCCCTTTTTAAACATAAACATGATTACAAATTTCTTATTTTAAACTCTGAGTATGTAAACAACAATTGCTTTCTGGTGTCTGTCATCGGATCTTCAGGCAGATCTGCTTCCAGAGGAGAAGCTTAACGGAAAGTTCTGACCCACAGTCAGTCTCAGGAATTTGGCATTTCTGGAAGGTTGTAGCTCTTACGACAACGCCTAATACTAGAACTCAGCTTTCTTGCCCATTTTTGATCCCTCCTCTAGAAAGAACCTACATTTGAAATTCTGGTCTTGCTAATCCCAAATAGTGAAATACCCTTGAGATTGCAGTGGGACTGATTTTACCCCAAATCCATACCGTATCAGGGGGATGTCCTAGACAACTCAATATATGATTTAGAGGGATAAGGCTTGGATTTGAATGCCAACCAGTCAAACATTCCCAGTCACCCTGCAATTCTTGGTCTGGGAATGCAAAACCTTGTGAGAGCAAGCCTTATAATATCGGAGGGACCCTACCATGCAAGAGACGTGATGAAACGGTACAGTAAAACTGTTCACAGGGTCTCAGCGACTACTGACTGTGGGTGCTGTATGCTGAGATAAGGATGCACCAGCCTTAGTTCATAGAGCTACAGTGCCTGTTTCTGAGGAAGGCATTCCCCAGCTGCCAGGAACCGTACTGGAGACAGCTCCAGCTCGTCTGGTTTTGAGAGTGAAGGAGGGCGTATGTGGAATACCTCTGTGCACAGAGCCTTGTTCACCTCCAAACAACCTTTTCCCACAAAGGGAGCCGTAATCAAGCTCCGTTCATTAAAAATTTGCTGACCTTGAACAGGGAGCCACACTGCTCTCCCTGTCACAATGCAAGCTGTCATGACTTTGGCCTCCAGCCAGACAGTCCATGCAATATGAACTAAGGGAGAGGTTTTGTTTTTTTTTTTCTTCTGGCTTTTAGATATGACTGTTTTAGGTACTCTACTTGAGACTTTACCATATGGGCGACAAAGGTACAAACATTAAACTACCTCACTCAGGACCTCTCCACTGCCAACAGCATTTTTTTATTCGTGTCAAGATAAACCTAATTTTTCTGCAGAATGCATTATGGTGACTTTCTCCCTCTGTCTCTGTTGCACATGCTTAAACACGCTCACACACATATACACACCCCAGTTCACCCCAGTTCCTGACACATGTGGGTTTAAAAGGGAATACGTGTAAACAGTTTCAACATATTTCTCTATTAAGTATGAGGGGATACAGAAGCAAAACTGTCATCTGCACTGACTAACCCCACATGGGACAAAAATGCTATTTATATCCCAGTGTGATTTAATGAACTATAGTTTCAATGGGCGGTGTTATGTACCTACTTACATACGCCAGCTGGGATGAAGAGCAAGGAAAAAGATGCTTCTTGTCCAATGTGGTTCATAATTAATTCCAGTTTTAGTCCAAATAACAAATTATTACTCTGGAACTTATTATTATGGAACAAGATAGAAGCATGGGAAATTTAGGTCAGATTTGAATAATTAACCATTATTGCATCTCCCCTGACAACTATGCCAGTGCGTTTACTAATCCATGGTAGTGTCAAAATTGTTCTAGCCCAGTTTAGACCTCCAAGGGACACCTTGATACACAGTGGTCACCACAGCAGCTCCTGCGTTGTTGCAGTTCATTGACGGTGCTGTCTTCTGTAAGATGAAGGACAGTAAGTCTTATTCTGCCATTGAATACTCTTAGCTATCTCGTCATTGACGTCTGGGTAATGGTTTCATTTCTGACTGATATCAGACCTACCAAAGAGAGGACCTCGCTCTGTTTCTGGTTGAGCAACATACTTCAGCTTGTACTTGACAGCATGCACAGACCAAAATGTCACTAATGGGACTAAAATGCCATTCTTTTCTGAATAAGGAAGGATTGCTTAAATTCTCAGTTTTACACACGTGCTTAAGTATTTTGTTAAACTGGAGCCAGGTTGAACCAGAAAGTAGTTTATTAAGGCTTTCAGGAAAATAATGCTTCATTTGTTATGTAAGCTTTTTTCCTGTCTTTATGGAAAATATTATCTAAAGGATCATGCTGTTCAAATACAGGTATAAGATCACAAATATGTTACTTGGGGCCCCTTTTAAAAGTGAAAAGTTACAAAACCCCACAAATCAATGCACACCTCATGAAAAAGAACAAACCAGTAAGAAAAAAACACCAAGCTGAAGGTTTTGGAAAGGAACCACTGAGCAGAGCAGAAAGGAAAATTAAAACTATTAATAAGACTTCTTCACAATGTCCCCCCGAAATACTGAAAGTATTTTCACCTAGGGACTGCTAATTTTTATACTTTACAGTTCATAAATATGGAGAAGATCATGCACATCCCTATTTTATGCCTTGCAGAAACTTTGGCAAGTTGGAGTTCCATAGCTGATTTTGTGATTAAAATAAACAGTCTGAATTTATTACTGCATTTTCACTCCAGAGTAGTTACTTTCAGGAAATATTAAGTTCTTATGCCCTCATTAAATTAGTTTTGCTGGTATTATAATTTATGTTCTGAAGCACAGTGAGGTTATTAAGTAAGGGCATAAACTATACAAGAGCCTCCTGTCTCTACTAGGTCCCTGAGAGGACGGCATCTGTGAAAGCATTTTCATCCCCCAAAAGCAGTATTTCAGAAAGCTAAAGCAAGTTTTCCTTACAGTTATCCCTACTGCAAATGCAGGATACAACCCTTCTTCTACTGTAGTGAAGTAGTGAAAACACCCTTTGACTCAAATGTGCATTAGAAAGTAAATAATACTTTACCTAGTATTTTATATGCTCATTGAGTAAGTTAGTACAGTGGATGCACAGCAGTTCCAAGGGCTCACTAACGGGATACTAGCAGACAAAGTTGTGCCACAGGCTATTCAGCCAAGTCATATTGAATGTATCTACAATTTTCATCTTTTACACGTTTTGTAAATTCAGATTTAAAAATGTTTAGAGAAAGCCTCCCAAGCTCTCCATGGACAATTTAAATTCATTGGACAGAAGCTACAAAATCCTATCTCAATTATTCATTTAGGCACCATCTTCTAATGAAGAATCATTATTAAGGCACAGTTTAAGAGAAAATATTATAGCTAAAACAAAGCATTATTTAATGTTTTTGTGTTATGCTCTAACAATCCACTATTGCCTTCTTTAATTTATTGCCAGAGAGGGAAAAGCAAACGTGGAACGGATTTTCTGCAAGTGGTTTATCCATCATGGAAGATAGATTTCTGAAAACCCACACTGTGATTGAGAGCAGAGTTATTCCATGCACCCAGAAAATACAAGAAGCACAGTACACGCGCTTGCTTGAACACATTCACACGGAGCAATAGCTGCAGAAATACTTTGTTAGGACACATCTCGAACTTCAGGTGTCCTGTTTCTCCAGTCATAGGCTGAGGCATACATCGCATTCTCTTTTCCAAAAGACTGCTAAATATGTTAGCATGTTCTCAAGGAAGGAAGTCCCTAAAACCATCCAGCAGATAGCCTTCCTATTAAGGGTCATACCTGTACACAATTACATATAGTCCGGAAAAAGCAAGCCAATCATAGTTCCTTGAAAGGCAGTACCTTGAAAGGTACTTAGCAATCTACTTCCCTGTCTTACAAGATCTTTCTGATTTAGCAGCAATGTCACTTCTAACGCACTGAGAGGCCAAAGGAATGTAGCATATTAGAACAGCATGTGCTTGGACGAGCGTGTCATCATGATCTTGCAGAATGAAAATAAATGATGCGTGCAGCAGAAGTAAACACTAAGCCTTGGGTGGTGGACTGGGAATTTTTTTTTCTTTCCCTTTTTTCCAAACAATTTTAAGATGGAAAATGGTTTGCAGTGATAGAGAACAAACACATGGCTTGGTGAATCCCAGAAAAATGTGCAGTTTGCTGAAGAGTCTACTCAGAAGCAAAGTGCAGCTAGTAACCTTACGGAAACTAACGTCCAAATCGCTGAGAAGAAAGAAAATAAAACTAAATGCAATGGCATTAAAAATAGATGAACTCACCAAAAAGAAGTATGCTTTCTGTATCCCTCTCCACTGCCTGAAACAATTCTAGCTATCTAGCCTTCAGCTCCAAGTTTGAGGACTATCTTGCTCTGATCTGTCATCTTTGAATCTCGGATCTGTTGTGCATCTTCAATGTGCCTGAGGAGTTCCTTCTCTTTTCTTCCTATCTTGTCCTCTATGGACACTCTTTTTCATAATGAGATGCTCATGACTGCACCAAAGCTCCTCTGAAAGCAAGAAATGTAACCAAATACAGCTCTACTCAACATCAGAAAGAGTGGGAGAATCAAGCCTATTTTTACTTATAAATTATTCAGAAAGCTAAATAAAAAGCGCAGTCATGAATTCATGGGCTTGATCCTAATTCCTTTGAAGTCAGTGGCAAAACTCCAGCTGCCTTCAACGGTGGAAGGACTGGTGCCCATCTGGCACCAATTTCAGTACCAGAGGAGTCCCTGTTCGAGCTTGTGAGGAGTTTACTCACAAACTACTTTTTCATCAAAACCGGAACTCATTGGAACTTAAGCAATTCCCAGGAATATGCTGGTTTTGACAAGATGTCCATCAGGAAACCGTTTCTAAGATGATGTTTCTCAGCTCAGACACAGAAATCACCAAGGCTACAGTGATTTGGGAGTTCACTCAGGTACCTGGGCTCCTGGCTCCAAGTCCTTGTGTGGAGCCACAGGAGACTTGAAACAACACTGCCACTTTCCTAGAAGAAAGCCACCAGCTTTCTGGCTATGCTGAGACTCTCTCAGTCTTGTTCTTGTTAAATGGAAAACCTTTGTGACTCTCCTGAGTCCAGGTGCCCACGTGCACAATGACAAAAGATGCTGATGCTGGCAGAAGTGGCAGCCTTACACTGGGCAGCAGCCTGGACAGGAGACCAAGATGGACTCAGGAGGCTTTCAGAAGCAGTTCAGATGTAGTCCTGATGCCTCACTGACACCTGGCAGCTATACGAGCCCTTTACACCATTGCTGCCAGTTACTGCAAGGAAGGGAAGTCTTGTGAAGCAGCTTTTTCCTGAAATCTAGAAATGCCTTTACTTGCAGAAACTTTCATTTCAAGCCAGCTGGACCTCAAAATTTCAGCATGGGCTAGGAAAGATACTGCAGTTCCGGGACCAGAGCTGTGTGGATCACAAGTGATCTCTAAGCAATATCTGCAGAGTCTATATGCCTTAAAAAGAGCTAAGCCTCATGTTTTCAGAGTTTTCTGGCAACTTTCTACCTCCTTTCTCAATGTTCCACAATGTTCCACCCATGTTCCATGGTGCTATTGTTTACTTGGGTGATCAACAATACCCATCAAATTTTGAATTAACTAAAAATTGTCAAGTTAAATACTATCAACTAAGGCAGAGGATCTCTTCAGAGTCAATGCACACATCAAGCCTGGAAGTCTCAAAGCTTATGTGTGTGACCCCAAGTAATTATAAATGGGATTGTTGAACCAAGCAATATCATGCTTACATTGTTGCATGGACCCTTGTCTTCTTGATAGCTATGCTGTGCACACATACTACCAGAAATGACATCATGCCCTTTTGCTCATTTTCTGAGATTTGTTCCTGGAAATATTGTTCTCAAAAATACTGTTTTTGTAATGTTCACAATTGTGTGAAGGAAGCAACAAAAACATGTATTTTTTTAAGGAAAACACTTGCTTCCAACTTAATGTGATAAGGGATAGGGATGAAGGAAACAAAATATATGTATTTGCTGAAGTCCTTTCTGAATTTGACAATAAAAGTGTTCTGGTGGACAATGAGAAAAAGGCCTACACGCACCTCACATCATCAATGTTATCTGCAGAAAGCATGAAGTTGGATAAACCTGTGAAGCCCTTGGAATCACAGCACAAGGAGCACATGGGAAAGCCAAAGTAATTTTTCAAGTACTGCAAAGCTTTGCCTACACTGAGCAAGCAAAGAGTCTTTGTTGCTGTGATTTACAACTTTGTGTAGAATAAGAAATCTTGTGCTATTGGGGAAAATTAAGTTTTATGTGCTGCAACTGAGGACTACCTGTGGGGAATCTCACACAAATAAATGTACTGCTGTCTCTATCTCTGATAAAGCAGTGAAATGAAGAATGAAAGCAAATGCCAAGAAAATGTTTTGGTTCGATTGCTTGTAAAAGGAACCAAGGCATACACACTTCAAGCAGACATTAGTACTAAAGGACTGTGATAAACAGCGTTTGCCCTGTGTGTACTATATATAGGAAAGAGAAATTTTTGACTACGTATTCTTCTGGCTCCTGCTTCCCAGATACAAGACAGAGAAGGATTGCTGGAAGTGGTACAGGGCATTTGCAATAGAACAACGTCCCATGGGGCTGTGCAGTCAGATATTGTGTCCATGGAGCTTCTCCTACAGCTGGCTACAAAGCAGGGTTGCTGTTTGTGGTCCAGAGCGGCAGCACCAGCTCTGGGGGTCACACTGCAAACGGCCAACATCAAAGGATGTCTATCACCCATCACGAAAGCTGCTACATCATGGCAAGAGCTCTGTCCAGGCTTTGGTTTCACTATTTGCCAGTTGGGGTGAAAATACAGGTCAGGATATGATGTGCTGCCGTTTCACCCGAGGGCCTGATGACTCCCTAGAGGGACAGTTCTGAGACATTTCTCTGAAATGGGAGATGAGCTATGCATGTTTGTGATGGGCAGCATCAAACCAGGATATGTGGATTGTCCGTGTGACAGGGAGACTTGCCTTCTTACCTATGTTCTGAGAGAGACCTCACTTGCCAGCCTGAGTTTGTGTCTCATAGTTTCCCTGTCCTGTGGCTATTATGGTGTAAACTTTGCTTGAAATTACGTGTGCATTTGAAGTGCCTCCTGCCCACACAGATGTGCTGATGCCTGGTACAACAGCACAGCTCTCTTTTCCCTCAGTGGGAGCACTACTTTGCATCCTTCTTCACTCTATGCAGTGACCAGTTATTTTTAAACAATTTTTACATGAGATTGTCTTACTCTGGAGACCTTTATACTTTTGTCATATTTGTTAAAAGGTGGGCAACAGATTGGGATGACATTAGGAAGCAGTGACTGTTGCACATGGCATAATCACGCACATCTCAGTAGTGCACGATGCCTGACCAGCAACTGAAGGCTCTGAAAGCTTGTCTGTAAGACATGAAAATGCATTTTCTGTGCTATATGGTGATGTAATTGGGTTCACAACCCTCCCCCTGATCTCGTGGAATAAAAATCTGACAAGGCTCAACTGTGACGAATTCCCTTGACTCCGCAAATTTTTGACTGAAAATGGCAGCATTCAGCCTCACGCTCGCGGATTGACTGACTGCCCCTCGCCTAGAGGAACCATTTGCAGCCTTCTTTGGAGAATCTGAGTTGTTAAAATATGATTGGGTACAAGGCCAAGGTTGGAGTCAGATGTCTCTCCACTGACTTGCCAACAGCTGCAGTCAAGGGGTTCACTGAACTTTCCGGCTATCAAACTAGAAAATGCTATTTGTTCAACTTCCTGAGTTTGATTTCTGGTTTAGCGTAAAGGACACGTACCCAGCGCTGTTGAATCATGCAGTGAAGCAGCTAGTACCCTTCCCTCTCATACGCTCATCTAAAGCTGGATTCACGCCCTGGTTTCTGTCACAGCCTGCTCTGCCGCGGGTGACACTGCTAGATAAGAGGTGTGCCATTTCTTCAGCGCCAATGAGCTTTGAGCAGATCTTTTAGGATGCTCAGGCACATGTGTCACATTACTGCAATAAAGTATGATGATTGCCGGCATTAGTCACTTTTATGACATCCATATGCAAATGCTGTTTATGTTAGTATGCTACAACTGGAAGGAATTTGGAAAACCACTGCTCTAGGCCATGCTGTTTGAGTTCCGAGATGGCAAAATTAATGGGCTAGCAAAAAATCTGCACAGTAGGAAATCTTTCTGAAAGTGCAGAACACTGGGGTTTTTTTTTCTGTTTGTGGCATTACTCAAGCTCAAATATTTTCCTAACACATTCCTTTCTGAAAATGGACTACCCTGGGTTGCACCTACATTCTGTAGGCAGAGAGACAAGTTGTCCCAAGGAAACTGAATTTTTGCAAGCTGTGACCACACCACGTGATGCAGTCACACAGAGACATTTGTTAGTAATACTTCTATTTTTTTTTGCCATTAAATGCTGAAGGACTCCCACTGCGGATAAGAACTCCATTGTGAGAAGTATTATGTAAACATAGAGCAACACGACAGCTCTTGGCCCAAAGAAAGTACAACTTAAGAGGAGGACAGGAGACAATATATAGATATAGACAAAATATACAGTAAGACAGTCTTATCAGCAAGATGGACAGAGGATTTGGCACACCATTAATCTTCTGTAGGCATCACAGCCAAGATCAGTTTTAGAGTGGAGTCTGGAGTGGCAATGTTGATGCAGATGTCCGGATGTTTTTGAAGCATTCGTCACAACAATGAAGAACAGAGCAGTACAGAAGAAAATGAGAATTTGAAAAAAATGACAGAGTGATTGGCATCACTGGCTGATCAAAGACAGGGGTTGATTTTTCAGTAGTAAATAAAAGACAATAGGTAGAGACAGAAATTAGTAACCAAAGGTTTGCAAGTAAGGGCAAGTTGTATGGGCTCTAGAGGACACAAAAGGGTTTCGGAGACAAAGAAAGAAGTGACAACATATGAGCACTCTGGATCATCATGAATGAGGCAGGTCTGCATTTGTTAAGAATGCAAAAAGGATGTAGCCATAATCAGGATATGAGATGATGAGAGTTTGACCTTTGTGAACGCTCAGCAATCAGGTTGGCCAAAGACTAGGTAAGACTGCCAGGTACATGCATGAACAGAGCCAGGCATGAGAACCTTGTCATGGCCTGTGGGACTGCCAGGAATGGGTTATCAATCATCTCTATAGCCCTTCTTCCATCCCAATAATTCATATATTGAGAGAGAGGAAAACCAGGCACCTACTAAATCAATTCAACCACACTTCTCTCTCCTGAGCACTGCACCTATGGAAGCAAAAGGTTTTGGCTGGGAATGGGAAGGCCTCTCCAAGCACTAGACTGGAGCAAGAATGCTGAGGCCATTATTTCTGCCCTCAAAGGGAAAGCACACAGTCCCTCCTCCTGGGCTAGGAAAAGGAAAGAAAAAGGACACAAGAGGAAAACATGCCTGTGAATTCCTTACTGTACTGCTGATGTAGAAGCAGATCAGAGAAAAGGGATCAAGGAGATCACCATCAAGAAACATGCCAATGTGCTTTACTTTCCCCACCAACAGCAAGGCACACAGGGCTTGAGCCAGCAGTGCTCTTCCTCCTTCTGCAGGATTGCTTTTACTCAAGAAACAGTAACATGAGGCACAGCTACCTCTCCCCTCAGTGCCACAGGGCAAGAGGAGACTACCACCTCCAACATGAGTCCACCACTGCCTGAATGCTCTGGCACTGCTCCTGCTTTGTCCTAAGGCTTCCAGAAAAATCCTGTTGTGGAAAAATTCTATTATGGAAAACTCTCTCATGAAATTTCCTGTCAATTTGATTCAATTGTGTCTAAACAGATCAGAAGACTTCAAAGTTAGATTTAGAGCAGGGCAGTCCCTCCAGCCTTACTTAAACAGAGGCTAATATTATTAACCTTGTTTATAGAGTATCCAGTGCTGCTTTCTCATAAAATTATAACTTAATAAAATAATTAGATAAATTGAGGGACAACCAGGAGGCAGAGGAGGTTGCTTACACAAAGCCCCACGTTCCTCACCTCACCATTTTGACGTGATGGCTTAGAGTGCAGTTCAACGGCAGCATCACCTGCAGGGTATCTGTGGGTGAAGGCTGCTGCCCTGGCATGGTTTCCTGCAGTGAGTGTGAGCTGCCACACGTCCTCCTTTCCCATCTTCCCACTTTCTGCCATGTATCAGCATCTTCATGAGACTAGACAGTAAATGGGATGATGGAAAAGGTATGACTGGAAAGCAAAAAAGCAACAACAGCTTAAATGAGTAGCTTTCAACAGGGTGAGTTCCCTGATCCATCTCAGCGTGCAACCACATGTCTGGTAGTCCTGGAACAAGGAAGGCAGAAAGAAAGTGTTGTCACAGACAAGGCAAAAGCAGGACAATCCCTTTGGCAGCAGCCCTTGCTTTTGTCAGAATAAAATAACACCAGTATCACACCCAAAAATGGTGCAGCAGAACATAAAATAAACAACAGTTGATCAACTTTGTAAAGGAACAAAGTAAGCAAAAACAAGGACTGGTATGTAATTTCTTCTACAGGACAGACTAAACACAAAGGACTGAGCCTTCAAGAATCCTGTGCGTTCTAGAGAAAATATGGAAAAGATGGAAATCCCCAAATTAATTCTAACTATCTCCCTCTGTTTCTGATTTTTGTGTATAATTTGCTTGTACTGATTCCTTCTCTAGGCTTTTGAACTTGGTTTTCTCAACGTTCAGCTCTAACACCTAACAAAATGTTAGGGGATTTGAGACTTAACTCAAACATCTGGTTTTGGCATAGCTAATGACATTTTTAGGCTAGAAATCAACTTCACATGTCATTTTTGTTGTCTGAAGCATGCATTCAGCACACATATGTGCTCCCGGGTCTCTTTGTGCCTAGAATAAAGATAGTTGGACCATTCAAGGACATGCCACAATAAGAAGTAAGGAAAGAGATAAAAACAGTTCATAGCTTCATCCTATCAGGAAACTATTATTCTTGAAACTACTCCTCTTTGGAAGCTTAAAGGATCAAGCTTAACCACATTTTGTGAGTCTTCACCATGGCAGAATAATATTTATGCAATATGCTATCTTCTGAAAACAGGGACCAGAGAGGGCTGTAGCAGGCACACCCTGGCAAATCATTTACAGTGTCACTGACATCAACTGACCATCCTTTTCCTCTGATGGAGGTCATCCCACCCACCACAGGCACAGCAAAGGTTAACACGTGCTTCCACCTCCTCCAGGTCCTTTCACAGGCTGGGATTTTAATACTGGACTCACTTTTCTTTGGCACTCCCAGCACAAGGGCTGTGACTCACACATGGAAATATTTCACTCTCTGCTCAGATGGCTGTGGCCGACACAGAAGAGAAGAGAGCCAGGGGCATCTCCCCAAACCCTCGCACCTTCCCTCTGTGGCTGTGTTTGGATTGAAGATCTCCACCCTTGAAGTTTTACAGCACCAGGAAAGCTCCCCAAGAAGGAAGCTAATTAAGATGTGCAACATAGACTAACGAGGACACTAGGAAACAAAATAAAGAATGCCTGCGTGAGAAATAATGAAATCCTCTAGGATTTTATTTTTAATTAACTGCTAGACAAATCGTGTATCTGTTGACATATAGCTTCTTAATATACATACATGCATTATCTCTAGCTAAGTGAGACTGAAAGATACTTTCTTTTCAAATGGAAAAAGGTCCCAGGAATTCAGCGCTGCTGAAGCAATCTTTAGAAGCTGTCAGAGGTGATCAATGCCTGGAAAAAAAAAAAGCCCTGTTCTTGTGCCTCCTCTAGAGAGAGCAGATTACTGATGATGTGCTCTAGAGCTGCCCCAGGGTGCCAGGACAGTGGGTAGGCTCAATGAGGAATGCTAATTTCTAGCCCTCGGAAACCTGGGCAGTTGCTGAAACATTTCACTCCAATGGTTGAGTGCTATGAGGATGCCGAGCACTGCTAGGAAGTCCAAAACGTCTGTTGTCACTCGCACAGGCAAAAGCCAACCCTAAGTAACACACTATCTATTTAGTTGGTCCTTCTAAGCAGTTACAAGGCCAAGGGACTGATGCTTTGCCTGAGGTATTTTTCCACTTGAAATATTGCAGGACCACATGATAATATACTTTTTTTTTTTTTTGTGGAAGACTTCCTCGACACCTGTGGCAGGCCTCAGCTATCCCAGCAGCAGAACAAGGAAGTAACGGGTAGCAAAGAGAGCACCTAAGCCTCCCCAAGATTTGCTGTACCTGTGTGTAAGTGTTGCCAAAAGCTTAGTCATGCAGGGCGCCTTGTTGCTTCTGAAAGACACAGCAGATTTAAGGTTCCCTAACAAAATCAGAACAAACTTTGACAGGTAGATGAAAGACAGGTACTTCTGGAAGTTGATAAATATTGCCCATAGCATCAAAGAACTGACTTGAACGTAGATACTCTTTGCTGGTGAAATGGCAGGTTTTGTGTGCAACAAGCATTGAGGGCCTTTCCCTTTCACAGCATCCAGAGCACAGACTCACAACCTGAGCAACCACAGAAGACGAGGAGTAGTTCCCCCTCCCTTAGGCTGGAGGTGGCAGCCCTGCCTTCCCCTCCTAACTGATGAAGAGAAGCAGGCTCTTCTACAAGTAGGCTCATCTGATATGTTTTAGATGTCTCCCTTAAGCAGCAATGCCTATTTTTCTCCCTACGAGCACCTGGTCATCTCTCGATGGTAAGGGGGAACCCAGACAATTAGCTCAGATGTAGAGATCTATCTGCTGTTGGTCAGATGAACTGTACCTAGAGACCTGTAAGGTCTCGCAAGGGACTTGCAAGAGTATTTCCCAGTTCAAAAATGCTACTGGGGGCACAGCCACTGTTCTGTTGCTGCTGCTGTTTCTTGGTGTGACTCGCCAGTAGGACTGCACATCGGCAGATGTCTCTTCACTCATCACCTGACTGCAAATGTAGACGTTTAAAAGAGAGAGTGGAAAAAAGGATGAAAGGTAGTAAAGACAAATAAAACGCTAAAATGGTTGAAAATATCAAGCAAGACGCAACAGTTTGTGAAGATATTTTACACTCTCTGTCCAAGGAAATTGGGGGGTCATCACTAGTGCCTGTTTTGTAACAAAAGCACCCCAGGACCATAACAAGAGAACATAAGCTTTAAGGCAGAACCCAAAACTCAGTGCAGAAATAACAGAAACGAGGCAGAATTGCACCCAGGACTGGAAAACATGTATTCAAGAACATAGTTCAGAAGAGTTGGATGAAAAGGGAAGGGCTGATGGGTAGCGCTGTGTGCTGATAGCACGGGGAAGTGGCAGCACACGTAAAATGCATCAGGTGAGTCCCCAGTCAGTTTGCACCGGGAAGGATGACAAATAAGATTTTGCACGGGAAGTGCTGGAAGTCCTTGAGTGGACTGTGGCTAGAGATCAAAGTCTTGTTATCACATCAAAAGCAAAAGTCAGTCCACCTTACTTAGGTACCTAACTTGCACTTCAATTTTTGGTGCCTAGGAGGCAGCGCTTCAAAAATGCCGCCTACAGATATAAAAATTACATATATGCTTTTGAAAGACTTATGAAATGGGCTTATTTGCCAAGGTTGTGTGCTTAAGTTGGCTGGGCTGGAAACCCTCTATAAATAACCCCAGAGAGTTATTTTTATAAAATAAATCTAGGAAATTCAGATGTTACTCATAATGGGGGGTGGGTGGCAAATATATTCCTGAATGTGACAGCTGGCCAATTTCTGGTTCAACAGTCCCTGAAACCATAAGAGGTGATAACAGTTTGGATGAGGTTTTGATTAACAGAAAGATTGGTCATAACATGTAAATCTGAATAACTTAATTATGAGTTCATTCGTGGGAAAGCAGGCAGGAGGACAAGCAAGAGAAGACCTGTAACTAAAACTGTCAATGCCCAAAAGGCAAATTTTCACAACCTACAGCTATGTCTAAATTTACGCTCTGGCTCTCCCTGCGGCTCACCACAAGTCTCATGACTGTCTGGGCTGTAGGATGACTCAAAGGTGACAGCACTCCAAGCTACCTCTGTATGCAGGCTTCCCCTCTGTGGCATCCACACCAGATGAACTTTGCAGGAACGCGCTCCCTGACGCAGAAACCAGAAAGGGATCCTGCATTGACTTGTCCAGAAACAGCCTGAGGGGAGGGAGTGATTAGAGAAAGTCTACCGAGCTGAGGAGCTCAACTAATCTAATGCAAGGCATTGAAGTCAAAAGGTGACAATGCAGCTCAATTTTGTATCCTGAAGTTGGAGAAAAGTCTTATAGAATCTGGGTGAATGATCACCTCATGAAGGATGCTAGAAATTAACAGAAAACTTAAAATAAATTACTCAAAATTTTAAACAAATATTTCTTTTTTCCCAAAGTCATGCTAATTTACATTTTACATAGGCAATTAAATCAAAGAGCAAAAGGTTCTTTACTTATATAAGCAAAACAGAAAATAAGAAATTGAGTGTTATGCAGAAAAGATGGGCCACAGATTAAAAATAATGTGTAAATATATAATCATATATAATTATACACTATTATATATTGTATGTTTAATCTTCTTCTCCCTTCTGACTGCTAATATTCTTAGTTTTCCTGACTGACATCATAGTTATTTGAAGTTCTTTAAATTCTTTTACTTTGTATGTGTGTAACAGTACTTTAAATCAATAAGTTTTATTCACGGATTGATGTGAAAGTAGTAGTAGGTGTATAGGTTCTTACTGAGGTCCCTCTTGCAGCCTACAACACAAATTCTGCATGTTTTAGTTTGAATGTGAAATACGGGAACTGTAATTTGTACTCCATTCAGGTAGAAATCTGATACCAAAAAGTATCTTGGAATATTCCACAATATTCTATGAAAGAGGAAAACAAGTAGGACCAACTTTTTAGAAACTATGAAGGTACAGGAATGAAAGTCCTAAAACAATGTAATTACAAAATTTGAAAATGCATATCAATAAAGCTTTTCAACAGAAATTGGCTGAACACCTCTTAGAGCTTACATTATTGTCAGCTTTACAAGGTTCTTATTCCATTTTAATCTGACACACAAAAGGAGAGAGAACAGAAAAAGATCAATTCTGATGTTAATGGGTATAATTCTTAACTCATTAGTGTTACACCTACTTACTACTGGGATGAATTTGTTCCTCTGAGATTTAGTAAGTCAGCTTTTCTAAAATCATCTACATTAGATTCCTTCTACCCACCTTTCAAAAGCCTCCATTTTTATTAGCATTAAATGATACTAGCAAGGCTTAAATGAACCATTTTGACAGTCCTTAAAAACAGAGATCGCATGTTCTTTTGGAAAAGGCACCAAACAAACATTATTATCTAATGACTGTCTGATGCTCCTTTTTTTTTTTGGATTGATTTCAGAAAGGATACTCTGAAAGGTGCAGAGCATGCTGCCGCAGAGACCGCAGATATACAAATGATGGGTCAGACATCAAGGTTGAATTCATTATGAGAGTCCCATAGGGACCCATCTGTCCTGCATCTGAAGGCAGGAATCAAACAGATTGAGGAGAGAGAAAACATAGACGAGAAGTGGACAGGGCAACAATTATTTGTTGATGTTGTTGAAAATGGTCAAAACATCTATTAGAGCTACAAATACACACATGCACACATCTGAGTTTTCAAGAATATAGCTGTGATGACTGCCACTGGGGACGCCAGGACGTTTGCAAATGGCTAAGATGGGAATCTACATATAGAGAAAAAAAGTACAAAATCTGCCATCCAGATTGAATGCCAGACTGGGGGTCACACCACCAGGAAAATGCCAAAGAATCCCAAAGTCAAGCAGGTCTATAGGCTGGGCTATGGGAAAGGCTTTGCTCTCTTCAGAGTGGTTCCCTGCATCTCCTCCTGGAAACCTCCAAGTCTTCAGATTAACCAAACGCACAGACAGACAGACAGACACACGAAACTCTCAACCATCTGCAGGCTAACTAAAGGTTACCCTCAGCAAAATACATAGTTATACAGTTATGGACAAATTCTGCTGGGAAGATGGGTGTCTGTGACACTATTCAACGACCGATCCTGGTAAATGTGCTCAGGTCCCCTTGTATGGGTTAAGCTGTTTTAGGATGATTGGTAGTCCCCATGGTACAGCACAAAAATCATTAAATGGGCTGCTCTGCTCTGCAAAGCTAATTTTGGAGTGAAAAATCATTGTTTTCTTTAAGAAACGCGTTTGGCTTTGGATTTTATTTTTTCACTTTTTTGGCTGAACTCTTTTTAAACACTGACTTGCGAGAATTCTTTTCCCCTTGGTCTCCAGGGAGTCCTGTGGATCTATGCTGCAGGGCACTGAAACCATCGGCTCTGCCCATTCTCCTCCTCCCTCTTCCTCCTAGATCTCCTTTCCACCTTTTTCTCTTTTTGACTGTGAAGAACAGGAAAAGATACCCATTACCCTGCTTCACTGCTCTGTAAAAAGAATTTTAAAACTCCTAATATTACTTAATCACAGCTTTCAGTACCCCTGCTGCCATAAAGCATTATAACAATGGGCTGGCACTTCATCAATTGTAATTTGCTGATATTACAGTCACAGTAGCGCTCAACATAATTGCCTTGCTCTACCACTCACTCGTAAGGCTTCTTGATCTCGGTCAATACTTCTTTGCATTGGGGGCTGCAGCCAGAAATTTTGGTCTAATAGCTCAGCTTTTTGAATTTCCAGTTCCTGCCTATCTAAGCAGGTTGTGTCCCTCCAAACACTCGGCACACCATTGCCCTCAAATTTCATTCCCAGACACTTAAATCTATTAGGACACACTTTATTCTTCATTATTCTCAATTTTACACATAGTAGCACAACACTTAAAACTTCCAAACAGAGATAATAGCAGCAGTTATTAAGAATGAAGGAGCTAGCTTGAAGACAGTAAAATAAATTTAGTTAGGACTTCGAATTCCTTGCAGGTCCAAAACCCCTCCCAGCAAGAATATGACTTCAAACTATACGGATTATTAATAAGATGTTTATTTCAGGACAGAAGGCACCTTGAGATTCTATTTGATTATGTTGTGTTTTTCTGTAGACAAATTAAAACATAAACTATCAGCCCATATGACTTCTACTGGAGACAAAGGACAGCAACTAAATAAGAAAAAAAAATAGTGCAAACTCTCCCTGACAAAACATACTGTGTGTGACTCATTCTGTAAAAGTCACCATTGTGAGCTGCAAATATTTATTCCTTCTATGCTTGTAGCTTCTCTGAGGTTGGGACAGAGATGACACTACAGAGGCAGGAAAAAGCCTCTCTGCAGAGAGCTGTCAGACACAGCAGGCATGCAAGCACCCTTGCCGGACACTTGTAGGGAATAAAGCATAAAATCCATGTCACATTACACTTATATGGCTGTACGGACAACCACACATAATGCTGAGATACAGACTTTCGAAAACACCGCAGGGAGCAGATATATTTTGATGTCTTTGGCTAGTTTTTTGTGCCACTTCTTTGTGACACCACACTCCAGCTCTAAAGGTTGCCTTCCCAGGCTTCCCCTACAGAATTGGACCACTCTCGCATTCAGTAAGCAGAGGGTGGAAAGAAGATGAAGGAGCCTGAGGAGACACTGCAGGCTCTTACGTGGGCCAGCTGTCAAGCCCAAGCGCTGGGAGGCCGGCAAGGTCCTGATGAGGAATTTGCTTTTTGCCCAGGGATGCTGTGGTACACCTCTCCTTCCCACCCCACTGTGGCTTTGCTTTCACGTGCAAGCGCTTTGTAACAGAGCACTTGCAAAAGCCTTTCTTGCAAGCATCCGTGTAAGGGGCATAGCAGCACATTGCCAGGACCAAGTCTCGCCAAAGGGGAGCCACAACAAGGATTATATTGCCTGTTTGCAGCTCTGGCATGCTCAGCTCTAAGGTCTGTGAAGTCACCGGCTTGTTTTCTAACCCTCTGGCTGCCATAGCAAGGGTAAGAGCTCTTGCGTGGGCCATGGGAGCAGCTGAGGACATTAGAGCCTGCCCATAGATATGGGCTCCAGGCTGGAATTCACTCCATCCAGAGTGCAGGGCTTAGGATGCCATGAGAAATCCCACACACTTCGACTGTCGGCTCACACAAGTGGAATGCTACCGTGAGAGTTAAACTTTGCTTATTCTGCGCGTTTTGCCAAGATTTTGAAAACCACTTAATGGACTTGGACAGACTCAAGGAGTGTTTTTAGATTCAAGCACTACTTGTTTAATGGATTTATTTTATAAACATTGGCACTGAGATTTTCAAAACTTCTTTGGGATTTGGCCTGCTTATTCCTTTTAATTTTAATGTAATGTTATGGTTTGAGAAACCCATCACAATTTATTGTCATTTAGGCAATCATTCTATCACCCAGTGACCTCTCCCCACCCAGGAAAGGGGAATCAGGGGAAAACAAGGAAAGCCAGGGGTTGAAATATAAACAGATTTAATAGAGTAAAATTAGGTAATTAACATTAATAACACTAAAGAACCAATATTGATCCCAATACCAATACAAAATATACAAAGAGTATACTCAGCCAACTATATCAGTAGGAAGCTGTGCACTCCCAGCAGCGGACAGTAAATGTCAAACACTGCGAGCGCTACGGCTTTGGGAGGAAGGGAAGGCCTCAGGGGTCTGGCACCGGAGCACGAAGTTCTCAGGATGGCAGCCATCAAGGGAGAGAGAGAACTTTGCAGCAAACTTCCTAATTTATGTAGAATGTGACGTTCATGGTATGAAATAGTCCTGTTGGCCAGCTTGGGTCAAGTGCTCAGGTCTTGCTCCTCCTCATCCCTGCACCTGGCAAGCTGGAAAACACTGAGACCTTGAAACCCACACACAATAGCTGGCTATAGAGTAAATATTTTCACCAATTCAGACACTACAGTCTTCTAAAAGTGCAGTCTTTCCAAATATTAGAAGAGAAACCAGGACAAGTAACATCTGAAGCTGGCAACAGTGACAGAATTGTATAACTCCAATAGCTGCCTAAGCTCATCTCCTATTCAGAACAAGACCTCCATCTACCAGGACATGGATGAAATAGGTGGCTGATGTTTCTGCCTGGAGGATCCTTTCCCTTTGGCTTTACAAACCATGGCACAAGTATTATGCCCATGTCTCCCAACTATCTCATTTGAAAGGCCTTTCGATCCTCCAGATTTCAAGTTTATACAGATAAAATATAGGTGTGTGCATACATATACAAATATAAGTGTATATAGCTGTATTTATTTTATACATATGTGTATCTCTGTATGAGTATATATGCACACACACATTCCTACACGCACTCTTCTCCCTTGGTGCTGGCTGCCTGGCTGCCTCCCTTTAGAAACTTCCAGCATTGCTGTTCTGACTCTGCACAGCGCTGCCTCTTGCTCCTCTGTGGCCACCCGGGATGTGCTAGGGCTTGAAGAACTTCAGCGAGACAACATTGCACGTGTTCCCAACAAGCTGCTCCTCTGAGGCTTCAAGCCCATCACCCTACGAGAGCAGTAATTAAGGAAGACAGATACCTTGGGGTGGGAGAGGGATCAGGATGCTGTTCGGTGCGTAGGCAGTGCGAGCACTTACAGCCTGCAGGTGAAATCAGAGCTGGGGAAAGGTGGTGGGGTGCAATGGTGGCTGGCTGCACAGAGGTCCCCAATTCACTCTTTCCGCAGCAAAGTTCAGGAGGGCAACATAGCATTCCCCGGGGACAAGAAAGAGAAGGGCAAAGGGATAAAATGTGGGAGAAACACAGCTTTCTCATTTAATCACAACAAATGGAAAATGTCTTACGCGTTCAGAATAGAGGAAAACTAGTCATTAACTTATGCGCGGCAGCTGGTTTCCCAATAACGGCTCCTACACATTCTGATTTTAATATTATTGTTCTTGTCAACTGTGGGAACGCAATGTATATTAATGATGGTTTATTCCAAATTGGTCATTGTCGGAGTTAATAATTAGGTAGTCAGGCACTAATTATCTCTATTTTGTCTCAAATCATTAACTAAGAAATCTGGAGAAGTAATTTCGGAGGCAGGCATCAGAACCGCACACAGTAGGGCTGGCTCCGCTGTGGGCACAAAAGACGCGTCACTCTGGAGAGCGGCACCAGCCTACGCCTGGGAGCAGAGTCAGGGCAATACTGCTCCAAGTACCGGGTGCGCAGTGGCAGCACCTCAAACAAATACATACGTGTGTGGTGCCCATCCATTCTTTGCACCCCTGGTTCACCCACGAAAGACGAAAGCTCCCCAAAGGCATTAATTGGCACCTGGACAATAGAGCATCTCCAATGGGGCCACTATGGTCCACCACGCGCCACCATTGCTCACTGCAGCTCTTCTCCCGAGCAGCATCCAGCTGGACAGGCACCAGCAGGAGGGCGCAGCGATGGGGAGAGGTGGCACAACAAGTCTGCTCAGAGGACTTGAGGTCTCTGCATTTACTCTGAAATAAGCCTCCTGTGGAAATGACCACAGGAAAGTGGTCAGAAGGTCTGTGCTTCCCGGGCATGACTGACCCTCCACCACTGCTCCCCACTTGATGGCAGCACCCACCTCTCCTCAGGTGTGTGCAAGATACCCTGACTGCAATCATCCTCCCCTATTTTCCCTACGTATTGTGGAGATACACAAGAAATGTTACACAAGAAGCCTTCAACAGCCGTTCAGGTGATAGGTTTTGATGGCCACTTTAAACTGAATTGAGTGTATCCTCACAGTACCTTAGAGGACAGCAACAAAAAGTTCCCTTTTTATTTATTCTGGTATAATTTGTCTTTGTCATTTTCAAGGTTATCCTGCTCTTGTGGGCACAAAAAAACCCATGAGACCTCAAGAGAAGCGCCCACCACCACCTGTTATAAACTTACCTCAACATAGAGGATAGGGAAAATGCCAATCTTGTCACCCAGCATTCCTTCTGCCCAGTTGTCATCTACCCTCCTGATGACCGTCAAAATTTCATCCTAAAATCAGAGACACACAAAATACATAATCAGATTTTTTTCAGGAGAACGGTGCCTGCTTTTAGTTACCCACTTGACAGCTTAGGGACAGAGTGCACGGAGGAGGCCATAAGCCACATAAAAACGTTCCCTGAGTCCTGGGCCAGCTGCACCCCTGGCCCAGCATCTCACCCCAGGCATCCCATTCAAAGTACACTGAAGCACCATGTAGATGGGTGCAGCTCATGCCGGCTGCCATCAGCTCCAAGGGCCTGGGCACACTGGCTGGGAATAGGTAACTCCTGGCTTCGTTGCAGGGACAAGGAGAATGTTTGACCCAGGAGGTCGCCTCTAACCCAAAGGAGAAAACTCTCTAGCATGAAGCTGCCCCTGTGTATCTGAGAGGCCACTGTGGCACTTGGCTCCTCCAGAAGACAATTTGAAGGGAAACACCAGCAGAGCACAGGCAGTCCTGGAAACACTTGCAGCAAGAAGCACAAGGTATAGCATGAGGTTCTCAGCAACTAGCCTGCACTGCTGATGAATGGAATGTCAGTTTTCCGTTTTAAAAAAATATCAGGAGGTGAAAGTGCAAAGCAGGTAAAAAGCCAAGGATAACATAATAAAGTTGCGTTCAGATGTTGGATCAGCTTTTGTTTAGATACAAGTTTGTTTTCTAAAACTAATGGCAATTTAATATTATAGTTAATCTAAGGAATCTTACGAAAATCTCAACTGAAGGTGAACTTTTTTGTGATTATAAAACAGGAGATTAAGCAAAGTGCAAATAAGATTCATACAACTCAAAGTTTCTCTTGACAGAGTTAAAACCTAGAACATACCAGTCATTACAAAAGCTCTGTTGACTAGAACTAAACCCTGAATTTTCCCAGTTTGAGCTGCTCAAGCATGCTACCATGTCTGTCTGCTGGGGTTGTCATAGTAAACCCAGCCTTGAGCCAGCTCTGCTGGCTCTGCTGGCTACCACGGGTGCAGAAGGCAGCCCTCTCTGCAGGGCACCGCCTGGATGCTCAGATCTCCTACAGCCAGAGGAAAGGAGTGGGCTGAGAGAAACTGAAGTTTGCTGACATACCATTCATTCTCTCATGGCATCCCATCTTCCTCCATTTGTGTGCAGAAATTTATAACAAAGAAGAAAATATCTTCCTCTAGAAAGCTGAGATAGAATTCCTGCCATTCTCACTTTATTTCCACCACTCACTCCAGGAAAATAAGAGCTACACGTGGTTTGTCACCCTCATGTAACAAGCTATCTATGTTAACTGGCCAGGCAAGGGGAGCTGGGTTTTGTTTCAGATACTTCTCACACAGAAAAAAACCCACAAATTCCTGACCCAGGATGTTCAGACCGTGGATTTATGTTGATAGAAAATGACCAGAACGGGGATGTGATGTGATGTACTTTGCAGTTTTTGAACATGTGCGTTTTGAACACGTGCACTTTGAAATAGTTTAAATGTTTCCTTTGAATTATTCATCTGAATGATCCATTAGGGGAAAGCTCAGAGAAACAGCCACAGACTGAGTCCTGCAGCTATTTATTACAGCTGGAATGATGCAAAAAGAATTTGTGCATTTAATTTCCTGAAGAAACAGATAGCATTGCCTTCCAAAGCTCTGTCTGCACGGAACTTTTTTGATCTGTGTAAAGAGCTGACAGTAAGCCGTCTCTGTAAAGTTTCCATATGCTCTTACAAAAGACCGATTATCATAAATTTTGAATCTAGGTAAAGGGGTAAATGAGGAAAATAAAAGACTGCGTCGCTTTAAGAACCTGTTACGAGTGTTCCTACTTTCTAGATTTGTTCAGCTATTTTCTTAAAAAACTTTTTAAAATCCCCAAATGTGATGGGTCTACACTTTCACTATATGTTTATGTATACGCACATAATCTTGTGTGTATGTGCATACATATGCATATGCATGTAGAAATGTATGTGCGTGTATATATATTTGCATATACATACACATATAAGATAAGAAATTAAGAAAAAAAAAATTAACTGTAAAACCCCAGAAGCACTCGACTAGATTTTGTTAGAGGTACTGTGCAATCCCAGGAGCAATCCCTGGAGCAAGCTGGACAGACACCTGGCAGGAAAGGTTTATTCTGCTTTGATCCTGCTTGAGGATGGAGCAGGGGACAAGTGACCTTTGAAGATCCCTTCTAACTTCACTTTCTACAGACCTATGAAATCTGGAAGCCTCTCCATACGCTGATCTTCGTTTGGCTTTGCCAGGTCTGGCTGCCGAATGTGGTCATATCTATGAGAAAATCAGATAGCTGCACATCCCAAGATACGCTGACATTCAAAAAGTGGGTCTTTGTGGGAGAGTAATGTGCAAATCCTTGAGAACGCTTTCCATTACAGAATTCGTTTTCAGAAGGGTGTTGAAAATCTCCAGGAATTACAGCAAATCCCGAAATTCTTTATTAATAGAAAGTTTCTTTCATTTCACAGCCCGCGACATCATTTTATACACTGGGCTGGTGAAAGCTTCAACACGAACTATTTTAGTACCTTAAATTAGTTGGATAGCCATGCTACTTATAAATCCCTAGAAAGGTTCCCAAAAGGATCATGAATACTAAAGAGCCACAGATCTCTTGGCATACCACTTCAACTTTCTGAACTTCACTGTTTCACATGTACTAAATTGATTTCCAGGCAGCATAAAGGAATCCAAGCCTCAAATCTCATTTCAAAAGCCAATGGTATCCACTGTAGTTTGACAAGGATACCTTGTGCTCTTTTTATGCCTGTTGCTAAAGTCTCTAATTATTTGCTCTCTCCTACTTGCTCAAGTCTCTCTCTGTTCTTCAGGACCGGCTAGCCTTGCGACAGGCACGTGGGACCTGCAGTTCCAGTTTATAACCGTTATCAGAAAGGAAGTCAAAGATAAGTCACATAAAAAGCAATCTGATTGACAGAGAAATGAACCCTTTTGCTGAGAAAACAGCACAAAATTGTGTCCAATAACAGTCATGATTCACAGCCTGATTTTTACTCTAGTCATTAACGGCCATTAACAAAACAATACAAAGCAGATGCGCCTGCTATTCTGCGGAGATAACAACTCCATCTAGAGCACTGGGGAGATCTCAGCAATGGCAGGATGGCATTATCACGCAATGCTTGGTGCACCCGCCGCCGACACTTGCCAGCTGGCGCAAGAATCCCAGTTCCTGTCTACCACCAGGACGGTCCCTTTGTGAACAGCAAATGCTGCTGGAATAGAGCGCGAAGGGGATGGGATACTGCTCCCCAGCCAGGAACCACTATTGGATGCGACAGCTTCAAGATTGGCACAGCATTTGTTAAATGCTGCTGTGGGCCGGGAACAAAAGTGTTGGAAAATGAAGGAAATAGTTGAAGAGATTAAAAATGTGATGAGCAACAAAGCCCGGGAAACTGTTGAAACCTTGACAGGTTTGAGACTCACCTACCATGGGGACTCAGCCTTCAAAGGGCCATGTGAACTCATGCATGCAAAGTATGGTCAAACACCAAAACAAAAGTGTGGGCTGAATTTGGTCTTAGTCTAAGGCTGGAGTAGCTACACAAATAGATGACAATGCAGTTACTCCAGATTTGCACCACTGTAGCTGAGGCTTGTACCAAAGAGTGCTTAGCCCGAGGGAGGATGGGTTATTTTTTAAAACAGAGACAGCAAGAGCCCAGGCTCAGCTGGGGTATCACATGAGGAGACATTAGAAAGCTGAGTTAAATGAGTATACCCCAGGGGCACACAATGAGACTCTGTAGGCCACGTGCTGATTTCAATCATGCTGGTGAACATCAGGAGTAACACTTCTGAAGCTACCGGAGTTAAACTGGTGCAAAGCTGAGACAAGGCTCAAACCCATCATTACTGAGAGCAAAACAACTGCTAACTGATTGATTTGGCTGATCACTGACAAACACTGAGGAAAATATGTTAAGTTGCAGATCTGGGATGCTTTGTCTTCTCGTAGCCACTGCAGAGGAGGGAACAGTGGTGGGTCCCTATTCCTCTACCTACGACTACTCTTGGAGGAGGAGTTAGGGGAAGCAGTCCACTTGGTTTAAGAGAATGACAGGTTGGACCTTCGTTTGTTGCACTGGATACTCAAGAATGATGTTTCTCTGTCCCTCACAGTTTTATACTTACATGTACAAAATTATTATATTTGATTTATCTTTGGCCTTTTATCTGGAAAGTGTTTCATCGGGAGATGAAAACAGGTAAATGGCAGAAGCCCTCTGCAGCACTGCTCATGAAGATCAGGGTAAAGCAGACTTCATTTCCTTGCAATCCACCTCTGGAACAACAGAATATTTTGATTTGGAAAAAAAACCCAAACAAACTAGTAAGAGGAAAACCCAAATATCCTTCCTTTGTTTCCTTTTACTGCACCAACAGATACTGTGAACGCATCATGTAACAAAGGGGATGGAAAAAAGCAAAGTCCAGCAAAAGATCAACAAAACTTAGCAATGCAGAAGATCCCTCTGTTTGATTTCTCTTGTAGTTTCTCTTCAGAGGAAATCTCTTCTTAATTATATGTTTATAAGGAAAATCCAATTACAAGTGTCTGGTAGTATTAAATGCATTGCAGGACACAAATAGGTTATACTAGTTTGTATAAACGGTAGGCCAATGCAATCCCTCCACCCGAGGAAAGAACAAATAGCGTAAATGAAACTGAGATCAGGTCCAGCATCTTCAGATGTAAACTAAGACATTCAAATGATGAATATTGCTCCGAGTGACAAATCACATCTACAGTAACGCAGTGCTCATGAGTCTGTGCAGAGGAACTGACTGCATCAGCAGATGATCTAAAATCTGGGCTAAACAGGAACCTTCATCAGCGCAGGTGACAGCTAAAATTAGCGTCGAGAAAACTGATGAAAACATGACGGTAAAGTCCTGAGATGAAAAATAGATTATTCACTGTCAGGGAGAACAATGGGCGAGACATAAAAACAGTTACAGTGTGACAGTGCATGTAGACGAAGGAGCTAAAGAAGAAAATAGCAGTAGAAGAGAAACCAAACCCCCCTGGGGAAAACACAGTCATCAGGGATAAAAGGATGCAGACAGTAACACGAGGGGTGAAAAAAAGGAAAATTGAGGGATTGAGAGTAGCGCTATACAGCAGAAAGAAATGCTTCGTGTGAGAATGACATTGGACAGCCAAGAAAATGAGAACTATCAGTATACAAAGACAGTTATTGTAAGGGAAGTACACTAATATATGGCACCAAATATATCAAATACAGAAGTGTCTAGGCAAGGACCTGCTCTAACAAAGAAGGCTACAACTGCCTACCATACCTATTAAGTTTCTTAGATCGAGCAAGCAATGAATACCTCAAGCGGACAAGGAAGATTGCTTCTCAGGGAAGTCACCGTTGTAACTCTGGGCAAGCAGTGAGGAAAACAAGGTGCCAGCAAATATATATTTACTGATAGGATCTCAAAGGAAACTTCTGGCTAGCTTTCTGTCAGTGCGTGGCTGCTGCTTCTCACTAAGCAGCCCACTTCCTCGCAGAGATTCACAGCTCCAGGGAAGCCGGGTAGTCGCAGGGTTTGCAGTGTTTGCAATCAAACACTTCACTTGCTATGGAGCAAAAGTGCTTACAAATCTTTTGTTAAATAAATATGAGAAAGTATACATTCTAGGAAATTGTGTTCTGCCGAGAAAAGTTGCATGAGTGAAAAAGATGTTACATTCGGTGAGAAAATTATATGCTGCAAATAATTCATTCAGCTATAATAAGTAGCCTCAAAAGAGGAGGTCAGTAAAATCCTAGCGAGGGATATTTTTATCATCTATTTCATATTCATTTCCAGCATAACTGTTATTACTTTATGTGATACTATAACAACCGCAGACAGCTGAAATAAAACAGAAAATGACATTGAACAGGTTCTCCATGGCATTCAGTGCCATAAATTCACATTAGGGGGTAGGCTTTATTTTACTCTGGGTTTCTTGATATCCATGAAACCCATCTAAGGTCAACACAAATTGCTAGGGAGGGGAAGGGGAGACAGAAAGCAGGTGGGGAGGTGGGGAGAAAAGGAAAATGTGACATTTTAAATCCAAAGGAAATTACAATATCTCAGTTTTGTCTCATTCCAAATGGAATTTATTAAACATTTTGATTTTAATAAAACAAAGACTTTTTTTTTTGTAAATGTCTGCTTTTTAATGTCTTTATGTTCTTATAATAGGAAATACTGTGATATATGATGATAGTGTATTTCAACTGCTGTTTGGTATATGGTATGATGCAATATACGTTTGAAGCTGAATGGCATTTTAAAACATTGGAACGTCTGATTCAAATAGGAACATTAAAAGACACATTTCCATTAGATTTTTTCTGAAATTGAGTCGTTCTTGCAGAACATTTCAATGCAGATGAAATGTATGCTTTTTAGAGAGAAAAATGTTCTCGGAAAGTGTGTAGCCAGTTCTATGGGTCGAGTTTCACTGGCTTTATACCAACCTTGCTGCATATGGCATGACCTACCTCACTGGCATCTCCTTTAGACAAAATGGGAGCAATTTCCCAAGGACGCTAAGACCGGGCTTGCCCCGGGGGGAGGCTTTACGCCCACCCAGTCCTGCAGCGCAGCTGGTGCACGGAACATTACAGGGCCACCAAACAGGCTCTGCCTCCGCAGAGAGGAGGACTTACAAGTTGGGAGAAATCAATGTCCCTCAGCACATTACATGAGGGGACACCCCACTTAAGAAAGGAAATTGAGCCCCGTCAGCCTGTCCCCACTGGGCTGCCTGAGCTCAAGGGCTTTAATTTTCTCATACAGGAAACCAGCTGAAAGAAACGAATGGAGTGTAAGGTGTCCCTGGGCAGAGCTGACCGGGGAGGCCAGGCAGATGTCCTACTGGTCCCAGCACCACTGTGCTCCAGGCTCAGCTGCCAGCACCCCATGCACCCCATCAGTGCCTACAGAAGCAGCTTTCTAACAATTTTTTTTTTTAAAATCACCCTATTACCCTACCTTGGTGAAGGTCAGGCAATCTTTATCTTGATCTTTATCCTTTATTTCAAAGTCATAAAGTGCTTTGCCCTGAGGTGGAGCTTGCGGGAGGGGCTTGATACACTGGATGTAGCTGGCAGGGAAGAAGCCGTGGTTCCCATTGAGCTCCCCGTGGTACCAGTTCTCGTCCACCTTCCGCCGCAGTATGATGATGTCCCCCTTGTTAAACTTGAGGTCACCGGGCTCTTTTCCCTCATACGTGTAGAGGGCTTTGCCATAGGGAAGCTGAGAAACACTCTGGGGAAACAAAAGATGCAACAACACCTTTAAGCAAACTCGAGCCAGCACCAATTTCTTTCCTAAAGTCACTTTCAGCTAGAAGCAAGCTGATCATCCATGACCAAATTACCCCAATGACTGCAGCTGACTGCTACATAATGCTATAAACTGGATCTTACAGGACAACTAGGATGTGTGTGACGGTGAGACCGAGAAGGTAAGCGTGTTCTGTCAGAGGAGGCACTGCAGTTCTCTTGAAGCTCAGCTGAAACCTGTGGTACCTCTTACACCATCAAGCAGCATCTGCTAATTTGCAAAATATCCTATGTAAGCAGACTGCATGTTTAAACAAGTAAAACTTGATATGTGTAAAGGTGAAATATTAGACATTTTGACCTTCAGGGTTGCTTTGGTTTCTGAGGCTCAGAAGATAAACAAAACAAAACAAGCTTGAAGATTCACATGGTTCTAAAAGTTGGCAAGTTGGAAATTTTTCATTGCGTTTGTTTGAGCAACTCCAAACATTTTGGGGTTTGAAGCTTTTAGTTTAGCTTTTGATTCTGTAACCAAATACTCTTACTTCTTTTAAAATCCCCAAGTCTCATGCTGCTCACTGAGGGCTACTGTAAACAGTTATAATATTCTTTGTTGCTTATGAATTAATGTCCTTGTGGAAAAGCAGAATAGGCAGAATGCCTCAAATCTTTCTTTTAGAACTAAAAAGAGCTCTGAGGCTTTCACTGTCATTAAAAGAAAGAAACAAACTTTAAAAAAATTTCACAGCACAAGAGCAAAAAAGCCTAAAAAGTTAATAGTTTGGTGTGACAGAAAAGAAAAAATTATTTGACGGAAACTACTTGATTGTGAAGAATTCTTCCCAGAGTCCACTTTGGCCCGGTGCAAGATTATCTCACCCAGGCTGCGATCACGTGGACAATTTTTTGGTGGAAGTGCCAGTTAACACAGCCCTTGCACTTGCCCTCCCTGGATACTTGCTCCCCTTCTTGCTGAATCCCACAGAGCAGGGGGTGACTGTATTGGACACCACTGCCTGCCGCTTTGGTCCTATAAAAGCTCTTTAACCCATACTGAGAGAGAAAAGGGGCTTCGCTGGATTATCCTCTGCCTTTTCAAATTCTATTTAGCTCAAGCTAATAGTCAGCTTGCAAGCCTCAGTGCAAATATGTAGCAGCACATACCACAGGGGATGTTAATGGGGTGCTGTAAAGTCAGCCTTTCATAAGAGTCTTTTTTTCAGAGATGTATTTATAAAAATGACATGGTTTTCTGTTGCCTATATATGCCTACGAGTAGTCTGTTCCCTGCTCCATACACTGGCTGTCAATGGTGTGTCCTACGGGGACAATGAAAAAGTAAAGGCATGTTTAATAAAACACCCTGGTATTTCCCTGGGTGTTTCTTATGCCTTTACTTCTGGATGACATTCCTGTGCATAAGAACAGCGCTTGGATGCTTTCCGCAGGGAGAAGGTGGAGTGGCCTGACAGAAACACTCCATTTCCCCACCCCAGCCAGAAAATGAGATGCTGGGATGACTTTTTACGGTATTTGTTAAAGCAACAAGCAGAGGCATTTTTCGATCCCGACGGGTATGTTAAATGGACCTGCGCCGGTAGGGCAGGTTTTATGCTCTCACACCTGCATCTTTCGGCAGGAGGAGGAGAAGCAGCAGCCCGCTGTCCGCACTGCCTGCCAGCCCAGCCTCCTCCGGCTGCTTCTGGGCACCAGATGGTCGCTGCGGCAGGCAGCTGCCACGCTGTTCAAAAAGTAAGTTTCTTGAGCGCACCTTCACGCACAGGCGTTAACTTACTCATTTTATTAGGAAGGGCTTTAGTAGCTGTGCAGGTCTTGGAAAGCATGTGCAACAGGTCTCCTCGCCTACACCATACAGTGAAGTGAAGGAGGCAATCAAACAGGCACAGCTCTACACAGCACTACCCCTGTTGTCTGGACCGGGATTTAATTTCATTCACAGGTGTCCCCAGCTCTTGGTTTTCTCATTACCAATTTATGATTCCTTTTTTTTTTTTTTCCTTTGTACTCTTTTGGATTTTGCTATATCTGAATGAAGGTACCTAGCTAATGACCCGCGTTTTGGAAGCACCTTCAAACGTAACCAAAAAAGCTTAAAACCAGAAAAGAAAATCAACAGCCAGCTAACAAAGCACATCAAACTGTCTCTGCCAAATCAGTGGCATCGTCCTACTGGTATTTTTCTCTCTGCCAGGATAGTTATTTCCCTTGACACCAAAGCTTTCCCCCCCTCCCCAGCATTTTAAAGATTAAGCCTATGATACCATCAAACTCCTTAGGTAAGGCATAGACTGCATTACCTATTTGAAACTAGAAAAAAAATACTCAGCTGAAAGACTATGGAGCCTTGTAGTAATTTAGAAATAAAAGATTCATTACTTTAACTCATGCTGGGAGAAGACAATTTATCAAACACCAAGTAAGACTTCTGCCAGGTGCGCACTGAACCACTGCTGATCCAGGCACACGCCTGGCAAGCACGCTCCATATCGCTTACCCTAGACGGGGCCTTCCTATTCCCAAGATCTTTGTAGCAATTCAAGGTCAGATCACTTTCTTTACTTTTTAACCCCTTTTTCTTCCCTAGCCTCATTTTACTGTACTGAAAGTGAACAGCCCCCAGAGCTACAGGAAAAGAAACTGGATTTTATTCAGTCTCACACATCATCAATGAAATTCTTACAGAACACATGCTGGGCTTTTATTACTGATTAATTGAGCTGGCTAGAAGATGATTCAGGTGCCTGTTTATACCTTAACCTGATGAAAATGCAGACTTTCAAGCAAAACAAACAAACCGCAAGACAAAATTTTAATTTGAAATCTGGCATTGTTTTATTTGGAGACCCTAATGTGGCACCTCAGGGCTTTTGCAGTTTAGGTGCTTGCGTTCCTGTTCTCTTTCATGGGCTTAGTTATGGACCATGTCATTTGGGGACTGTCCTCCAAAAGATGTGCACATCATGTACTTAAACTACAACTGCCAGTGGGAAGGTGCTTCCAAGATAAAAGGTTTCAATTCTCAGCTACAGCTTTTCTAATTCTGAGCCACAGCTTTTCAACTAAAAAATCTGTAGAGGCATTTTTTAAAATGAACATGTTGTTAGTGGAAAAGACACTCTCCTATTGAAAAATTACTGTAATTGAGACATTTCCCAGTCTTTTTGTAAGGCCAGAAGAACCTGTTTGGATTTAAGCATCTCAGGTAAAGCTTGCATTTTTTGGTGGCCCAGGCAGAGGTAAAGAAATAATGGAGTCCTCTAACCCTTTTCAAATAAAGCTGTTCTAAAGCTCTAAGTGTGTGCCCCAGTCCGGCGTTCAGAGTAATCAGTGGTTAGACAACCAAAGAGAGAGATTCAATGTCACAATTAGAAAAAAAAAACCCAAACCCAAAATAAACTCTTGAAGCTTCCTTGCTGATATTTTCTTGCCAAAAGGTCCAGCTTTCAGTGGTCAGATCATTTTAATGAATCCTGGTCCCCAAGAAGCAGATTTTGGGAAGTTTCCCATTATTGCTCCTACTTTTGGTTAATCCTTAAATGGGAAGGAAATCAGATTCAGAAAGCTAACTACAAGGAGTGAGCATTAAGCACAGTTAGGAAATAGAACAAAAATGATCACTGCTGCTGTTTGCTAGTTGTAATGTCACTCCCCATCAACAGTTAGGTGATTCTCAGAAATCTTTCTATGATTCCATGATTACTTCCCTCTTTGCCAAATCTTTGTGCAGTGTAATTCTGGCCTAATGACTCCCTTTTTCTTCACTTGACTCCCCAATACAAAGGGAAGGGAATCAGCCAGCACTGACCTCTAACTCGTGGGCAAACCACCCCAAGCCCTGCTGGGGAGCACGCCCTTCCCGTTTTCTGTTCAAAATCTCTGTCGCGTGCCCTGCTCTGTTTCCCCTCAGCTCTTTCTTCCATGCAATGGCATTTCAGTCAGACATCATCAACTTCAGCATGCCCAGGTGGTCCTTCTTACAAAATCTTCTAATCTAAAACAGGCTGCAAAGTGTCGTCTAAGGGATCACACTAAAGAAAAGCAGAGACAGGCAACAGTTTTAGTGGAGGCCAGTGACAAGCACGTAGAGATGTTCCTACAGCAACTACAGGAGTGCTTACACCTTCCTCTTGCTCCCTGCTTCATCAGAGCAAACCCTCCTTACCCTGCTTTGCCGCTCCTGTGCCTGGGTACCACTGCAGCAAGAGCTGGTGGACACCACCGAGCCACCACTCTACCCCGTCCCCATCCACTTCATCCCCTGCTGTTCAGCCCAAGCGCCCCTTCAGCTGTGCTCCTATCTCGGGGTCTTCTGTAGCACTATGTCCCGGGAGGGAAACTCCCGTTCCCAGCCTGGCCGCAGCATGATGCTCCTCTCCCCATGGCACCCAGTTCCACAACAGCCACTCCGGCATCCGGGGACCCACATGGGAGCAGCCTAGCTCCCCTGGCAGGAGCTCAGCGTAGACCACCACCCCACTATCTCCGTTCTAGGCAGCTCTTGACCAGTGTCCCTGCTCTGAGGGATGCCTGCCATCTCCCCCCTCCCCAGCTGCCATGAAATCTGGTCGGGCATAATGCAGGTGGCTGCAAAATTAAATGGCCTCCGCATCTGACTGTATCAAGAAATCGATTTGCCCTGTTGATTTATTGTTACGTTAACTGGAATTCGGCTATGATGTGTATTAAATTTCAAAACTCTGTGTGGGTGTGTATAGAAATAAAGAATGTAAGAAAGGAAGGAAGGAAGGAAGGAAGGGATGAAGTCACAGTCAATGGCAATGGCCAGCTTCTTTTTCCTGCCAGTAAATGCACATTGGCACAATGCTGAATACTGCCAAAGGTTTCTTTTCTATTTCAGCAATCAATACTGACGTAAAAGCCTGAAGCGCTAATATGCTGAAAACCCCCCTTGCAGAAGTCTTAATGATATGTTGGCAACTAAATCATTCTGCATTTGTGTTTCAGCAATGTCAAATGGCAGCAGTTAAGCAGAAACCTGCTGGCAAATTGACAAACAACAGCCATGAAGCAATTAAGTGGCAACGCTGGAGAATTTTTCATTACGTATCCTGAAGAACAAAAGGAGGGGAAAAAAACCCAAACATGCTTGTTTCTGATAAATTCTCCTGGTAGAAAGCTTTGTAGAGCATGAGCTGCACAGGTAGAGTAAGCCTTAAGTTTTCAAATGTTACAGAAAAGAGATGATTCCCAATATGCTCAAAAGTAACACAAGCTCAAACACAGGTCAAAGCCTGCCAGCTTCCGCGTGTGATACTTGATGGAGGAGGTCACTACTTAGTAAAGGGCTTGGCAGCTGCCTAAAGTACAGTGTGGGTGCCTCCAGAATATGCTTTGCCTACTTCACACTATTTGGGAAGGGAAAATAAAAACTTCCCTGTGCGACCATTTTTTCTTGAGACAGCAAACAGAGCCTGGATGTCTACGATGAGCATGCCTTCAGTTTCTGTGTCTGTGCGCAACTAGGGAGGCTGGCCAAAATCATCAGAGAGGCTGGCCAGATTTGCTGGCTCACAAACGCACAGGAGGGAAGTCCAAGACCATTCCTTGACATCAGTACATTGCATTATATAGGAACTCAAAAATAAAATATGCAGGGGCAAGGCCTCCAGATACTAAACTCAGGCAGAAATGGTATCACCCAACCCGTTGCTCAAACCAAGTTTGTGTTCAGATTCCTGAAACCCACGAAACCTCTTGAGAATCCAGCTACAGCTCGTCTCTGCAACAGCAGAGCAGAAGATTGTTTTTCTGCCATGTGAAAGCCATGTTAATGCTGAAGGGTAACTTCCCTCGCCCAGGCTCTTGCCTTGTGCAGCTTCAGCTGTGCAAAGAAGGGAAAGCTCAGTCGCTTTGCGGCAAGGGTTTCCCCTGCAGGTGGGGATTCCCCACGAGAGGCAGATGTGACGCTGCCTGCCCCATGGGGCAGCACCCTCACCTGACCCCTGTTTCAGGGGGATGAAGGGATGAAAGAATCAGGAAAATGCAAACGGTGGAGGAGTGTTTAACTCCTCCTTCCTTCCGCTTCATGGGCCTTGTTCATAGTCAGAGCTAGAGGTGACGCAGCAATGGATGAAGCCAAACAGCTGCTGGAACAGCCTGATAAGAGCACTACTAGGGACAGTAATTTATTTTTTATAAGGCTGTACTTAAGTCATTTTAGCAAAACACATTGGCATGTTGCTTGTTGCAGTTCTTCAGATTTCTCCAACATCTCCATATCCCCCATCCTCCAAATACACATCTGAAGTCTGTTCCTCTGAATGAATGAATACACATCTATCTCCATGAAGTACCACCAAGTGCAAACATCCAAAGCCAATCAAAAGTCAATAAAGAAGAAAAGACACAGAAAGGAAAAAGTCATGAAAAGCACTCACATCTTGGTGATAAACTATAATTAAACAGAAACCACTACTATAAGGCATAAATAATAATTAAAACACATATTGTTAATTTTTTGCCTCATTACTCTGAAGCATCACACAAATCTGCCAGTCTGTGCAAGCAAAGATTTGGTGGCAACTCATGGGACTGCATTTACACCTTCCAACTCACAGGAAGCTCCCCACGAGCAGGCTGGGCAGCACTTCAGCATATGTTTTCCTGTCATCCATAACAGCTTTGCAGAAATTGCAGCAGCTGTGCTGGAGAGGACAGGGGTTGTGTGGCGGAGCATCCATCTGCAGGACTGCTAAGGAGGAGACGGGGTGCGCCCCGTTACTAGCACCCAGATCTTGGCATCGAAAGGACCCATGCAAATCAGCTGAGAGCGACTTAAATCATGAGTGTGAAATGCCTGCTTGGATCCCTTTGGGATGGAAAAGTGGAGGGCAGTCTGGTGTTCAGAGTAGTCACTGGTTAGCCCAACAAGCTACTCAGTTGTGGTGGCAATGACAGCCATGTCTGCCGGGCTCGATAAGGACCATGGTGGGAAGGGCAGCAGGGGCCGTGCACTGCCCCTTGCTCCTCGCCATCGAACCCTCTACAGTTGCTCTCGGTTTTACATCTTTCAAGAGCGACACGTTTCACTTAAATCAATAGGGTGCTTAAAACACATCTCTTCTTAGTCAGCCCTAAGAAGTACAAGAGAGCACTTGTACATGCAATGAGCTGAAGAACCAAGGCTGGGCAGACTTTAGCCAGTGCAGGTATAACAAATATAAGATCTATAAGATCTTCAAGATCTTCTATTTTATACACCATAATATCTGTGACCTGCAGAGTTTTTAGTGGCTTCTGTCCTCAAGAGGAACTTTCAGGATGACAGATCATAAATCATCATTACATCTCACAGCAAAAACTCTTAAAAAGTGGTTTGTCTTCTGTACTGCCAAGCAGAACTACCGCCCCCGGGTCACCTGGCTTGATGGATCACGACCGTGACACTGCAGCATTTGCTTTCATGGAAAGCTAATAATAGGAAAATTAATCAAAGAGAATCTAATTTTGCACATAGTAGCAAAGACAAAAGCCAGCAACACGCTATTAGTCAGCTCAGTGTGAACCATCAGCAAGAGCCTGAAAAATCACAGTTTGCCGGTACAACTTCTTTAAAATCAAATCTGAGAATAAAGTAGTTAAGCCGACAATAGAAATGGCATCATAAAGAATGAGAACTGAATGTAATCTTTTTTTATATGCTCTGGAAAGCATCATGCTTATTTATAGTACTATATAAATAGTAACTAATCACAATAAAAATAAAACTTCTTAACTAAAGCTCTACTGTTTTATTTACCTAAGGGCTTGGACATAATGGTTAGGCCCTCATCCTGCCTGATGGTGCCACGGAGGGCTGCAGTCCTTGTGACACCTGAGGACACTTGCAGGCGATATGCACGTGAGCTATGCACAGCTCCTACCTGGAGTAGGTGGTGAAATGCTTCTCCGAAACTGTTTTGAAGTGCTAGGAGGTCTTGGACACACCTCTACGTGTTCCCAAGAGGTGGTCTTTATATATGGAGAGGAGGTGCCCAAACAGCTTAGAAGCCTATCTGCCATTTCCAGAAGCGACTTTTGCAGTTAGCATGAAGATACCATGGGAAACGCTCAGTGGAATGAGACAAAAGGAACGTGAGCAGGTACAGCATCATTCTACTGCGTTGACGTTGCTCCCCAAAGAACAGGGAACAAGGATGTTCATCACCGCAGAACAGAAAAGGATGTTTTTAATCTTTTTGAGCGATGGACAAATGAAATACAAACTGCTCTTTAAAGAGAACAGCATCTCCCAAGGTTATTTTGTAGTTTATACATACGGCAAACAGGGCTGACTTGCATTTTACCTTATAAGGTCCATCTTTGTACGCACTAAGATTAAAAACATTTCAAAATTTCCCTTGGCAAATGCAGTTGATGCCTGCAGCACAACTAAGAAAGAAATGGCAGGCTTTCCACTCCACAGCTTGTCACATAGGTATGTTTGGGATCCTCTGCTTTACCTGAGTAAGAACGCAGTTCTACAGGGCAACACCGTTTATCTTAGGAAGTCTAAAAACCTGAATGCAAGACCATCCCATGGCAACCTCCCCAATCTCGTAATCCCAGCTAAAATAGTTTCACACCTTCTGCACATCTGATGCTGCTTCAGGCCGTCACTCAGTATCTATCAATAATTACATATTCAAAGATCTCTTTTTCCTAGTAACACGTTGTTTAAAGCAAAATATTCTCAAACTATGTTCACTGCTATTAAACAACATATGATTTCCAGGGTCAGGTTGGATTTCTAGCAGTGAATTTGCAGCTATCGCTATCCACAGAATCGGTGGCTAACACCAGCCAGCTGTTTAACCATGTCAGCACAAAGTCCCTCGTGTTCTGCAAAACCTGAAACCTTCCAGACTCTCTGCTATTTAATAAGTGGTACTGTCAACACATTGCTGGCATTGCAGGCCAAATTCTGCTTGCAGTTAAACTGCTTTAATCCAGTTAATCTTGATGAAGCGGCATGGATGCACAGAAAATTCTGACAATATAGAGCTTTATCTTACAAGTAATCTCCTCTGAAACAAAGCTGAATGGCTGGCAGCCTCCACCAAGGAAAATAGTAACCTCTCATACGCTAACCATTGCCCTTACAAAGCCCAGGTATGGTCTGAGGACCTGTTCTTTCAGGCAGGAAACAGCGTCCAGTTCCTAAGGCCTAAATTTTACCCTTATAATCCTGCGCAGGGTCCTGGTGAAAGGACCGCCTGCAGCACACAGACATTTCAGAGCAGAAGCTGGTCTACAAAAAGTCCCAACCAATAGCTGAGAGGACTTCTAACCCAAGCATGCAATGTGGCTTCCCGAGAAACCACCAGACAAAATACGCCTCGACTGACGGCTTTGCAAAGACAAGGGCCACCGAGCGCGTCCTGAGCGAGGACTTCAGGAGCTGGCAGGGCGGTGGGTTAACACAGAAGAAAACAAATAGCAGAAAAAAACATCTGCTGCTGCAGCTTAAACGGGGATTCTCACTGCAATGTGCTACTTGAGCAGTTCAAGGAGGAAAGACAGCAAAGTTGGCTACATTTAGCCTGCCAGAGCCATGAATAGAGACACGCTATAAAACAAATAGGAGCTCCCTTGAGGCTATGGAGAAACACAAAACAAAACCTTATATTTGAGGCACTATGGCAGTTATATATTTAAGGTTGCCTTGTGTTCCCCATTCAAAGCGTGTCTTAAATCCTTGAAATAAACATGAAATCTCTCACTGATTACTCCCCAGACAACACCGCTTCGGTCAGGACCACGACCTGGTTTTCCCAGCTGCCTGCCAGAACCCAGCCCTCGGGCAGTTTTTGGTAAAAGAAATGAGTTAAAAGTCAGCCCGCTGTGCAATTTTGAGACCCTTATGTTCTTTCAGGCTCCTTCACCGCAATGCCAGCATTTACAGCCCTGGAATTTTACACAATTCTTTACGCAGTAGGTCACAGCAAGAAAAAAGAACATTTGGGGCAAAATACTGAAAAGCACTGCATAAAAGCCCATAGCGTGAATCTGTGCTGTAACTGCTTCATTTGATCTTTCCTGGTGGAAGCTGACAAAGCACCGGACAGCTTACATTTTCCAGTGGTGCCTCTGTGACTCTGCTACCCAGCCCGATACCTTTGGTTTGCTTTCCAGCCTTTCCACATCTTTCTTCTTGGCTCCTTGCCTTGTGACTCAAGCGTTTCCTTAGCAGAAACCGTCTCCCACCTCAGCCCCAGGACTGGACTTTATGGTCCAGTTCTGCTCCAACTCATCAGAGCTGGGTTTCCTCCTGGCAGACACCTGGTAGGTCACAGCTTGGAGGTCCCACTCCCAGACCCTGCTTTGCCAGGACTTTTCCATTGCAGTTTTTTCTCTCTCAGGTGGACCGCAGGGAGAAGAGAGGAGTTAGGAAGGCCTGGAGATGAAGCTGCCCCAAACCTGGAGCGGGCAGCTGTATTTGCCATCTGGCGAAGCTCCCAGAGCTCAACAGAGGGAGCCCCACTCCGAAGAATCTTGCCGGGATTGCTACCGGTGGAGAAGAGACTTCTTNTAAATGCACACCAGGAAAATCTTTCTCCTCTCTTCCTCCCTCCCTTCGTGCAAATGTTAACTTAAAGGTTGCACAGAGCTTCTCTCATCATTTCAGTCACCGAGAATCAAGAAAATCAGCGGCTGAAACAACACAAGCCACTTTGGCAGCCTCAGCTTACAGGCTCCAGCACCCAAACCAAACAACCCAGAAAAATCTAAAAATGAAGGATTTTTTTTTTTATCTTCCTGAGGTGACATAGGGTTGTTCAAGGGCCATGTTGTGATCATTCCTCCATACGAAAACCTACATTTGCTGAGGAGCTGAGGAGTCTCTGAGGGTGTCAGAGTATTACAAGGTTTGAAGCGTGGAACAGGGGTGGTTTTACAGGGGAGTGAGCAGGGCCACTTCCAGGGTTTCCAGAGAGTATGGGAGAGGCAGTAGAAGAGAAATGACCATGAAGACCATCTGATACAGGAATGGGATGAAAAAGTGCCTATGCTAAGAGCCTGCCTGCCTAACAGTGATAGTGGCAGGGAGGCTTGTAAACTGAGATGGGTGAATGATGAGAAAGCAGCCTTAATTCTTATTTCTGATGAAGGGGAGGATCCAAAATTACTATTTAAACACTAACACTTCTGCAAAAGGTAGCATCTGAATTGTTTACACTGGTTTTACTGTATGCTTTATGATAAATAAGTGTGGTGCCTAGGAAGCTCCTCTTTCTGTTGTGTCTTCCTCACTGCATCTGACCACAGAGCAGAGCCCTACATTATAAAACTGAAAATATATCCTCCACTTTCCCCTTGTCCAAAGTTTTCATAAAGCAGCTTTAAAAAACATACTCTGTGAGAACTTTCTGCAGTGGTATTAACTGTTTCATAAATGCTATATTACCTGAACTGTGCCTTCCCCAAACTGACAGGGCGTTTGATAAATGCACCATGGGCTGCATATACAGCGGAGCTAAAGAACACGTTTCCTCGGTAGCTCAGTTGTAAACTTCAATAGGTGGATAAATTCCCATGTCACTAGAGAATATTTACAACTGAACCTTATTTATCAGCAGTGTGCCCTTACCAACAGCCCACACAAATCCTGTTACACAAAAACGGCTATGGCTCTTTTCTCATAGTTACATGAAAATTGCAGAGGTTTCTTTTTCACTGGGACAGGCTTTAGAGCCAGTGAGATGAAACTGCATTAGGAGATGTTAACGTTGAAATATTCTTGGCTCAAAATGTCAGTGTGAGAGGAGTTAGCTCATCCACATCTGCGCCGTGTGAGCAGCCCCCTCGTCCCTTCACTGTCGGGAACCTTCTCAAGTGAGACCACATTGGGGCTCTCCATGCTCATGGTGTCTGAAGAAATGAATACGCCAATCTACTCACTGGGAATTTAGAGAGATTATTCACACACTCCCCCCATTTGCTGCCATTAATAATATTAAAATATCTGTTATCCATTAAAAATGAGAGATACATATTTTTTTTAAATTACCGAGTTTCAGCTCTTTTTACCAAAAGAGCCACCGTACTTGTTATTTTCTCTTCTTGTTTGGGATGCCTGCCCTCTCCCTGGTGGGATTGCCCTCTCCCTGCCTCCCCACACCCTGCCTCCACTTTGCCCTCCCATCCAGGTCCCTTGGCCCGAAATGACTCAACTAGCTACAATTTACTGACAGGCACTCTCTTCACAAAGATGATTAGGGATCACTTTCAAGCCTCGGTCTTGCTGACAGGCCAGACTGGCACAGTCCTGCTCGTTAGCCAGCTGACTGCCAGAAGGGCTTTAATCAGCTCCAGCTTGGAGGAGTGCCGGGCGGTTGGAGGAGAAGGCTGTTCCACCCCTCCCGTGGCCTCGCCATACCGAGGAGGTCAAAGAGCATCTCACACTCTGACGCTGTGTGAGTCTTTATCTCCTCCGCAGTGGGTAAGGTCCCCCCCCGCCACTATGCCAGGCTCCCATTAGGAGCAGTTCATTTTCTCCCCCCGCTGCAGCAAACCTCCGTGCGGTTTGATGTTAGGAAGCAACAGTAGTTGAAGCAGACAAGGAAAACATCAAGGAAGATACAAGGCTTCATAATGCAAATCACGCTTTTATGTCATTCTCCCGAATCCCCTTTGGGGAGAGGAAAGTTGATTATCTACAGAATATGGGTCAAAGTTATGCCTTAAGGATCTTTCAGTGCTTTGGCTGCTTGCTGACATACTACAGGGCTCCTTGGTTCCTTTTCAGGTTAATGCTTTCAAAGTCCTGTCCCTGTGCATCATCATGACCATCATCATCATCATAATACTAAAAAAATTAATTTCCTGCACCCACTCTCAGGAGTTTCTCTCATGCTGAATTTAATTGATGCTTCCTCCTGCACTCTGAGGAATCATTAAAATGAACGCTACACATGTTTGGAAGCACCTCGGATTTCGAACTCTGCATGGTTTCTAATTAAAGTGACACACACAGGATGCTTGTGCTACGTTTCACTCCTCTCTGTGGCTATTATTATTACATACATTTCAGCAGTAGTCAAAAGAATCTCCTCTACCTCACATAATAGGATCCTGATTTAGACTGGATAATCACCAGTCGTTGATCTGGGTGAAAAATGTCTTTAGGAAAGGATATAAAAAGGCTTGAGATGTAACTAGCCCTCTGGCACAGACATTGATATTAATGACTCAAGTGTTCGAATTTCTGGCCAACCCGGAGTATGTAGTACCCAATGTTAAGCACTGGTGCTAATGAAGTACAAGAAAAAAAAAAACCAAACAGCTAGAAAAAAACCCAGCATAATCTGCCAGGATGTATGTGAGTGATGAAGCAGCAGCTCTCCTGTCTGTGCATGAAGGTCTCTGCCGCTACAGCCAGCTCACTTGTTTTGAGGATTGACTCTTCTCCAAGGTGAAGAGCATCAAAGGGCTTGTTATGCTTTCAATCATATCCTGACGTATTATCGACATATTTGACACGTTCCTCTGTCATCCGTGGATGAGTTTCCACAGAGCATGGGTCAAAACCGCAGACGTGCTCAGCTCCAGAGTTTTTGAGAGCCACAGCCCTGCACGTGCCGTGCCGTAGGATATGGCCTTGGTGCTCACCGACCTGTCGGCATGGGTCAGACAGGGCACGTGGGAGCAGCTTGGCACGCTCAGTGCCACTTGTGTGCCTTCCCTTCCCCTTGTGGTCCAAGAATAGCTGGAGACGGCTTCATCTGGGGCTGGCTGAAGCTCAGAGATATTGGAGGGAAGGGCAGGGGTGGGTGAGTCTCAGCACTACTCTTACCCTTCCCTACCCACTGTCTCCCTCCCAGCTGTCTGGTCTCTGTGTGTCTTGGGGGGAAATACTTGATACGTGGGGAAAACAGCCTAACTTCAGGTACAACTTTTTGAGATGTTGCTCAGCTTTACCTTCCAAAATCTCAGGACCCAAATGGCCGGGGGAAGCAACCAGCACTGAAATCTTGCCCCAGTTAGTTACACATCCGTATCATCAGCACCTGCATCCGACATCAACAAAGCCGCACAACAAAGCTAATATTCTTGTTTTTCTGTAAGAAAATATGGGGCTGTAAACCTCAAAGGGGAAAATATTTCACATATATTTGCCATTAATATAAAGCCAGCTCATAAACCCTATCTTGCAAAGCCATACAGTAATTTTGAAAACTGCAGCTACACCTCGCTAGATGCAACGACCTTAACATTTTCCAAGGCCTGCTTCTGACTTTGCTTACATGAATGTAAATAAATCAAGAGCTCCCCCACTGACCATAATGACAGTCTTCCTGATTGTCACTGTTGTGGCAGCACAGTCAAGTTCCATGGCAAGTGACACCAGGGGAAATGCTATGATAGCAATCCTATACTGCATTGCGTGCATCTTTTACCACCTAGTAATATTTAAAATATGGGATGCATTTGCTTTTTGAATCTCTTGTAAAATGCTACAGGCTATAAATAATTCAAACCAATAATAATGGGATGCCTGGACATTTCTTTTTCAGGTTTAAGAAGGCAACTGTCTAACTTGGTGGAATAAACTGTTTTTACTGAAATAGTTTTCACTGCTGATAAAGAAATGGCTTACAATTAGATACACTGCATATTAGTAACAGAAAAAGAATTCACAACAAAGCAAAATAGTGCTGGTGTATACACTTTTATTACTTATTCATCTTTTGTATGGTTTTGAATCCCTTCAAAATGGAATTGAACTCCTGTGCTTCTACCCTGAGCTAATGCTATAATCACTGGGATATTGTATAAAATAGGAGCACTGGCTTCTCCTCTAGCCATGTTATAAAACTGAAGAGCATTTTGCTTTTCAAAGATTTTAGACACTTAACTTCAGGAAAGGATTAGGGCATATCTCTCAAATAGAAGAAGAGACTTTGGCCCTTGAGAGGGGCAGAAGTAAGATGTGCTGCCATCCTCAACACTTCCCTAGCAGCTAATTCAGCATGCTGACTTCACCTCTCCCGTTCTCCAGCAGGCTAACACAAGATCCCAGCCTGCCCTGACTCTTCTCACTGGGTGATAAGCTTAGGTGACCACTTCAGGACAGTTGGATTCGGTATGGGAGCAAGACACCTGAAAAACAGGGGTAAAGTATGGAGTTAAGTATTGCTCGGAAAAAATATAAATGTAACCTGAAAAAGACTACATCCTATATTTCCATGACATCAAAACCAATTAAGCTTTGTTTCCCTGCTCGTTATGCCTAATTATTCCATCATACCGCCTCCAAAAAAGCTATTCATAGTTACACATATCACGTGACTTCAGCACATCTCTGAAAACTCATGGTTTGCAAGTGAAATAGCAGCAAGTGCTATGTGGTCAAGCGGTCTCTCTCTGAGACATTCCCCTTTGAGGAGCTGCTGGAGAAAGCTGCAACACCCTTGACTCTCTCAGCAATGGGACCCAGAAGAAAGAGCTTGAGAAAGAACTGGCCAAGGATGCAGTTTTATGATACGAGTGAGCCCATCTGCGGACAATCTCTGCTGGTTAACGTGTCTGCGGGTTTAGCTCCCTGAGCTGACTCCTCAGGCTGCGAGACAAGCACAATGTGCTGCACAAAGAAGGCAACAGGACCGCACACCTGATGCAAGGGCTCTGATGGGAACCAGAATCTCCTTTTTCAGCAGCCGCCCCCAGACGGTGTCCGTAGTCTCAGCCCTACCCTAAAACCACAGCTCTAGTATGACAATAAGTGATAAGTCCAAGCCTGAGAAAGAGCGCTGGATCCCTAATGAGCAGATGGGAATTACTGTGCTGAATTTCAAAGGAAGGGAATTTGATTTCCATATGATGCCAGTGCTTTCTTTTCACCACCTCATCCCCCTGCCTGCCAGAACCTCAGCTAAGGAATTGTCCACATCCTGGTTTGAATGTTTCTATGGAGTCAGAACTTGAAAGAATATGTCTGTGCTCACAAATTATGCGTAGTCTATTACAGCACAACAATAACTCAGCTGTAATTGCCTAGCGGTATTGGCTGGAACAAAGCAAGTATGAGCAAATCCAGACTCTGGTCAACTATAAGAAAAGTCAAGAAATGATGGACAGAGACCCCTTTGAGACCGCTGGACTCTCACATGACCACTGAGTCTAGCCCTCTGCAATCAACAAGAAATGTTGCTATAGATATATTTCTCAGGTTCTCAGACATCTTTTCTACCTGCTCCAGTTCACCACAGGCAACAAAGCACCTCCCAAAACCCTCTCATGAATTTAACACCAAGAAGGAATGACCAGAAGCAGTAACTTTCATGAGGTAAATGAAGAGAGCAGGAGAGAGTAGAAGCATTGCCAATGTCCGGCTCCTGATGAAGGAAGTGAGCTCAGCAAAGTGTGGCAAGAGGGCTCGCTCACCACATAAGATGATAGGTACCAAGAGAAATTCAAAAACACATCACCAAAGTACTTTGCAACCTGAGTGGAGGAGAAAGGTTCTTCCTCACCACAAATCCAAAGACTGATGCAAGCCAGAGCACATGGCAAAGACATACCAAGCAGACGCTTGGTACAACTCTGAGCCCCAGCGCACCCTCACCTGTGTCCTGGCTCTGGATGAGGCCAACGCCCAAATCCTTGCAAAAATGCCAACCTCCCATTGAAGGTTTTTCATACAACCTGCAAAAGTCCTGCAGCATGAGATGAAGGCAATGTAAGCATGATGCAGTGTGACAGTAGCTTTAAAATCCCTTTGGGCATATCAGTGCAGCAAATACCTAATGATTCATACGTCTAGAGCACTAAACACGCCATTATCCCTGCAAAAACCTGATAACTAAAAATCCCCAGATAGATAGGAGGGCTGTTCAGCTAGTGAGATCCTGTAGCTACTAGATCAATGTCTTCTCAGGCAGGTAGGAAATGAGAAATTATGTGTCCAATAGTTGAAAAATACAAATTTCTGAATAGAACAAATGGGGGGAAAATCAAACCCCGTTCTGAAACATCGCACCAAGAAGATGTCCTCCCCTCAATTTGGTCTCCATTATAACAGTTGTTGGCTATTTTAACAAGAAAATTGCATGAAACTTTGCAAACTTGCTTTCAGACAAGGTAATTTCAGTAGAAGTTGAAAAGTGCTGATGACAGTGGAAAGAACCTGTAGGCTGAAGTCTAGAAAACAATTAATCTGTGTTAATGATGTCCAGAGGAAGTGACAGGAAATGCTGCTTAAGGGAGATCAAGCCCATTTTACCCTTGAGCAGATATTACATGAAAGGGCAACAGCAGCTTAAGATGTTACCTTCCATGTTTGCCAGTATTGACCTTGTTCAGGCAATTTATCAATCTTCACATCTCCTCTGAACTCCCATCATTATGACTGCACACACACCCTCCATGTCTGATATGCATACATCATCTACATGAATTAAACCAACTTGCATTTGTACGCTGAGCAGCTGGTCTGAAATTTACTCCAGAATAAAATTAAAAAAAAAAATTCCCCAAACCATATATGCAGCTGGGATTGCTTATGAGTGAAAAATGTGGTATCTTTATAGCCAACAGCATATGTATTCAGTACGCAGATCTACAAATATTGGATTCACTGCCAAAATCATTGTTAAGCAAACTGGCTGACTCTCTGCATTTTCCTGATGAACCAGAAGGAACCTGCTGATGAGCAGGAGACAGAGTACTTCACAAAAATTTCAGATCACGGATTTATGGTGGGCACAATGCAGTGCCATCTAGCTAGTCCCAGAGAAGCTGGTATGTCCCTGCAGCACAGTGTTTCTGACTGGGATAGGCGCTCAGGTCCCGGGGAGGTGTCAGCACCGTCATGATGAGCTCCGCTGGTGTGGCTACACTGCAGCAAACTGAAGCAAGGTCAGGTACCTCTGCACGCAGCTGTGGTGAGTGCTGTAGACCCACCTAACAGCATCGACAAGTGACACTGGGATGAAATCCTGTTTTCAAAGGGATTCAGTGGCCTCCTGAAGTGCAAAATATGACACGCACAACATATTGCTTAGGTTGCAAGATCAAAAATAAATAATTAAAAAAAATCAGTCTTCATTTATGTCTTTTTTTGAAACATTAACAAATGCTAAATTCCCCCTTTCTTATTTCAGATAATGGAATCTATGTAATGAGAATCATTTTTAATAGAGCTTCTCTGTGCTCTTACTGAGGGCATATTTTTACCCACTGCGTGGAGCTGACTTTGCACATATTCATTCCGCTATTTTAGCAGTAGGAGACTAGGTTAACACACCAGTCATTCACTCCTGGAGATCTGGATTCAGTTCCTGGCCTAGATGACAAGTGATAATGAGTTTGGTTATTGAATCTCCAGGGGATATTTGTTCACATTACTAAGCAACCGCATAATTTGGCAAGATGTGTTAAGTATGTGCTAAGGATAAGACCAGGGGCCAATTGCTCAAATGACTGACACAATGCAGCCTCCTTCACATCACACCAACCTCCTCCTTTGTGCAATTCTGTTGGAAATCAGAAGAGTGCGGGTTTTTCAACGTGTCTGTACTGACAGAGGCAGCGCACAGCAGTGCAGGTACTGCAGGATCTGGATCTGCAGATACATAAACAGGACCTGTGTCCCCGCTATCAAACTCAGCATATAATTTAAGGTTAGTTTAATCAGCTCTGCATCCTTTTTTGAGCACTTGCTGCACCCAAGCAACAATAAAGCACAATGCAAGCTGAAAAAAATATTGGGATTTAAAAAACCCCTACGTAATAGTTATTTTGGTTTGCCTATTGGCAGGCAGCTCTTCAGGGTTTGCATCTTAAGGCTTTTCTCTGCAAACACAACGTTTTAAAAGTTTCATTTAAACCAAATGAGAACTGCAACTCTTGCATGATCACAGAAGTCCATAAAACAGTATGTCGGCCATTGCAAGTACCAGTTAACACTGGTACGTCATGTTGGCGAAGCATTTCAGGCTTGAGTTTCCTTAAAATGGACAAACCGCTTCTGCAGCCAATGTGGCAAAAGTAGTCACTTATCCTAAGGCTACTTCCAGGTGATCTCCTTTTGACCCTAGTCTAGCTGACTGTGCCCCTGCTTCAACAGCAGGCATGTTATAGATGTCCTCTAGGCTGGTGGCATGGCACAACCACTGGGAGAGCAGATTTCAAGGGTGATACCTATGGGTATATAATTGCTATGCTATTTTTAACAAGTCTGGTAACCTCCTTTCCCTGGGCCTCTATATAATAGACCTGTGAGCTCTGAACACATTTAAGGAGCAGGCCCATCCCAGGATTTGGGAAGAGAAAGGCAGACTTTGCCTTGTCTCTGCATTACAGTGGCACATGCACTGTTGCTAGTCTCCCAGAGCCCAGGCTAGCAGACCTGTCTGCGTGCTGCTGCACCTATGGACCGTGGGAACTTTGGGGTCAAACACTGAGGTGCATAAGGAGATTTAGATACTTGAGGAACAAAGGTGTTCTTCATCACTTTCCATGATTTTGGTACCTACAGCTTTTAGGTAAGGGAAAGAAAGCATTCTGAATCCTTTGACTGATATACTGGAGTAGAAATAAACCTTATTCATAGGTCATAGCCATCTGCTACAGATTAAGGTTCAAAAGGGGTTAACACTTTCAGCACGTAGGAGATCCAGATGTCACATCATCACCTAGTCATATGACAAAAGTCAGAATTCATTGATAGCTTCTGCAGGAATTAAGATTCAGCACCTGGCAGGCTTAAACCCATAGCAGAGAAACAAAAACAGGAGTAATCCTGCTCCCATTCCAACAGGAACAATGCTCATCGTGGGGGTGGCTGGTAGCTGAGTAAATCTGGAACGGCTGCAAATCAGGAAATGACTTGTCAGCCAACTCCAAGTCTTTTTTTGGCACACAAGCCTCTTGGGGAGGATAGTGGCAGGAATGAGGCATTTATGTCTGATCATTTGGGAATTTTATGAACAAAAAGATAAAGTTCACTTGCTGTGAATCACAGAAAACCAGAAAATTCTCCCTGCCATGACCAAGAAAGTGTATGAATAAAACTTCATTGAGAGAAGCCATGGTAGAGCATGATGTTACTCATAAACAAACACCAGTAAGCTTATGCTCACCATGAGCTGGGACACGCAGCCAACAATTAAAGAGCTCCCATTTACATTGGAAATAATGTTATGGCACCTTGCCAGTTTTCACTGAAGGTCTGGACAGTGACAACATCTGAGCCGTCAAGAGAAGGTGTACGTGAGTGTGATGTTTCATCTCATGCAGTGAGCTCAGGGCAGCTGGGCAGGACATGGGGCCCCGCCACCATCCCACGCCACCCTCGCCTTTCGGCAGTGTTGTGCTCCTGAAGCACGGGCAGCCACCACTATAGCAGTAACTTCAAGTACAGCACTGTGGGTGAGAAAGACAGTTACAGCCTACCTGATTTGCCAGCCCATCTACAGAAACATTGAGTCGTGTCAGAAACGACAGAGAAAACATTTGCTTTGATTTAGAGTGCCTGCCTTCTATTTAGGGAATGCCAGAGACTCCAAGAGTGTGAACAAGCAGCAAAGCGAGGAAGGCATCTAATCTAGCACTTGAACTTATTTTATATGTATTTTTCTCTCTTCTCTCATAACACCCCACCTTCCCCAGATTATCTTTAAATCAAGCTCTGCTCCATTCTGATGCAGTTCTTTGGAGTTGTATAAACCTCTCTGCTCAAATGCTCCACCCGCAGAAAAGCTCTGCCAGCTTTAACTTCATCAAACGAACCATAAATCCTAGATGTGCCAGAAAATGCTGCTGAAATGCCAAAGAAAGCCACGTTTTCCAGGTCTCCTGCAGGGAGAATGAGCCCTGAACCCCAAATGAAGGATTGTAAAAATCAAGCCAAACTATAATTGCTTTTTGCTAATTGGAAGACCATTAATATAAACACCACTTTCCTCATGCATGAAGCTGTCCTTCCTCCTGCCAGATTTTAAGGATGGTATATTCATTTATTACAGCACTAGGGTGCATCCACCTCCTGCTGAAAAGGCCAACAAGATAATGACAGGATAAATATGAATATGCATCTGAGACGGGGGGCTGGGAGGCCACCCAGGCCAGCATCTTCTCCTGGGCACTGGCAGTAAGGTGTCACAGAAAGCACCCTACAGCCGTGCTAGAGCCTCAGACAAGCGTCCCCAAGAAAAGCAAGTCGTTTGCCACAGCTTCCAGCAGTCAATAGATGCTTGACCAACAAGAGTGGCAACTGTCACCAAAAGCAACGCTGCCCAAACATCCCCAGGCAGACAGGCTTCATTATCCACTGACAGCGGTGTAAATCAAGCTTAAGCTGCTGGTGAAAAGGCAGCCCAGAGGAAATGAGAGGTAAGAGCCATTTTACTTTTGGGCCTCTTGACTCAAAAATCTGCCTCCGTGTCATGCGAAACATGAGCTGTGGCGAATTAAAAAAATTACAGCCTGATCCTATTTATGGCATGAACTGGTGTAATGCTGATGGTGTCAGAGCTGGGGCAACTCACGCCAGCTGAGAAACTGGCCCTATATGTCGAATACACCACGCTTGGACATCTCTAACTCTTGGGAACTGCGGAAATGGCATCTGTTGCAGGTCAGTTTTCAGCTGAAGGGATTATGCAGCTCAGGAGGCTGGTAATGGGATATGGGCGCTTCCATCCCTGCTCCTGGCCGCAATTCAGCCCAGGTTTACACTGGCCTTTGTGAATGAGCTGCTGTGCCAAGAGAGGGACTCGGCCGATGTGCTCTCCTCGTGCCCCTGGCAGGCGTGCTTCTGCACCATGGAAGTAAAGCACGCTGCAGCCTGGTTATCTCGCCAGCAAGAAACTGGTGGGAATGCAGTTAAACGGTCTCATCTGTCCCTCAGGCCAAGGTCAAGGCATACTGGTAGGACAGGCATGGGGTCCGTCCACCTAGGCGAGGCTGTAGAGATTAATTATGAATATTATTAATTCAACATATTCTATCCAAATGAAAGCTGGATTTTCCAAGCAACTCTTGGGAGACAAAAATCTTCAGAAACATTTTACTCAGCAAGGTAAAATTAATTTTGTTGAAACAACTACTTCTGCTAAACTACAGGGTTCAAAGGCAAAAAACCCTCTATACTATCTCTGAATGTCAAAACCACCCTAGCTAACCCAATAGTAAAAAGGAATCTCCTAACTTTCCCTCCAAACCCAGGAAAAATTTAGCAGGAAAAAAACCCCAAACATTAGGGATCAGCAGACCGCTTTGGGTAGGATCCGGCTGGTGCAGCAATGCTGTGGGAGCGCGCACAGGTTGCCTCACTGCATCTGCAGTGCCAGCTTAATCGGTCCAGGTTCCCCCTTCGCCCTCCGAGAGGCAAGGACCAGCTGTGCCCCCATGGCACGTGGCTCTTCTTCCCTCTGGGGCTTTCAGAGATGCTGAAGAGCTGCCGACCCCGCAATCCTGATTTTGCTGTGAGAGGGATCAACAGCCCCCTCTCGCCCTGCTGGCTGTGTGCGGCACAGGGCTGGGGCCATGCCTGCCGCGGTGGCAGTGGGTGACACGGTGGCAATGGATGCATGGTCCTGGGAAGGGCAGCTGGATCCTCCTAGGGCAGCTGGCAGAGATCCTCTGCAGCTGCAGGATCAGCGCTTGCCCCAACAGGGTGAGGTAATGACACAGTTGGGGTCTGTTGAGCTTTGTAGCTGAAACAGGAATTTCTCTGGAATCGCTTGCTGCTTATAAATGTAAAAAAAGTAGTGTGCTTATACAACGCCGAGACTGAAGGCTTGAGCAGTGGGACAGATAATATAATACTCCTTCTGTGGCAGTGTCATTAAATAGAACTTTGCATAGAAGCCAAAGCACAGCACTGCAAATCTCTCTCTCCCTGGCAAAATCCTTGCTGCCTGCATTTTTCTGTATTACTCATTACCACCAGGAGAATGATTTATTTTGAAATAGGAGGGAGAGGAGATGCTTGGCACTGTGGCTTTGAAGAGTTCCAGTCTTCTGTTCTGCAAAAAGTATTCCAGCAAAAATACCATTAAAAAAAAAGAAAAGGATTGCACATTAAAAGGAAGAGGAATAAAAGATTTTGTACAGTGTGAATTCCAAGATGATTCACATCCTGTTCCCCCTTCCTCAACATAGGTCCTTACGGTAGCGTGACATCTTCTGCAAAGAGTCTTTCCTTGATGGGGAAATCCACTGAGGAAGGTCAGCACAAGGTTTATGCAAAATGAAAGCTCCCCCCACCCCAGTGTTATTAGCGCTAATGGGAATGACTGGTTAAAATGAGGCAGCAAATTAACAATTGCCTATCACCCGGGTAAAGGATGGAGGCACTCAATGAGATGGCAAATGTTGACATAAATTCTGTGTGCATGACACATATGACATCTGTGGAGGGGAGGGTATTAGACAGCTGGATACTCTGTGGTTTAAGAAATGAGAAACTCTGCTTAATTAAGCTGTACTGACCCCTTGGCAGGGCAGAAAAGACTCTGCCTTCCTGCAATATCTTGCCTCTATTTTAATACAGTTCTCTGAGGGGATTTTAAGCACACAGGGCACATATCAGTTCCCCAGTCTCTTTTCATAAAGATCCGAAAGAAGTATAATTCTTTGGCTGGCCCAACACAATAATGATTTTTGCTCCTGAAAAAATAAATACATAATGATCTTACAACTCCCTTCCTGCATTTAGTTTTAATTTATTATGAATTCTATCAACATGTAGTCAGATGCCAGAAGGGCCTTTGACACCAAACCTTAGTGGTGCTCCCTAAAAATGCAGTAACTCAGGGTAACCTGCTGCAGATTTCTGATGGCTACCGAATTATTCCCAACCTCTATAGTTACAGCTTCACCTTTCCTCATTTTTAAATGTCTGGAGAAATCAAGCCTTGAAGATGATCTGAAAAGTGCGTTGGAGATGCCAAAGAGGAGCAGATTTTTGTTCTTGTTCTCCACAACGTGGCCACCAGCGCTCAGTTATCCAGGAGGTCTTTGCTCTTTCTTGGACTACCTGACTGACCCCTTGCCTCAGCTGCAGGCTTTTGCCTCTCCCTCCCAGCTAGCATTTCTACCATCATTAGCCGCGCAGGTTTTCATTGCATTTTTCCCATCGTTATCTGCTTGGTGGGCAGCTGTCGGTTTGCTGCTAACCCTTCTCCGGCTAAGCAGCCCTAGGAGGCAGCTTAGCAAGAAGTTTGATAGCAGGGCGATGCTGACCGAGTTGTCAGGAATCAATCACAAGCTGCACAGTTCACCGTTTATTAAAAGGATGCCATCATCTGATCATGTACATGTAGGACAGCCAGTTAAATCGGACTGACAACCTGCTGCCAGCTCAGTACAAGGGAAAATACCAGTGCTGACAATGTGACAGCTTTCCAGCGAGGCACCTGTGGGAACAGGACGATGTGATGGTGAACAGGCTATTACAGCGTGCCACGCCGCAGTCCCAGAAAATCCCAGTGCAGAGCAGTTTGACTACTACAAACACGCTACGTACTTGTCTTCTTTCATTAGATCTTGTCTAATCTCATTAAGCTAACAACCTAACCAATGGCAACAAACCACTCGCTCAACAAACACTGTGTAGCTCTAATTGGCATTAATAGGAGATACCCACCGGCCCCTCTGTGTGTCAGAAAGGTGCAGTCCTCCCGCGGGGGGTCCCCTGCAGCAGACATCGGCAGCGCTGCCCATACCTGCTACCTCCGAGGCCGGGCAGTTCCTGCTCCTCCGGGAGCCAAGCTGGAGGGACATGCACTTGTGCAAACTGCAGCTTTTCACTAGAGTTGGAAAAGGAAATAAGCACAACTTTCCCTGGCTAATCCCAGGTGCTGGTGAGGCTCCCCAGCGTCAGGGTGTAGGCCATGACATGCCCTGGGAAACTCTGCCTTGAACTAAGGGATCGGCACTGTCAAGGATGCTCCTACAACTTTGAAAGCACCAAGCTCGCAAACACGCTCCCCTCCTGGTCTGTGCCAGTATCGTCTTTCACTGCCAGTGAGGCACTGCCCCCCTTGTGCAGAGTTTTTACATTCTTTAAATATTGCACAAGATTATATTTCCACATCCAAGAATGATAAAAATTGGCAACATGCAGCAGATTTAGTCACTCAGATTTATTCTTGTACCAGAAGCAGTGAAAATCTGCCTCCATGCTTTACTATATGAAGCACCATTTGTGGAATTATTCATTAGCACTTCATTTATAAATCAGACTTTTTAAAAATTATTGGCAGCATCTCCCTCTTTCAAATTCCAAACTTTAATAAAAATAGATTTCCTTTTCAGACTTATGTGTATGTAATACCTAGCAATAATTTTTTTTAATAATGTTTGTAAAATTTGGCCATAAATCTTTACCGCTAGCTTTCATTTGTGAACCACGGGTGTACCATTGAGCACAGGTTTTATTTAAAAGGGAATATGCACATGGGACAACTCCTTTTGAGCCACCCATCATTTCCCTACATTGTCATCCCAAGGAGGAAGGACTATTTTACTTCACCTTTCATAACTGGCTGGTCACCAAAGCGACTGCTTATGAGTATTTGCTGCTCTCGGCTCCTCAGGGCATGGCCACAGGACTGGATGTGGCCAGGGACTGGTGCTAAAGAGCTAATGGAGGCTGGTGGAGCTCCCTTGGCCCTCCCTGCCTGCTCCCAGCCCACCCAGCCCCGGGGTTAATGCATCAGCTGAAACCTCAAGGAAGGGCAATCGCTTGCTGAGATGATGTGATTTGACCTCGTGCCAAGCCCCCATGCCTCCTTATCCACTTAGAAACAGATTTGCACAACGTGCATTTTGCTCAGGAACATCTGAAAAGATTAATACATGAGGAGATTGATCGTGCAAACTATTACTTACATGAACGCCCCCCCCCCCGTCCATCCANCAGGTTTTCAGCTTTCCTACAAGACCCAACTCCTGGAGGCCAGCGAAGCCCCTTGGTCCTGCTCTGGTGAAGAGGAAAATCCATCGGAGGCCTTGACACAGGCACATCCATCGGCCATTCCTCTCCAACGGGGACAAGCAGAAGCTGGTGGCAAATTCCGCCTTTCATCACCTTTGGTGTTGCAGCTGTGTTGTTTTTTTTTTTTTTTAAATTAAAATGTATTTTTACAGATCAGGAAGGTTTTAACTCACACTGTCAGTGATGTAAGTACATAAAGTTGTCTATGTAAAACTCTAGTGGTGAAACCCCACCAGGTGATTTTCCTATCTCAAAAAGAGAAGGCATACTCTGCTGAAAAACAAATTATCTCACAGTGCATGCATTCATTGTACAAATTTATTCATTTAACAGAAATACTTAAAAAAACCCAGCTACTCATCTGATGCTCTAATCAAGAAGTTACAATTGCCTGGGAGAGAAATATTGCTGTTTACTATTTATAGCTGTTAATAAGCCTCATCCCATGAAGTAAACAATTTTCACTTCCAGTCCAAGAGATTCTCTTTAGTGAAAGAAAAAGCATAATCTAATTTTTCAAAACACACCAAAACTGGACAGAATTAGAGAGGCAAGTATTTACTCACAGAATTTCCTTCTCACGTGCTAATCCCCGTCACTTCTCACCACACATGACACTCCTGCATATTTCAATTTCCATGGCACATTTGCTCTGACGACTTAGTGAATTAAATGCCAAAAGAAGATGGGGGAAGAGAGGCCTTATGGGGGAAGAGAGGTTTAGGCTAGATCCACAGGAAAGCACATTGCAAGACAAAAGATAATCATAACTGGGGCACTTCTGTAATCTGTTTTTGAAGTAACATGAATTTAAATTTTAGACATACCCTTTGATCTAACTTTTTTTTTTTTTTTTAAGAAACATATATAGTACAACAGCTGCAAGCAAAAACTGCTGTTAATTTCTGGGGGATGGAAGGAGTACTTGATACCAGCATTTGCAGGGCTTCATCGCTTCACAGCAGGAATGCTGAGGGCAAGGATTGTGGTTTACAGATCAACACCTCCTATCAGTGGTGCTTTTCAGGCGAGCACCGCCAGCCTCTTCGTGCAATACAAATGGCCTAAAATTGTCAAGCTTGGCTCTGGGTTTCCTTGAAAGTAAAAGGAGTTTTCCTACCAAGTGAAGAAATGTTATGCAGCTTCTGGTCCAAGTACTAAGTGCCCTGGTTTATTATTCATCTGTGGCTGTTTTACCTCCAGGAAGGTGAAATGGAAGAATGTCCAAAGTCAAAAAATCTGTCCGTACGTGGAAAGGGGCCATGTACCTATTATATTACAGGCTCTGTCGTCTGTTGCAATAACGAATATGTACGCAAGGAAGAAACCCAAGCAACGCTGCAGACACCAGAGCAGAGTGCCCTGTGCATGCAATATGATCGGGCTATTGTTTAAGACCAATTTTAGGGGATGAAAATATTTCTCTGGCAATGCCGCGAAGGTAAAAACAGCTCAAATTATCTGCTGTGTAAGCACCGTTCACGTGAATGAAATATGCTCAGGGACGATGAATCTTGTGACAGACCTTTCCTAGCTGTATTATCCATAGCTTGCTCTACATTTCTAGATAGGAAACACATTTCTTTGCTCCTTTATGTTTGTTTACCTTGGTCTTCTCATTTCTACTTCACATTACTCATATCTGTTAGGCAGCTGGCTCTGTTGGGATGATAAAGCTGACACTTTCAGAGCCACATATCCTTCATCTGAGAAGAACGCAGCTTGCCTGTACCGCTCATAAGAAACAACGCTGGGTGAGCCATAGTGCAGATCAGCACTTCTTCCTAAACACAAGACCAGGAGCAGGGACAAAAAGGAAGAGCTACGAGTTATGAGCAAGAACAGACTAAGAAGTCAGTACGCAGACAATGTGGAGAACAACATCATGAAACTGAAATAACCACTTTATAAACCCCAAATTACATAGGACTGTCTGAAAAATAGTTAAGATGACTACATCAAATTTTTTCATCCTCTTTCCTCCTCTAAAATTAATTTTAACATTTAACCCGATGCACTGAAGACATTTATAAATAAACCAGCCATCAATAAGTATTATTAATTGCTATTTCTCTGTGGAGATTTGGGTTGGTGGTCACATGCTTCATGTCCTTTGCCATCACTACACGCAAGCTGAAAGGGCAGGATGGGACCAAGGATGTCAATAGGCCAGCTCCCCCTCTGCCGGCGCTCCCCCGTCCTGCCTGTCCTGCACTGCTGTGGGCACAGCACATCCCACAAGCAGCGGCGAGGGAAAATCCCAGATACGCGAAGGCAGAAGAAAATACACAAAAAATAACTGAATGAAGGAGCACTCTGCAGACAAGTGAAAAAATTAAAGTCCTTGTTTCCTTCCTGGAAAAATTGTTTGTACCAGCCTAAGATGATAGTAAAGAAGAGCCATTTTCCCAGGGAATAAAATTATCTTGTTTTTCTGAAGATAACATTACAAGTCTAAAACAAAAAGGGTATAGGAGTTATCACATCCACGCCAGAATTTAATCTACTGAATACACTTGTGCATAAAACCAACACACTCGTACAAAATCAACTTCTCTTCTTTATCTACCTGACCTTTTCTCATGAATCATATTAAAAGAATAGCAAATGTTTTAGGATTCGAAATCTGAAATATTTTGAGATATCTAGAAATACAAACTTTCGTATGGTTCAAAAACACACAATGTACTAAACCAAGCATACTTCCTTTTATTTCAATTTAACATCAAATTCCAACCTCTTCTGGCAGATCCCACTTGGAGGATCTTTGCCCTGTTAAGTCTCATTCCTGCTAATTGTCTGCTGAAAGCTGAATAAATATGCTTACAGGGTAGCTAATGTGCTTTGAGGGTTTTGGCTGTCTGTTGGTATGAAGGATCCAAATATTCCTCGTTCCTGTTTTTTTTGGTTGTTGCTGTGGTTTTGAGAAAGATTATGTTAATATTTTGAAAGCAATCCAAACCTTCTTTTTACTTGAGTAATTATTTCCACATCATTCAGCGCTTCCGGTTTTGGAAGTATTTCCTGGATTCCTCCTGGTGGTCATCTACCCCATAATGTAAAAGGGACAAGCATGCCACGTTTATTTTTCAGTGACTGAGAGGTATATAGCTAACTGTGGAATAAAACTACTCCAACGCCAGCCTTGGCTCTGTTTTAGTTTCAAAGTTATTTCTTATTTCCACACAGCATTAATTTTGGGATACAGCAAACGCTTATATTTGTCCTAATTTTGAAATCTGACTCAAGGGTTTTAAATGTTATTTTCATTCACACTGCAATAGATGTCTCTACTTTAAGGAGACATTGACTACATATTTTCAACGAATTTGAGGTTTAACCTCATAAAAATCTCATTAAGGTGATGACCTTCGCACTGATCTGTTTCCATCACAGTTGAATTTAAAATACTTATTTGAGAGTACACTCTGCTTAATTTTCCTACTGAATGAAACTTGTCCTAGAAAGCCAATGTTTTGTATGAGATGAATTTCCAACATAAATTTTGAACCATATCACATAAGTTAGAGAGAAGTGGGCAAGATCAAAACAATAAATAGACCTTCAGAGTGCCAGGCACCCCCTGCAAAGAAGAAGAGTTGGCAACCCACTAATCACAGCAGGGTTGACTCAGCTGTCCTCATTCATGGAAGCAGGCCAATGCATTTGAAGAGAGCTTTACTGAGTAAGTGAGGTGCAGCTCATTGTAAGAATCCGCTCACCGGATGGCCAAAAAAGCTAATCTTTCTTGCTCAGTCCTCTCCTGAAAGCTGTGCCTTAACCCATACAACCACACTGGGTTTTTTGCATTTCCACTTGGAAGTCAGGAGAGCCTCCCTCCAACTTCTGAAAGACAGAACGAGCCAGGGCTCTGCGATGTTTTAATTGGTTCACTTGGGAGCCACCCAGATTTGAATTCCTGATTTATGTTAATCATGGGCTGAAAATTCTCTTTATGCCAGAGAAGTCCTTCTTTTCCGCCCTCACTTAATGTCAGAGCGGGAAATATACATGAATGCAATTAACATTTATGTTCTTGACTTGACTTGGACAGAAAAAAACATCTCTGTCAGCTAGTGTAAAATTTACCACTTCTATTTTTATTCTAAGATGAATTAAGTAACTCAGGCTTTTGAAAAGGAACAGACAAAGGCTATGTACCCATCACTTCTACTTTGTAGTCTAAGATACTACATGCATATATTTGGGGGATAAAAAAAATCAATAAAAAAACCAAAGGGTTTTTTAAAATGCAGATCAACTTTCCCATTCCTGTGTTTATCATCCCCTGACGTTCCAAGAAGCTGGACGGAACTAACTTTCATGCTGAAGAAAAGCAAGACTCAGCCAACTCCACTGCATGCGCCCAAAGTTCACTGGGAGACTCTGGAAGAGAAAGGCTCTGCCTATGTCAGTGCGTGGTGTGGAGCCATAGAAGAGGATTGGCAGAGTGGAAGAGCCAGTGCTGAGGACCTAAGGACCGCACTGTAGGTGCTTTGTGAGTTTTACCTTGGATAAGACTCCAGTCTGTGGCCATGAACTAAACGTCCATTAGCAATTGTGGTGCATGAGGTGGGCTGGACTGCATCTTCCCACTCAGTTTTGTCTGAAAATAATAAAATTCGTGTGCTCCAAGACCATCCTGTGACAGAGCCAAAGCACAGTTAAGTAGGATGCTTCAATGAGACACTTCAAACGCACACTCCTGATCCAAACGATAATACCTGTGTCGACAAATGCAGAATGACCAGACAAAGAAGATGCTTGGTATTTACTTCTGCCCCAGGAAACCTGACAGAATAAAGTGCCACCTCTCCCCAGCCCTACTGCAACCTCCTACCCTTGGTGTGCAGCTGAAGGAGGCTGCTGCAACTCTTCCTTACGCCGGGTTCATGCTGCTGTAATCGCACCAGTCAGCTTAAAAACAGGCAGTGTGGGTCCGTTATACGCTAGTACTTGTCATTGGCAAAACTCATACCCTTTAACGTCTGTTAACTTGTACTGGACATAGATGAAACAGGATCAGTAGATTTAGACCACCGTGAGAGAGTTGTGCGTGAGCCTCCAGCCCAAGGAGCAGCAGTGCCCCATCAACGAGAGAGACCTTCCCGAGTCGGCTGGGGTCACCCCGCAGCGAGTCCAGCCTTTTCCCTGATGACACTCATTCTGCCACCCCGACACCCCATCTAACGTGCACAGCAGTTCAGCACTCTTTCCTCACCCTTTATGCTACCCCATGAAAAGCTATAATTACCCTGGTCCCATATTGGTTGTAGAGGTGGGTGGGAGTAGCAGAACCCGAGCAGATCAAACAAGCGCTCATCTGACCACCTTTGACAAATGGAGGTGAAGACCCTGAGCCTTTTTGGAGATCCATGGGGATTTGCTCACTTGGGAAGGCCCAAGCCAAGCTGATTTTTCCTGCAGTGGGGGGTAGAGCTATAGCAAGGTGGGGAGGGCAGCTATTTCTGCAGCACCTCCCACCTAGGCAACAGGAATAGTGCCATAATAAAGTCTGCCCGGTCCAGATTTCACATCCTCCTCCCATGTGCTTCCTCATCCCCTCCTGCATAGTAGCCTCTCTGCCCAAAGACCCCAAATGAACAAATGCGCAGCCCCCTGCCTTGCTTGTCCTTCAGCTGCTTGAGAGCATCACGTCCTGCTATTAACTTCAGTCCACTCAAAGCAGTACTATTTTTATTAGCCCTTTCTCCTACTGATCAGCTTCTCCCGCAACAAGGCTGTTCCACTTCATTTAGATCCTGTCTTGCAGTTTTGCAATATTGTATCTTAGTTTTATCTGCCTTTTATACAACGTATATTTATCTTCCTCTTGTGTCTCAAGGCACTAAAAGAGGGCTCTTGAGCTTTAAAAATTCAGCAACTGTTTTTCAGAAACCTCCTGTGTTGTGCGTCATTCATTACAACACACTGAAGACCAATTTTCCCTTAACAGGGTCTCAGGAACCTGGAGAACCTGGACAGGACAGATGAAGTGGAATTGCTTCATTTCTAATAACCCAGACATAGTGCGAAGTGCTCTGAGAGTCTTTCATTCAGCACTTATTTATTGTTCATAATTCACCTCCTTCTGACAGAGAAGGGCATGATAGAGCTAATTTAATATTTCCATGGTCAGATTCCATTCATATTTGAGTGAAATATCAGTAAATAAAACTGAAGCACCATTTATTAGGCTTCTGAAATTGTCACAGGTTAGGTTATCAAACACATTGTGTGCCGACAGCATGAAAATTAATTCACAGTTCTGCTCACTAGACAGTGGCCAAGGAATCCTTCAATCCAGGTGACCAGAGCTTTTGAGAAGCCCTGCATCCTTCCAAAAACATTGTCCGATTAAAAAGTCCAGCTGAGAGAAATGAGGACTGAGTGAACACGGCAATTTATACAGAATTGTTTAATGGAGCTGAGCAAAACTGTTTGGTTGGGGTGGAGAGGGAAGAAAGTGCATTTGGTGTATGGGAAACATGGAATAGATTTGTGTCAGATTGCTTCAGGCCACAAAAGATGAAATCCCTCTCATCCCTGAAAGGAAGATGTTCCATCTCAGCATTTACTAACTGAAGCAGAGGTTGTTTGGTTTTGTTTTTTTTCTTTTTTTCCACAGACACTTATCTATTTCAATCAGCCACTAACAACTGGCCACAGCCAAGTCCTGGCTCTGCTGAAGAAGCCTGGAGGTGCTGAGAACCTTGGCTTGGACTGGTGTTTGCAAGTCCTGGAGCCCTGGCTTTCAGCAAGATCCTTGGGATTTATTGACAGCCACAAACCTGCAAGGTCTAAATAAGGATGCTTCAAAAGGTTAGGAAAAATAAAGACTCCTTCAGCCACTTCTAAATTCAAGGTAGGTCTAAACTCATGCTGCATTTCAGAAACACTGGAAGAAAGCTTTGCTTCCCCTTTACCCCAGTGCATACATTGTTTTAGCTTCCTGCAAGGTAAAAAAGGGGAAAATATGGAAATTGCATAAAAGAAAGCTTGATCTCACGGTATTTCCAGCTGACTTTGGCAGCTTTAAGAATATTGCGTAGGTTGCTGAACTACTAGATGTACATCCAGCCTGACCCTTTGAAGTGCACACATCTTAAGTTCAAAGTGAGTCAGAGTTTAATAAAGTGATTTACTTAAATTGCCCATATTTTGAATTCTCACAGGCCAAACACCCCATTTAATTTGAATGCCACCAATGATCGGCAATATACTGAAATCCTGGAAGAAACCAGAAATCTCCCAAGGCTGAAAGCAAGGACTTACACAACCTAAGAATGACTACATCAACATTTTCTACTTATAACTCATTGCAAAATAAAAGGAGTTTGCAGGCAAGATAATTAAAGTAAAGAAAATGTAAGAAAGATATAGAAAATAGCAGAGCTAGTCAACTAGGTGTTTTAGCTGAACTCATGCTTTTGGGCTATGATTTATTCTACTGGATGTGCCATTCATTGGGCTGTCATAGCCCATCCACAGTCAGTGCTGTTTGCCAAATCAAGTCATGCAAAGACCAGGCAGGGAAGGATCACTCACTGTAATACAGTGCATCAATCAAAAGGGTTATTTTCATGGACTTGGTCTCTAATCAAGCAGCAAATCATTCTCCAGTTTTGCTATCAAGGACCATTACTTTTAGGAAGTGCTTAATCTGAAAAAAATGCATCTATTTGAAGCTACAGGGCGTCTGGTAAGATATACTGAAGACAGAGGAAATGAAATATGTGTGACACAATTTACCCTCTCTGTAGTGTCTTATGAATAGCTTATTTGTGGAGAGAGTGGTAAGTTGCTGGCAAGATAGGAGTTTTAGCTTTCTATTTGTCTAGTTTGTTGAGTTATTACTAAGGTCACTCCTGCACTTCAGTTATGTCGAGTGCCACTTTTGATCGGGGAATTTTCAAATTATATTCAAGGTGCCTCAAATATTTGCAAAAGGCCTCAGGGTGCATGTGCCTTTTTAATTTAAGTGCCTAGATAAAATTACTGTTACGTCTGCATGTTAAAGCATTTTCCCATCAAAGTTGGGTAAAAGCCTATAAAACCTCAATACGGCACCATCCAAACGTGGCTGTTCCTTCTGCAGGTGAAACAACCCTACCAGATCATGCTGTGCCACCTGAATGTGCCAACTGGGTCAGCGCTAGCATGAGAGAGCCATTTACTGCATCCCCCTGGTCTGCCAGCCATCACTTGGGAAATCCCAACCTAAGGGACCATATACACATACAATGCAAAGAAACTAGCCGCAATATCAAGGTTGACTTTGAGTTACCCCCAAAACAAGTTAATCACACTTTTACATAATACAATTAGCATCTGTGGCCCTAATAATCCAAACAGCTACATGACACAGAGAGTGGGATACAGGAGCCCATGTGAGCTTTCAGAAACCAGCAATGATTGAGGCACAGGGCTTGCATCATCTGAAAAATGACTATTTTCACCTCCTGTGAGTTTTGCTTTCAAGGACAGATTTTCCAGTGGTCAAAACAGGTCAGTGTGCCCCCACATACAGAACAGGTCAGCTTCCTGATGCCTTCTGTGGTGGGAAAACAGGATAGAGTATGGATATAACAGACCTGACAAAGCTTCATGCTGGAACCTCTGAATTCCTGTTTTCAGCTGCTGGGTATTTTTCACCATAACACTTTGCTCCAGGAGTGATCCCACTGAAATTCGTGGGGTCGCTGCAAAAGCAGACTAATATTTTTTGGAAATACTGCGTACATGGAAAACCATGCACGCAATTGGTGAAAGCAACATAGTCCCTTCTTGTACAGATCTTCTCTTCCTCATCCCTTCAGGTTTCTTCCACATTTTTAGAGGACAAGTTTTACTAAAAAGCGTTCTTAATTGCTTTCACAAAGGAAGAAGTTTAGTTGCTGCTTAATGAATCCCACCGGTAACCATTCTTTGTTATACATAATGCACAGACCATACAGAATTACTTTGTAATGGCAGTTCAAAATGTGATTGAGATAATGAAACACATGTTAGATGAATGTGTCCTAATGCGTCCTCTCTGCTACCAGCCCCTCGCTCTGCCTGCCAGTGCGTGCTAATTCCTAACAGTGCGAGGAAACGCCTCTACTAAGTCACCATCAGCTGAGTGCATATGTACAGAAAAACCCAGAGGAAACCAGGTTTTGGATATAGCTCTGAGTACAGATAATCAGCAAAGCGTATTTTTCTTTCTTACATATTTTTTTTCAATTAGAGCTTATTGAATCACCTTTGCAGCTCCAGAGAGGGCTCAAGCAACCACCAGTGCTGCTCAGGAGGTAATTCAGGATGCCGCCTGGAATATTTGTCCTTTTTAATCATCTGCCACGCACTGCTCTTTTAGGATGTTGTCACTCAGAGACTGAAGAACAAAAAGGAATATTAAAGTGAAAGGGTGTCTGTTTGAATGTGGCAATTCCCTGCATAAAAATGAGTCCCATTAATAGGAAAGCCCAACCTATCTCCAGGCAATATTTCAAGTCCTTGCCTAATTGTAACCTCAGAGGAATTTAATTCCTTTATATTATTTAAATTATACACTAGAGGGAGAAATTATGAGGTACTGGTCATTTAAAATGCTTCCTGTAAAACATACACTTAAAAGAGCTAGCAGCCCTCCTAAGAGCAATTTCATCATGGCAGTCTAAAAAAAATGTCTGAATTTATTGGCATTTATAAAGTGTCATTTTGTCCTACAGCCTTTGGTCAGTAAACCAAGGTTTAAACAATTGCCCTTGCAGCCTCATTCACTAATACCCAAACACGTCAAAACAGTAAGTGAAGCGACAGCAGACCAAAAAAGGCAAAGGAGTCATAAAAGAAGATATATACTGCTCATACACTCCTTAGTTGAAAACCTTAACTACATTCAATGGCTTCCCACTTCTTAATGTAGTTCGGTGCGTGGTTACTATCTGGTTTGGAAATCCTGGGGGACTGAATCTTTGGGCCAGCCTTTTATCTCAGTTACCTGCCTGTAAATCCAAAGCAGCTTGCTGATCTCAAAGGTATTATTCTGGTTTATAGGTTCGGAGCGGTTCTGCCAGAGCAATGCACGCTTTGAAAAAGCCCTTTCGGATTTCAGCAGCGGTTCGAACAAGCCAACTGAAAATCAACTGTACTGTTAGGAACCGTCACAAAAAAGGTAGGACTGCATGTAATGTACATGCCTAGTAACTACATTTTTTATTTGCTGCAACGCTACGTTCAATTTTTTTTTTTTTTTTCCCTGAAGGAAGTGCCTATTTCTCTTATTCTACACTCCTGCACAAAACACCTCTGAAATCCATGGCAGGTTCAGCAATCTATTAACCATACACCATCATAAAACTAGAATGACATTAATGCTAAGCTTTAAAAATTTCTTTCTTCTCAAAACAGCAGGAAAAAAGTCATGTCCTGAAATGGTATAAAACACCTGTGTAAGAGCTTGGTCGAACACAATTTTAAAAAGAAGAAAACCCACCACAATCAAGGAGCTAATATCTTTTGGCTTGCCCACATATATGTGCATAAAAAATACTTTCTTCTCTGAAAGTGAGGCTGTGGAGAATTTCCAGCAAGTACACGTACCATTTTAGGGTCAAATACGTAGTTTAATTTTATGTGGGGCACATTTAAGCAAAAGGCCACATTCAGAAGGGGATTCAGGCATCACTTGGAGAAAGAAAAGAGCCAGAGAGTTAAATCTCTGTAGAGCAGAACATGCATTTGAGAAGTAGATGACCCACGTTCACATCCCTTCTGTCTCTGGATAGCTGTGTAGCACACAGAAGGTGGATGGTATTTATTTATTTCCTTATTTATTGGAACAGTTCCACTTTCTATAAAGCACACGCTCACTGGAGCAGGAATCCACATTGCTCCCTTCCCAGCTCTACCACAGGCTGCATGAAGAGAGGCTTTTTCTGCTCTGGTGAGTATATTTAGTACCTCATAACAAAACACCTTCAGGGGTAATGGTTGAGAGGAACCATGCTGGTGCTCAAGGCACAGTCCTGCGAGAGCTGCAGGGGTGAGCATCCTCCTAGAATCATTCCGGATGAGGACACGGACCTACTCTTCCTCCTGCTGTCATGGGCTCCTCTGACGGGTTGGCAAACGGTGCTTGAGCATCCACTCTCCAGAAGAAAAATCCAAACATGAACCATTCCCAATACTTCTGAATTGTTTTCTTCAGTTTTCAGTCTGGTTTTCTAAGGATTATGTGATACTACAACGTGCCTGCCTCTCCAGCTGCCCTAAAGGGGGTGTCTTAAAGACACTTTTAGCCGACTGGGCACTTTCAGCCAAACATGAGGCAGCAGAGTAGAGAGCTCAAAGGCACCACAACGGTCACGTTCAGAGGAGAAGGTGGTGAATCCGCTCCAGTGAGGGGAGCCAGAAAGGGGAAAGAAAAGAGACCAACAGTCTTTTTAAGTTCTTGGACAAAAGAAAAGCTTCAATGGAAACGTGTGTTACTAAACAACACAGCATCCCCATGGGACAAAAACTCTGGCTGAGAAGTGGATTCTCTGGTGCCTCCTAAGGGATGAACATACATTGCAGCTGCAGCATAATTCAGTTAAAAGCCAATCAAACAAGAGACACGCATCCATTGGAAAGCAGGCATCGTTAGTTTGGCTGCTCGTGGAGCTATTTGCTTATTAGCTGAGACAGCACCTCTCTCCATGGTATGCTGCGGGAAAAAATAATCCAACATGGAAGAGCATCTCATTTTTCTAAACCTAGGGGCACCGACGTTTAGTAGTGAAGCACAACCTGAGAAGCAAATACAATGAGTAGAAGACAAAAAATTTAGTCTACCTTTTCCACAGTTAAAACTGAAATGAGATAATACTGGAAACAATTGACTACACAAGGCTAAAAATTGAAGTCATCTAGTTCTCTATGTCAGTAAAAATAAATATAAGGCCTCTGCACCTCCCTTTTCAATGTAAAAATGTATTTTGTTCATTCTGAAGGATTCTAAATACCATCTGATTTCTGAAAAAAATCCACTATTTAAAGCTTAATTTCATTTCTCAGTGTTTAAGTTTCAGGCCTTTCTCTGCCAGTGCTTTATAATACAGTGTTCAAGGCTTCTTTAGTCATTTTTTTAAATACAAATAAATCTTTTTCTGTTCTGCTTCTAATACTGTGCACAGGCCATTTATTTGTGTATTGTAGGAGCTATGTGAACTGAACTGGATTTTAGTTGCTCACTTTAAAGATGTTAGCGTGTTGTTTTATGTTTAAAACAGAGTTTTTTACCCAAGGGAAGTCTGTACACCAACAGCTCATTTCTCTAACCATTCTCTCTTCTAAGGTTCACAGACACACCATGCTCATATTTATGTCTGTTAATGAGGTTGACTCCAGCCCTTTATGTTTTCAAACTTCTTAGCACAAGCAAAGGCCTTTAAAAATCCGCAAGGAATAGGGTTCTGATCCGCTCAGAATAAAAACACAAATATGCATGCAAGTAGGTGTTTTAAGAAGGTAAAAGCTACCCCCAAAATAAATAGGGGACCTGACTTGAAACATTAGATAAAGAAATTGGCACAAGTCTGAGAAACATGGAGTATCTGTTTCCAGAAATGAATCACAACTGTATTAAAGTCTGAAAGCATCAACAAATGTTATGAGGAAACCCAAATATCCACAGCAATTTTTTCCTGTGTAGGTAATACATTTCCTGATAACTCTGTTTCTCAGTGCAACCATAAACAAGCCTCTTTCCCCTGCTTTGTTCTCTAACGGCGCAGCAAAACCTCACGATAAAGCAATGCTTGTTTTCCCTGGAGCACGCTGTATGCCTAGCACTCTCTACTCCTCCGGCTCTCCAAGATTTCTCATTTATAAATTACAGAGGTTTAGTCTGAGAAGCTCAGCTATATGGCGTTGAGGGAAATTTCCCTTCCTCTTGGCAAAATTCGACTTGCGCGTATACACGCACATAGCTCAAGCTGAACTCCTCATACTTCAGGAATTTGGAGTCGGCGGGACCAAGCTGCACTTTGGGCTGTGACAGAGAAGTTTGTGCACAAGCCCATGACTAGCTGGGGCTTTCGTTTGGTTTTCACATTACCAAACTTAAAAAAACTGAAAATTAAAAAAAAAAAAAAAGGAAAAGAAAAAGTCAAAACAGCAAAAACATTTCAGGGGGAAAAAAACTGAAAGCAAGCTGACAAAATGCCCTCTTTTTTTTTTTCTCCCCAGCACTACAAATCCCAGCTGATCAAGCTGGAATGACTCTGAGGGAAGGTCCCACATTCTTCTCACAGTTATGAATGGGTAAGTCTCAAGTACTGCCTTGGGCTCGACTTGGATGGAGCACCAAAAGGGTAAATGTTTATTTAAGCCTATGTCAAACACTTTGAATTTTTTCAGTATACAAAGCTGAGCTAGAATGTCATGAGTAAGTGAATACTGGGACATTATGGTATTTCCTCCTCTGCTGAAAAGGCATTTCATTTTAGAAATACGGTTTTGGTTCTGATTAAAGTTGGGCACAAATTCAGTCCAGTGCTTTATTTATGAATATGAATATTTCCACTCCTTGAAGTTAATTCATGGACCTTTAAAAAAACATGATTGCCCCAAACCAGGGCTGCCATCGATGCTAGCTGCTGCGTGGGTGGGAAAGCCTCCCTTTGAGTGGGCTGACTGGTCCGCTGGGCAGGAACAGCTTCTGAAAGCTGAAGAGGCTCTCGAGGAAACCTCACCGAGCGAGTGAGACACGCAGGATGATGGGCTGATGTCTGAGAGGCCAGAAAAGCGCCATCATGAAACAACCAGCTCTGGAGGCCCGAGAGGAGCTAGTGAGTACACAGGAGCTGCTTCTTGTCCCCTCTGTCTCTGCCCACTAATCCATTAATGGTTATGGATTGTTATTCCACAACAGAGCTCTAATTCAGCATGTGCCTTGTCTTCTACATGCCAATACACCCATACTGCACCAGGTTTCTCATTCTCCATCCTACATACGCTGCTCAAATGTTTTCCATTCCCAAGAACAATCCTTTGAGGCCAAGAGAAGACTTACACCCAGACCTCCTTCCACTTTCACTTTGATGGCCTGAATGACAGTCTTCCAGTAATCAGGAAGTCATAAATACTTTTTCCAAATTTCAGTGCGTACAGAGAAAACATGTTACAGGACTCCTTCTTCATAAATTAAACTAATGTCAGCTCTGGAGTGCTCTTACAAAGACAGAAAAAACCTTTCTGTCTTCCATCACGTAGTGTCTTTCATCAAAACTACAAACCTGCTTAACCATTTCCCAACTAAACAGACAAAAGTTTTCCCCAGTTACTATTCCGCCAATTAGGGATTCATGCAGGAACAGCCGTCTGAGTAACACACATCTCAAATAAAATGTTTTAAAATCCTGTCACGACCGTATCTGTAATGAATGTGTATCCCCCGTCCACTTCAGCAGCTTCAGGAAAGAGTTCACCTTCACCTATTTCTGAGGGCCAAGATTAACAAATGAAGGATCAAATCTCCTTCCCAGAAAGAAAAAAAAAAAACAGCCTTTTCTATAAAAGTTGTTCAGACAAATGCTCCAATTCCTGTTCAAATAGTTTATTTATTTTTAAGTTCGTGTAAGGTGACAAACTTGCTCTTTGGACAGGCTGAGCAGGCAGCGGTGCAATAGGGTTAGCAACAGCCCTCGTGCCTGGCTGCATCCACGTGCTTCAGGTCATAGAATCATAGAATCATAGAATTGTTAAGGTTGGAAGGGACCTTTAAGATCACCAAGGTCTTCCCCTTTCATGTTGCAACACAGTGAATCCCGCCTCATCACCAGCTTTTTGCTATCAGTGTATTAGTGCTTTTGGCATTAGGCTGTATGTCCCTTAGGGCAGAGGTTTCCCTAATTTACCTAATTTGTCAGCTGCTTGGCACTGACAAAAGTAGGGGAAAGGATGCATAATAAATCATGCTCTGAGGTCATCTGAAAGGTGTCAGTAGAAGCACAAGAAGTCCATCCACGTGTATCAACAAGGCTGTAGTGAGTGATACCCAGGTTTGCTGAACAAGGGAAAATAATCAACAAGGACATTTGGCTTTTACGGCTCACTGATTAAAGACCAATACATTTATGAACTCCTCAATGCCAGAAGCAAATCTCTACAGAGTGGATTAAGTGCAAAATTCCTTGGGGAAAACAGACACTGCACCAACAGAAGTCACACAGGCAGATGCCAGACCTACAAACCCCCAAGGAACAGGCAACGCCAGCACCCACCATCCTGACTGGGTGCAGATGAGGTGACCTAATGCCTCACTGATGCGGCCAGGCACAGTCCCCTTCGTCCTCCTCTGCTCTACCTCTTCTTTAACCCTCACCCATCTGAACTGATTCAAGCTCCCACCCAGTGGAACACTGTTTCCTTTGCTTTGGGTGAGTTTTCCAGATGAGTGCGCTGGGTCATGTAACTGCAACCCCAAAGTGGGTGGCAAAGCTGGCACGGCAAAAGGCCCAGCAGGAGGGCTCTGGCGCTCATGGTGATAGCCCTCCATGCCAATGGTGCTGCAAAGCCCTGTGCTCTCTCCAGGAGCAGGTTGAGACAGTTCCTGAGGACCAGGAGATTTTGAACAAGAAGTGCTCAAAGGTGATCCAGAAGAAAGGTGACGTGCAGAAGGATAAACGCCAAGTTCAGTACCTTGCTCCCATGGGGAAAGCTGCCAGCCTGGACAACATGACCAAGCAAACAGATATATGATAGAGGGCAAGCAATGAGCGTTTGGTGTAAGAAAGACCGAGTCCAGGAGAGGCAAATAAAAGTCTGCCAGTCAACTAAAAAAACAAATAAAATCCCAGAGTCATATTCAGAAACCCCAAAAGGGTGACCAGAAGCAGGTGACCAGATGTAGATGACCACAAAAAAGTGTAAGACCAGGACAAGTCTGGGCATCGTCACTTTCTACTCATCCTCCCCATTGGATCCCTTTTTTTTGTCACATAGGACAGAGGCGGATTGTCTCCATTCTCCAAACCCTTCACAAGCTCTTTTTCATTCAGTTTTAAGCAGGACTGGTAGTGCTGAACTCCCAGTATACTCACCGTGATGGCAATAGAACACTCCAGCAGAACTTAACACTGGGGGCGGGGATGGGGGGTGGGGAAGAGACACAATGGGTGTTTGAAAGAGCTTCTTTTCTCAATCTACAAAGACAAGAGGAGAGTAATGTGCCATCTGTGTCGGCTCAGAATGCATTCACTGGGTATGACCTCTCAGTGATATTAAACGGGCGCGATATTTTCAGTTTACACGTTTCCACTTTTTGTGATGGTTCAGAAAATCCCCCACAGCCTTATGAAAGTTATTTTTCTGCAGTGCAATTTATGCAATTTAACGGCAATCCAGTGAGCTTTCCACGAGCCACAAACAATAACACCGCCACTTGCCAGTCAGAATAATATTCTTTATGCCCTTGGTAAGTCCACAGTAAGTTCATCAGTGTACTCAAAGATACAGTTTGGAGGCAAAAATGCCATATCCCAAGCTTTGCATGCACGAATACCAGTCACTTTTACAGCACCACCATATGTTTTTCCGCATACAGGCATTACAACTTCCAGAAGCCCACTAACATGAAGTCACTAAACTTCCTCATAGCTTTGGACCATCTGCTTTTTCATCCCAAAGGTTTACCTCTTCACCTTCTACATTTTTTTCCCTAGCTAAGGATCAGAAGTAAAAAAAAAATCCTTCTGAGTAAGGACCATGCCTCTTCCAGCACATACAGGTTCATGGGTATAGTTACAACAACGTAAAAATATTATCTTGGACAAAGTGTGATTAAATTCCACATTTTCACAACTACGCATAAGGGTAACGTGACACGTGATGCCTCTGGGAACACACGCAAAGGCTCAGAACAGCATTATAGTGGATTCCCAGGGAATTTATCAATAAAGACTTTTTCTCTTATCTATTCCTTTAGCAACAATCTATCTTAAAGGATAGCGTAAGAATGTGTAGACCCCATGGCGTCTAGAGGGAAAACAGATCTTTGTTTGTATACTTCCTAATATAATTTAGATCCCTGGTGATAAATATCTTATGGATTATCCCTTTTTATGCCTGAGTTCACTGCACTTTCCCACTGAGAAAATAGTCCATCAGTCAACGTAGGTCCTGCTTCCTCTTTGTTGCATGTCTTCCACAGTGCCAAATCCAGAACTAACAACTTAGAGCAGGCAGAACAGATGGGCACACAACTGCCTGACCTACGGACATGCTGTGAACTATTTTTAATAAACAAAACAAAACAAAAAGAATGGTTTATAAGGAAGTTTTCTGGGCCTGCCTCATGTAAAAGGTGAAGCAGCCACCACGGCCTATTCCAGCCATACAATCTAGGTCTGCAATTAAGATGGCACCTTCAGGGACAGCTCAGGTTAACTTATATTTAAATATACCAGACGAGGTGGTTATCAGTGCCCTGCTGAGTCCCCAGAAGCGCTGCACCTAAAAATACTCGCAGGATCCTGGGACTCCCACTGCATATGTCAGCCAAGGAGCCTCACCACCAGCAGTGCAGCACCCAGCACCACCACAGCCCCCGTCCAGCCATCCTGGCTACACAGAGGGCCTTGGGCTTCTCCGAGTCTCATGCTAAATCCCAGTAATCCCAGTAATTTGGCTGGAGGGAGCACAGACCCCAAGGAAACATGGGTAGCCAAAGCCTCGCTCAACTACAGCTAGTTTTGCTCCAGCAGACATCAGCCTGGAAGCAGTTGACCCAAATGTTGCCTCTGTGCATGTACTGGTATAGTTTTCAAGGTATGAATATTGTATGCATGAGTAGGTATGAAATGAATTTTTATTTCCAGTACTTGTTTTTTAACACCATCTTAGCTTCCTGAAGCCGCAGCACTTTCCCCACATATAAACTGTGTAAATGTCAGATTTATATTCAAAGAACCTGAAAATAAGAATCATTTGCTACCAACACTCAAATCGAACAGTTGGGAAGGTGAAAAAAAGAGAAAGAAAAACATATCAAGTATCTTACTGAGCACAAAAAGCAAGCAAGCAATGGTATAAATGAAATGATAGCAAGAAAAGATCTAATGAGTCTTTGGGAAGTAAAATTTTCTGCATACCACATGAAGATATTGATATAAATGACTGTCTGTGTAAATCAGACTAGAGAAAATGGTGCTCCTGTGTCTGGAGAGTCAGTGCACTAGGATTAGATGTGACTTGGTAAAATTTGAAAGCTTCTCCAATTCATTCTGTTAAATTTCTCATCAGTATTGCACAGAGGTAATTAAAAATGGTGAGAGTTTTTATATATGCTTATTGGTTTCCAGCTTCCCAATACTTTTTTTGCTTTATATTGCTAGGCCATTTCTTTCTCTTGTGCCAGAGATATATCAACTCCTTTAAAAAAGAAAGACTAAAAAAGGCAATGCAATCCCCCAGACAGGTTGTTTAACACATGCTTTGCTTAATTGATTGGAAAAACCTAGTAATTTCTTGACTTAGACAATATAACTTCTCTAATGCCTCTACAGTTTATTATAAAGTGAGACAGAACACGGGATTGATGCCACTGCAGAACACCTCACCTTTAGGGCAGTGCTGGATGCAGAAGCTCACCGCTGACCCCCAACCACTCCTCCCCCCTTCACGCCACCGTCTGCTGCCCCTCCAGGTTGTGCCACGCTGCCGAGCTGCACCGATCACCCGAGTGACCCACATGAAAACAGACATCTCAAAATACACCATAAAAATGGCAGCTGCAGAGGATGCAGCCATCCTTTTGCACGCCAGCTCCCTCCTGGGGATGGCCCCCTGGCCTGAGCAGGGGACCAGGACACAAGGCTGGTGCTGACCAAGCAGACTGCGTGCATCTGTGCAGTTTCACTCCTGCCAAAAGCCCCCCAAACATCTGTGGAGATGGTCCCCATCTTCCTGACCGATCCCCTTTCCTTTGTCCAGCCCTCTATCTTTTGTACACAGGAGCGCAATCAGCCCCTTCAAGGATTTATTTGGACTAAAACCATAATCCTTTTTCTCCTTTCAGTTTTGTTTTGTTGCACTGGTTTTCAACTGGATTATCATGCCAGGGAGGTCTGTTATGAGCGCCAGTACCTCACAGGGATGTGATAACCCAGTTATCAGGTGCTCACTCATCCTAAGAATAAGTAGCATGAGCAAACAAATGCAAGTCATTATTCACTACTGCAAACGTGAAATTGTTTCCTGTAGCCACATCAGAGTATGAAAAGTATTTCCATCTGCAAATGTGTTTGCTAACTTGTTTTAACTAATGTGATTTTAAGCCTGACTTAACGTAAGTGTGGACAAGCCACAGGCTTCCCCAGTGGCCTAGCCACAAACAACCTACCTGTTTTCACATAAGCTTGCCCTCACTTGCATCCTACATTCCTAGAGCTTTCCTGATTTGCACATGCAGTTTTAACTGATGGATCGAGCACACAAATCCAGTGTTGTTGGTAGGAGGAAGTAAACAGGATTTGCCAGCGTGCAGGCATCCTCAGACCCAGTCTTGCCGGTGGGCTCAGGCTGCAGAGCATGGCTGCTGAGGACAGCATCTCTGCAAAGCCTCAACAGAGGCTAAATGCAACATGTTTAGGTCAAATGCTGTCTTCCAAACGGTGTAGAAATCTAATATGGACTGAATCCTATGCACCCACAGAAAGGTGTCTAGTGGGAGGTCCCCAAATACTTTGTGGATCCTACTCCACCTGTCTCACAGAGAGGTGCGGCGTAAGTAGATGGGGACTGTGACAAAAATTTTCAAACCTCTGGAACTAGACATGGGAAACTGGGGGAAATGTGTGCCTCTGTCCTCTTCCGCAGTCTTTTGGTGTGTCCTGTCTTCCAGTTTTGTCACACTCATGCAGCATCACTTCTAGAGGGGACACAGCAGGAGCCGAATTACTGGAAGCTGTGTCAGATCCCTCATGTTGAGCATGGCCTCTTAAATTTTTTAGGAGCTCAAGCCACCGCAGCACACTGCCAGAGTCCTCGCTTAGAGGCAGATCTCACCTCAACCCCTCTTGCAAACTTATCTCTTTTCTCCCAAGACAATTAAAGACCTCATCACAAAATGTCAGCTGCTGAGCAAAAGCAAGATTTTATCCCATTTTTGACATACATCATTTTCTAAGGAAGGTAAAAATTGGTGAGTTTTTCTTTTACCCTTCCACCCTTCTGAAGCTATTTCATCAGCCGCTGGCATTCCTCCCGCTCTCTGGGCCATCCTAACGACCCCGCTGACAGTTGGGCACACTTTGTTATCTGTTTTGGGAGCCAAGGTTTGAGCATTGGGGCTCAGACTTGGACACCTTTGCCATCCCAGCCCCTTTAAGTGCTACCCCAAGCTTTCTTGTCATGCTGACACCTGAGAATTGATGCTCTGGGGTCAGTTAGTGAGGTGTCCCCGAAGCCGAGGAAGCAGGGGACACCTGCTACAGGGCTGCACCTCAAGTTGCTGCAGTTTTTACACTATTGCAGCAGGTAGCATCTCTCTGATAGTGGGAAAAAAGGTGAGAAAGGCCAAAAATTAGGATTCTGACCTCCTATGGTGGAGGGCTCTGCACAGGGAACTTGCATAGGGCAGTATATCCCTACGCGGGAGACCTCATCCCTGTTTCCCCAGTGTCAGCAGGAAATCCACACCTAATTTCATCAGAAGCAAGACTCGGGTTCGTTGCCTCGGGCAGGCAATAGACACAAAGGTCTGACACCAAAGAGTAAGGAGACATGCCTTTTAATCTCCAGAATTTAAACGGGTTTGTCTTCTTCGCAACAGACAGATGTTTCCTGACAAATCTGGTAATGAAACTTTCATAAATTCTAACATGTTCTTCTGTAAAGCACAGCTCTGAGAGGCTGCAGAGAAAGGCTAAATGAGCTCCAGTCCCCATTCACACTGCATGAAAACATTCTCTGACTGTGAATAAAACATGTCTTTATCACCCTCCTCCACCATTAAAATGAAAACCTATGACCTGCTAGCCCAGCTGATGATAGCTTTACATTTCTGGGGGAAAAAGAAGAGAGAGAAAGCCACCAAATCCAGCCAGAAATTTTGAAGACTACCAGCTGCATGTTCTTTAATTCCAGTGACGAGGAGAGCATTTGTATGCCTGTCTTGCAGGATCCCAAAGACTGTTTAACACAGCTATTAACCATTTATTTTAGCCACCCTCACATAAGACTGAATTTGTGCTCAGCAGCAAGGTGTGAGAGGCAAAAGGCTGTTGTTTGCATCCACTTTTGACAGCTGGTCTCATCAGTTCATAGGAGGACCGAGAAGCGTGCCAGGTCCAGAGGGCTTTGCTCCGTGGATCTGCTTTCCATGCCCAGCCATCCCTTCTCCCCACCCCGAGTCTCTCCACCAGCAGCAAGGAGTTACTTCCCTGCCCTGCTTTTATCTTGCTGCAATTACGGGATGAGTGAAATCTGACTGAATTTCGATGCCACCTGTTGTAAAGCCCAAGAACAATATGCATTGAGACTCGCAGCTGTTTCCTATATTGTGCTCATTTTTAATATTGTGAAGCCAGAATTCCCAGAGTATTAAACCAGCCTGAATTTAAAACAAAAAAACAAAGCCACGGCTGCAATGCAATTTAACAGAAACCACAGAAGCACATGCTAAGCACTGAGGTTTACTCCTCACTGCACAGAAACTATCTGGCGGACGCGTACAAAGGGACCCATTCAAACAGTGCCCAAAAGCAAGCAGGATTACACTCATGAAGAACACATTGGATTTGGCACACACCCCCTTCTTGTGTAATCATTTTAGCAAAGAGAAAAGGCACTCAAATTACTTTAATGTTGTCTCGGACTTTCTGTAGTTTCTAGTTCTTTAATTCTACTAGGTATTAAATCTGCCCTCCAACCACAACCTAAAGTTGCCACATAATTAAGTACTTCACCTATGCTACGAACAATCTTTCCTCTTTCTGTATGCAAGTACGGACGTACCAACAAAACAAGCATGTATTATGTTAACGGTGCCTCTTCCCCCCCCTCCGGAAAATATGCTTTGCTGTTTATAAATTTTGGCTGTCTCTATGTTCTCCTACTCATTTTCTGAAAATGCTTCACAAAAAAAAGTTAAAGCCTATCAGCAAAAAGAATCGTGAGAAGGATCCCCAGTGTAAAACCTGACAGCAGCATGGGCGTCCTGCATTGCTCTTGCCGTCCCTTAGAGCCCCCTTCACGCTCGCTGTGACATTGAACACAGTGCCATCCCTCTGAACTGGAGCACAAAGATCAGTTCGAAGGTTAGGTCATCCCATTTAGCTCCCACACAAAGGCTCCAACATAAAACCCTACCCCTGATTATTTATAGCATAAATCAAGACACTGTCCAGAAAGACCGAAGCATCCCAAGCCTGCCTCAACTGGCCTCATCAATAGCTTGTTGTCTTGCCTTATGCCAGGCCTATCTGTGCTGCAATAATCATGCAAATCGACAGCAAGTCATGCATATATATTTGTAATTTATGTGTTCAGGGTTAACCCAGCACCTTGGTGAAACCGTAAGAACTCTAGCAAATTGGAACCAAATCCAAGGACATCCATAGTGAAACACTGCAGAAAATACTGTAAAGAAATACTCTCAGAAGCAGATTTTAAAAATAGTTATCAGTAAGCGGATTAAGTTTTATGTCATGTGTCCCATCATTTAAACTATTTATATCAGCCATTTTTGTAATTTAAGTCTTTTTTACAAGGAGTTAAGATATCTTACTTTACATTTTAACAGCAACTCTATATTTTTATGAAGAAAGATACACATTTGTCATTTTTATTAGTGTCTGTCACAGACTATTCAGGTTTGAGATACCTAAGAGAGAAGAATCTGGTGTTGTTAAAGGGCTGGCTGGACAGCATGAGACAATGCTTAAGCGGGACATAGTTTTGAACTGTAAGCCGTTTGTAGGAATAAAATGAAGACTCAGCATCACATAAATATTTCATGAATTTGTATCAAATTTGCTGAATTGTTAGCTTCTGACAAAAGAAATCAGTGAAAAATGGAAAGGCTTCATTTTGACATTTTGAAAATGAAAGGTTTTGATTTTCTCATTTGAAGTTACTTCTGTATACAAATTTCCCTTATTTCTTAGAATATTTGAATTGGTTTGAAACCAAAATAAAACCTTTCATTTCACGGCAAACAAAATGTTTCACTCAACCCAAAGCATTTTGGAGGCTGTGGGGTGCTGTGGTTATTAGCCCTCAATTCATTGAAAATTTCATCTAATTCACTCTCAGTTTGACAAGAAACCATCCTTTTTTCCCCTCAGAGACACTGGGAAACAGAAATGTCTGTTGTTCTCCACCCTCTGCTCAGTGGGTATTTTTCATATCCAGCATCTGAGATTCTATGAAATGGTTTTAATACAGGGAAGGTCTACTCAGCACTTTAAATACTTTTTACCAATAAGTAAAAAACCCCGCAGTATAATAGCAAAAGAAATACCCAGAAGTTGGTTAATTACATTTTCTTCCAATTTGTAACAGCTTTTTTAGAAACCCCTACCCTAAGGTCTAGAACTCACCCTTTAGGTGTTTTTTCAAGAGAGACAATGGGATTAAACGAGCCCTTAAAATCACCCAACTTCACAGTTGTAACAGTTGTGGCAGCGTCACACAAGGTGACCTTTCAGCATCATTCAGACCCTGAAAACCAGACACATCTCATCCACCCTAAAAAGCAGACATCTGGCTTTTACGGACATGTAAGGGCTGCCCCTCTAGGCAATGGAGAGAAACAGGCAGTTCAACAAGGTACTTAATCTTATTCTGGGAGACATGTCTCAAACAAGGAGGGGAACGGATCTTTGGAGGTATCTGCCACTAGCGAGTGACTGTAGGGAGCATTTGCCCACTGTATCTCAGGGTAGATGCCCAAATTTTTAAGTGACCCTGGCAGCCAGCACAGACCCAAACCTCCCGCAGCCCTTAACTGGGCAGCACCAGCCGCATCTGCAGTGTACTCTGCCAGCTCTGTGCACCGTCCCAAAGTCCTCCCGGAGAGGCAGTTCCCATTTCATGGCCAAGTGAGCATCACCAGGGAAATGCTGATCTCTTCCAGGATCAAACAAGGGGCTGTGAGGTCCGGGATCATAGGGACCTTTTCCTCCTGTCCCTGGCTCCATTATAAACACCAGAAGCACTCAGTCAAGGAAAACTGCGTTTATTTCTGTGTATCTGAGTCCAGCAGCCCGGTCCCAGCAGCGGTTCTCCCCTGCAGCTCAGCACGAGGAGCTCAATCTGGCTCTGCTTCACCTCCAGTTTCCACGCGAGGAACAGGTGCTCCCACAGCCACTGCTTGTTTTTCTTAGGCACCTTCCGCAGAGCGTTTAAAAGCCATGCAATCAACTCTGCCAGTCCTTAAATGTCACTTCGCCTGCCTCACACCCTCCACGTTCCCAACACGTGTCTGCTGATCAGCCATCTTTCCTCCTGTCCCCAAACCTGAGCAAGAAATCTCCATAAACTTCCTCACCACCGGTGCCTTCACAGGGGAGCAGAGCAGGAGCAACAACAGAGACGGTACTTGTCCTTGCCCACAGCCACACGTTCTCCCAAGGGTGCCGGCTGCCACTGCTGCCTGCATGGGCGAGCCTGCCTGCCTGCTGCCCTGCCTGCACGCACCAAAATGCAGCAAAACCTCTTGCATCTCCCTCAGCAGCCCTCACGGGAACCCCTGTGCCCACGCCGTGGCAGCCCACTTCAGTGTTTGACAATAGTTGTCATCTCTTCCAGCCCTTCATCAAGCCAGGGGTGAAGAAATGCCACCAGGCCATCCAGAACCAGGCAAGGAGGTGTCGTATTCCCAGATATTGGCATTTTTTTCCATTATCACCCCAAGGACAGTTTTGTTAATAAGTTATGATTGCTGCTGGGTTTTTTTCCCTGTTGGTTTCTCTTTAGAGGTTCCTGTGATTTAACCTTGGGGAAAAGCAGAAAAAATAGTATGACCCAGCTCAACTGCAGTACATGTTATTAAAAAAAATGCATGTATTGTGTAGTACTTTCTCACTGAGAGTGCGTCTGGGCACACTTCCATTTACTAAAACAAAAATAGAGAAAATGGTTATTCTAGAACCAAAGACAAGTAACAGATCTGTTTCTCTGTAAATAAAAATCTTCCTAATACATCACTTAAAGAGGAATTTTAGTTTGTGGAAAACTCAAATAAAAAGGACATTACTATGCAATAAAATATAGTTTACTGTTTTTTCTCTATTTTCAGTACTACTGTTGTGGATTATTTGTGTCTAATTGTTATTTCTTTTTCTGTGTTGTTACTTTAATACAGAGCAGAATCAAAATTCTGCACTAGTATTGCCTCAGATCAGGTGCTCTGCAAGGAAATTGTGTTGTCACCCAGCCACTAAAATGACTTCTCTGTAAGATGAAACAAAAAAATAACTGAAATGTAGGCACAGGGAAAGAGCTCATCTAAGTGCTGTCTTCTAGTAGTAAACATATATTCTGTGTCACGTAAACATGACATACTCTAAAAGTTTTTTATGATGTTTGAATTTACTTTTTGGAAAGTACACTAAAATGTAGGGGTTTGTTTTGTAAAACAGATGTATAATTTGCTGAGAAAATTCAAATCAGTCTATGTTCTGCACTTTACATATCTTACGGGTAGCGTGTCAAAGGATGAGCTGCAGAAATCAGAATGATGTCTTTCAGGACTAATTGGCAGGTATGAGAATTTTGATGATTATCACAGAAGCTATTCTCCTTACTCATGCATCTAAGGAAGAATCATATCTAAAATGTAAGTTCCTAATTTAGTCTGAATCCCTCTTCTGTCTCTGCTGGTGATATGGGTGATTTACCAGTTTTAAAATATACGTGCCAGATAATTAATGCACTGGAAGAGCTTTAGTGCCTTTCTCAAGCTCAGTTAATTTTCCACATGTTCGTATTCCAGCCATAAAATCACCTTTTAGTGGAGTTCACAATATAACATGAAAGAAAGAAAAAACACCCCCCAAAATTTATAATTCGTGTCTAAGTGTAATTGCATGGGCATGAAATTAGCAGGAGCACAAGCAGAGCCATTTTGACTTGTCAATCGTCAGGTAATGCTCATCGTATTTCAGGTCACAGATACTAGCTCAACGTCCGTTTTCTCTGCAGGTGCCATACATTTGCACTGGTAGATGGTGCAAAGGAATGGCATGTGCCTGCCCAGGCCTCCTAAGAGTCACCCACAGCTGCTACACTGACATTTCACGACTGCCCTCATTACTATCAACACGTGAAGCGCAAATGAGAGAGCTCCGCATGAAACTCTATCAATTTCTGAGACCTTGAGACTCGTCACGACAATACCCACTTTGAAGAGAAATAAAATGCTTTGAAAATACATAAAGAGAAATTGAGTATGGAGGGGAATTACTGAAATAGCATGTCAATATGTGAAATGCTCTTCCAGCCCACCCATTTGTACAATTTGAAAGTTACTCATTCACTGATAAGATACACTCGATTGCAAAGACGTAAAAGGCAGCAATTCTTTTGATAATTACTTTAGCAATACACATGTAAATGGCATTACAATTGAATCTTGCTCAGAAAATCCTTCTGTGTATTGGCAGAACATGGATTTATGAGAAATATCTCCAAAGAGAAGAATGCAAAATAGCAACAAAGGAAGCCAAGTTAAGAAAAAAAAACCCAACAGTTCAAGCTAGATGTATTTATAATGTGGGGTTTTAGGTTAATGAGAGCAACCTGAAGTAACTACTGTACTTTAAATGCCTACTTTAAATGTAATAAACACTAATTATGGATAAAGACTCTCATAAATTATTTTCTAGAAGCTGTCACTGAAAGGCAGAGCTTCAAAACACGATGTAATGCCTCCAACCCAAAGTACAATTTAAAAAAAATAATATCAAATTGCAAGACTTTAAAACAAATCTTACCATGATGGTGTCTCGACTCGAGAGTACAAGAGTCAACCTGAGTTCAAAAGAGTGGGGTTAGCAACAGCGCAAGCCCCGAGAGGCAGATGTGCAGTATACAACGTCCTTCTGAAAGAAGGCCCTGCTGGCAACAGACCGGTTCAGAAGAGAAAGCCACAAGGTCTCGGTGGCTGCAAAGCCATATCAGAGCTAAGGAAGAGCTGGGGTGCCAGTGCTGGCCCTGCGTGATTTGCTGCAGGCTACGAAGAGACACAACTAATGACCAATTTTCTTCTCACAAAATAATTCTTCTAACAGGGAAGCCCCAGGAGGGACATAAACTATAAATATTCCTAGCTGTTAAATTACCTCAGTGGTTAACAGGTTTTTATTTTTATTCTGACATTATTTAATACAAAACACAACAAATGCTGCTGAGGTTTTTTTGTGCCACCTTCACAACCCAGAGAGATAATTTGCTTCTGTGCTGTAATATCAATAGCTCTGTGGTGAAGTACAGGTGATCAGCAGAAAGTTGAAGGGATATACCACTTGAAAGGGATTATTGCCAGTAGTTTTCATCTCTATTACCACTGTTGCAGCTCCCGAAGTGTTACCAACACAAAAGCATTGGTACAAAGCAGGTTTCTGGAAGGATTACCAAATATATTACATTCAGCATTGAAATGGCTGTTCCTATGAAAACCAAATGGGAGCAAAGGAAGACAAAAGCTGAGCGCTTCTGCAAATGCCATCTCAAAGCTTTATGCCATCTTAATCTTCACGTAACATCTCAGTATAATCTGGTCCTGTAACTATACTCATGTGGCCATCCGTACCTCCCCCATACCCAGAGTCAAGTCCATTTCCAGCTCCACCTGCCTGACTCAACCCAGGTAAGGCTGCCAACGGCTGTACATCTCAAGCCTGGTCCTCACTCACAGCATGTCCACTTCCCACTGCTCTTGCAATGCAAAAAGACCTTCAAGAAGATAGAAACAGGACAAGCAAAAGAACTGAGGATGGCGTCTGTAAGTCGATCCTTTCCTGAATATCTTGCAGTCTAGTAACTATGACCTCCTAGATCCTCTAAAATATCATAATGTCCTAAGACCCCACCCATACAAAGATGAGTCCTCTGCTCACTGCCTTCATTTACATAGTTTCTTTGTATTAGGAGACATTCCTAATGCCTTCTAATGAATAGGCCAGTTTAGCAAGTTACACAAATTGCTCTGTAAGTCTGCCCTACCCTAGTAGACGCATAATGTCCTCTTTTGTCACCACTGAGCTGGAAAGTACTTTACCATCATCACCTGATTCATACACGTAACCTTGCTTTTTTCCAGAAAGAATACAGAACAGAAATGTTTATTGATGATTTCTCTTTTCTGCATCATTAACAATTTTGCCATCTCCATCAAGTAATGCCTTATACTGTTGCTAGGACATCTTTTCTTTCTAACATACTTAAATAATCTTTACTGTCCCCAGTTCTACTAACCATTGATTTTTCCCTGATGTCTTTAGCTTCCCTCATCAATTTCCTACACTTCGTAACTTCTAACTTATATTGATTACCATCTCCTACTCTTTTTTTTAATTTTGCTATAATATTGCTTCTTCATTTCTAATTACTGCCTTCCTCATAACCCTGAAACAGGATGGGCTTTGAGCCAATAGTGTCCCACTCCATAACAGAATCTATAACTGCTCATCCAATAAAATCCCCTTTAAAAGCTTTTCTTTGCATTTTTATAGCAAAAGATTTTCTCGCAGTTAATTTTACTAGTAGTTTTCCTTAGTTTTGTGTATTGACTCCTCTGAGGAACAAAGCATATATATTACTTCTTCTTTTATGCCACACATCTGTATGCCTGCACTGAAGGTAATCGGGCTGTGATCAGAGGTTCCTCACCAGCCACTAGGGTAGAACATCTTTATTCATTATAAGAACATTTTAGAAGGCAGTTTCTTCCTGAGGTAAGATATTCTCATCCATCTTTTATTCAAACTTCAATAACATGTTAGTGTTGTCTTCATGAGGCAGAACATGTCCCACTGTGATGCCCTGCACCACTGCCATTCTTCCTTCCACCCATTACAGACAGAAATGTAAGCAGCACCTAACAGATTTTGCTCTCTGGTGTAACATGGTGAACGATCTGAGGACTACCACCACCAAACTCTTTACCAAGGCTCTGCTGACTAATATTGATCCACATGCTTTCAAGATCCCAATGTTTTGAGTTATCCACATTCATACAACATAAAGCAGTGGCTTTATGCAGACTGTGTAGACTCTCCTCACTCTCTTCCCACCCTTTTTTCTCTCTCTGTCTTTCATAAGCAAGATAAAAATCAATGATCTTAATATTTTGGTGTTAAGAACCAACCTATTAGTTTTCAGAAATGGCATTTATACCATAATTGGATCTTTTCAGCAGGGATAATGTTGTGTTCCTATGGCTTGTCTGAACTATTTACACAGTTTCCAAGCTCTAAGATTGTCGCTTTATCTGACATTCTATACCACATTGACCGAATTTCTTTGCAAAAAATCCAAGTTTGAACTCTCTACTGCATGCTCTTTTGTTTTTAGTTTTTTATCTCCCTTGATGTGTTAGCTAGTTTCCAAGAGGGAAAACTAGCTCCTCTTCCTCCCACTTTGTCCATCCAGGACTCTGTGATCTGGGTAGGAAGTGACACATCATTTTCCACAGAACCTAAACCTCCAGTTTCACCTCAGAAACACAGCCAACTATTCAAACGCTGCATCTCCTACCTGCTGTATTTTTTCACTCATACGTGTGAAATGGTACCTAATAAAATCATGCTGGCTTTTTTCCAGGCCCTTGCCTGAAGTCTTCTATAATCTGCATAATTCTACATTTGCCTAAATAATTTCCTCTATTGTTGATAACCACTGGTGGAAACTTGCCAGCCTTACAGTTTCATTTCATGTTTTTATGATAGGGAGACAGCTGACAGATTTCTTGCTGAATTCTCTATTCATTCACCTAAACATAGCATTGCTGGTGATAGTTGAATTTTAGGATGACTGAAGAGCCTCATAGCACAAGACTGATTCCTAACTTTACATGCTGTAACCCTTCAAGTATCTTTCCCGTTGCGCTCTCTTCTGCTCTGCAAGGGGAAGTTCCTCCCATTTTTTTTCAATGCGTATCTGAAAAAGGGTTGATATTTCTAGCTAGTTTGCATGTCTTCCCTTTTGCTCCCATCATCTGATCACATTTCTTTAATTTCTAATTTCTCCTTTTTCTTTTTCACACATTCCTGCCCTTAGATCAACAGTATCTGTTTGCCCAAGTCTGTTTCTCTCAAATGCTGCACAGTGGCGGGACCCAAGCTTCTAAGACCTTCTCCTTCACGATGATGATTAGTTTGCATTCATGTACTGGAAATCTCATGTCTTATCAAGAGAAGTCAGTCCAAAGTAGCTTCGAACTCTGGGTCTGACCAAAGAGCCACTGGCCCCTTGCTGCACAAACAAACAGAGGCTCACAACGACTTGCGCCTTGCCAGTCACATGGAGAACAGTGAGCCTCGTCCCACAGAGACAACTGAACAAAGAATAAGAAAAAGGCAGAAATACAGATGCTTCGGCAAAACAGTAGACAGGCCTTTCTGCCCCTTCACCCAGAAAGATGCCTGCAATTCCCGCATTGCCGGTATGAGCTCTCCTTAGCACCACCACTGCCCCATCCCTGTCTATAGGGTTAGTATTTAACAATTCTCATTTTATAAACTGTATCACCCTGGGAGACCATGACTAGCTCATTTAGAATTGCCAGAGAATAAATGACACTTCAGTTAGGTTATTATCTGAAGATTTATACAGATTAGCATAGATAGTTCATTGCAATGAATTTCTGGATTCGTAAAATTTCAGCAGTCAAAAGGGAGAAAGCCACAAGGGGTCTAGGTATGGTTATGTATATGGGCTTAGAGTCATCCCTTCTAACTTCAGAAACCTACTTGAGGCCCCAAAATCAGAAGCACAGCCACCCCTGCCTCCATATTTAGGCAATGAAGAGTGATAGATGGATTGAGTTTCTCTTGAAAAGAGACTGAAATCAAACTGCCTTCTGAGAAGTACTTATTCCTCTTCCCTAATTGTATGGAAGGGGGCGTCTGCCACATGAGTTAGGTGGGCTGGTCCCTCACAAAGGTCAGCAGCTAGCAAATGCCAGAGAAAATACTCAGTTAATGTTCATCTCCTTTGAATTACAGTATTTTCCCAAAATAGATTGGTCAGCTTCCTCCAAAGAACTATTTTAGTTGTGCATTTTTCTAACAGGCAGCTCTTGTGATCCTGTTCAGACACAACCAGTGATTTTGTGCGTTAATAATGCCTCGGTACTAAGGTAACCTAAGAATATAAAATGTTGACGATCTGTGGCGTTCCAGTCTTAATGTGCTTTTCCTGAGGAGCTCTGCAACGAGGCCAGTTGTTAAGTGTTGTTATGACACACTCCTGGGCTTTCACTTTGACTTCTCACATCTTGTTGCGTCTTCCAACGTCTGAAAAGGCCATTTCGATGTGCTGAGGTCATATGTTAAAGAGCTGAAATCAGGGGCCCTCGCTAATGGTGCTCTGAAAGCAATTGTTTGGCAGAAGTTCATTGCGTAAGTTGCTCTGTACTTTTTTAGGATCGTAAAAGGAAAAATTATACTTTGTCCTCTAAGGAGGAGATGTAAAGATGGTGTCCAAGAGCCATTGTTCAGCCACCAAGAGTTGGAATGGGGACTGGAATAAGTGGGTGGGGAGAGAACAGGCCACTAGCATCAGCCGAGCAGCCAGAAGAGCCCTGGCAGGCAAGAGGAGGGGAGAAGGGAGTCAGGGAAGCTGTAAATAACAACCAGGACAAATAAGAATATTCCTAAATACAAGTACAGAGGCAGGCAAGTCCCTCAACTATAAAACTGACATCAGACTTTGTTACATGGTCAAGTTACAACACTCAAATTTAACACAGATTTTCATAACTTTCACTTAAAATTTGTGCTAATTCCTGTTTGGAAATGCATACTTTGGCTGAAGGACAGTTTATTTCACTTTAGGTGGAACACAGTGCTCAGCAGTTTTAACCAAGCAAAGCAATGTTAATTAAAACCAATGAAGGAGACTTCCCACAGCCTGCTGTACCACTTGAGGTGCTCTGCCTTAAAGACCTATTAAAAGTAAACAGATGTAATTTTTTCTTTACCTTTCTGATCTGTCACGAAAAGGTCTTCTTCAAATGACCCGGTGTTGGGAAAAACATTAAGATTTGTTGCATTGGTGGATTGCAGTAAGGGGCAGCTTTGGTCAGTAAAAAAAGGAATCACACGGATACACTTGAAGTTCCCGCTTCAAGTTCTTTTCTCCCCAAACTGAGAACAACAGCACCTGGAGAAACAGTCCACAGAAATTTCTTCCCTGTATGCATGGAGCCAACTTGCCACGAGTTGTCCCAGGAGCAATACTCCTTGGGACTCGGTAGGGGTGTGACAAGGTGATGTGCAACATCTGAATCAGACCGTCACACTCATGCAACAGCGTTTGGCTCTGCTACCAGGACTTGTCCCACCAAAATGGGCTGGACTACTCAAGGGAGCAGCTTCACAGGTGGGACATAAAAGACTGGGATCTGAACAGGCATTACTATTTGATCATAATAATAGCTACAGTTCTTCAATACTCAAATATTCAAGAATCATATAAAATATAATTGCACGTGTGCCTAGTGACAGGCTATACAAATACTGGCCAGCAAGGCTTGGGGAAAAATAAAAAAGGTTAAATATAAAGATAGCCTGTGCTTCAGATATGGTTGGAACACAAACAGAAACCATGAGGAAAGCTGTACCAAAATTTACAGGAAAAGAACAAACAGTTCAATTTGTTTGTTTTTACAGTCATCATAGGCAAAATAGAAATGTTAGCAGCAGTATGAGGGAGCAAACAGGATATTTGGGAAGCAGGGCCATTTCACTTGTTCTGTTTTGTTTCCAGTCTTCCATCTCTATTTCATCCACTTGTGTTGCAGACTTAGGCTTGCAGAAAGTCTAGCAAAGTGAGACCCGGGTAGACTGTTTTTTTTAATATATGTGAGCCTGATTTTGTAAAGACATGCTTACCATTGTCCACTTGAGTCGTGCCACTGACAGCAGAACCAGTTGTGAAGACAATGGGAAGCACCATGAAATTTTTCCAGGATCAGCAACTTGACAAGCAAAATCTCTGCCAGTTCACAACCTCTGACACTTGGTGAGTACTGTATTCTACCCTTAGTTTGAGTTGGAGTAGAGTACGAGTACCCCTAAATTAGGGTATGAATTATTTTCATACACATAGCTATTCATACTGTGCATCAATTGTAAAATATTTTAATGCCCTGTGCAGTTGAAGATGACATCAGTCCTTCTGAAATGTATACTAAACCTCCAGATCGCAATTCAAAGCATATGTTCTGCCTGGTATGCTGAGGACATAATGGTACAAAACTAGGATGCCTTTAATGAATAAAACACTAGTCACTGATACCATGTGCATTATACATACTTTCCACTTCAGAGGCAAAGCAGTTACAGCTTTCACTGCCTGAAGCCATACTACATCGGACCGTGACTGTATCACATCTGAGAACATAAGCACATTGAGGCCGTGCGGTCTTTGAACAGGAAACGTTGAAATGAAACCGAAGGTGCTGCCCAAAGCATTGCTGGTGATCCTCTGCCTCTGAGTCAGCAGCAAACCTACACCACAGCCTGTTCCTGGGGTTGCCATGCAGCCCTGCCTGGAGAATCAAACCACATGTCAACCGTCACCTCTGCTCAAAAGAGATGCCACTCAACTTATGGTCGCCTGGCCAGACTGCAGCTTAGTCAGTCATACCCTGCCTACCTCTATTTCTCCAGCAGTTTCAACAGCGTATTATAACCTCATTATTTTTCTGTGCTAAACTATCATTTTATGTCCCTCCACATGGCTAAAATAACTACCATAATCCATGCCAAAAGTACATTCCAGCAATACTCAAAATCACATTAAGGCTCTATCCTAAGCTTGCATTCAGCCGGGTGAATTTAAAGTACCTCAACACAAGTTGCACAAGAAGAGCCCCACTGCACATTAGGAGTGGGCATGGGATCTTCCTGTTCTGCACGTGGCAACGAGTGTCCATTTGCTAATCCAGGAATGCAAAGGAAAGACGAGCTGGAAATATATAAGAAATTGACCCAAATCCTGTCAACTCTACTATAATACAATAATGCTTCACCAGTACTTGCATCGATTTAACCATAGTTATTCCAAATTGTTTTCAGGATAAATTAAACTCAATTTCGAAGCAGCTTATTTTGGTGTAGTATCATCAGGGAGAGTGGTGGCTTTGTGATGGTGTTTGTTTTTTTTTTTTTTTTCAGGATCCAGCTAAACCAAAATAAACTGCTCCTCCAGTAAAATAGAAATCTTAATGATAGACCTATGATGATCTAGATAAATCAGTATCTTAACCTGATGTGCAGGTCTCTCAGCTTCCTTCCTTCATGATGTCAAGTCCTTTGTGCTGGTGTGTCCCTATGGGTCCCATACATAGGACCATGTAATGGGTATTCACCCGATCACACCAGCCAAGGGGAGCTGGGGTGCACAAGCGATGGCACTCCAAGGACAACTCACACCCTGCCAGTGGGTCCCTCTCTCCCTGGGACCTCTGTGCGAGGTGCACCTGACCAGCACATCACAGCTCAAACCAGTCAGCAGTAGCTGGACACCACAGAAGCAGATGGGAGCTGCAGATGCGTGAGATAAAGGTCCGTTTCTGTGATGTCTGATTCTCATACTCCAGTCACAAATAGCGCATAAGCCGTGTGCTGGGTTCAGTCTAAATTCACTGAGCTTTTCTCAGTTCCACACACTTTTATTCCAAACTGAGAATGCCCATAAACAACTTTAAGTCAATTAGGTTTGCTTTTTTGCTATTTGTGTGTAAGAGTGCTTGAAGTTTACCCCCTATTTGTATACTGATCAATATAAACAGTTGCTCTCGCATCCCTCCCGGTTCTGGTGGCGTATGTTTAAGAAGACAGAATGTGAGTGGTTCTGCTCTCACCTGCACCTGTGCGAATCAGGCATAACTTCATCAAGGCAATGTAATTGAACGAAACAGAAGTTGGAACACGTTATTTCAAATTATTTTGATAGAATACAGTTCATGCAATTAGATTTAACCTCATGAAAATTTCAACTTTTTATGGAAAAAAAGAGTATGTTGATTTTCAGTTTTCAGTTAAACATTTCTTTTTCTCATCACACCTTTCCAGCAGAGCAAATAACCAGTGTTTCCTAAGAGAACTATGATGAAGACTATTTCCGAAGTATTCAGCTTTCCATTTCCTGATTCTGACATTTCATTCATGCAACGAGTCAGGAAAGGCCCTCTTTTTTTTCCAGAGTCCTCATAATCCAGGTCCTTTTTCCTGAACATAATGTATCCTACTTTACTTAATTTATGAGGTAGAGCCTGTAAAAATTCAAAGCAGATTGCTTCTTCCTCTCCTGTTCTCCAACCTATTCTTAGTTATCCATACTAGTCTCAGTATTTCCAGAAAAAGCTGCCTTTTGCTTTTTGGCTTTGGGAAGTGGGAATTATTTCTGAAGAAGTTCATAAATATTTGCTCCGAATGCCTGAACAAATGAGCTATTTCCTGTGATTTGCCTTTTGATACCTTAAATCTGTTAGCATTTTGGCATCGGATCCTCCTCAGTGCCTCAGATCACAGCGTGAACTGACGGTTTATGAAAAAAAGACAAAGTAATCTCTGGAAAGACTGAGAACCAAGAAAAAATAATTAAATAAAAACAGAAAGGAAAAACAGCTTAGGCTCATCTGGAAACAGAGGCTGGGCTGAAGAAACGTTAGCAGTCTCTGGTAGCTCTATTATTCTGGGAGTTTTACTGTTGTCCTTCCTACATCTCCAAAGGACAGGTTTAGAAAGGCTTTGTGTCGGCGGGTCCCTCCCGGCTCTTGGGCTGCTGCTCGGGATTTATGAGAGCCTCTCTGCAGAGAGGTCAAAACACACTCAGGGGGAGAACAAAGAATCTGGTGCATTTACTGCCGCTTCTCCACCCTCCAGCCGGGGTTTTGCTCCAGCTTCACTCCTTGCGCTCTGGTGAGATGTGGGGCCAGCCTGTGCCTGTTAGCCCGCACGTCTCCCAGTTAGATGGGACAAATATATTTACTGGACACTCAAAATTTGCAGTAGGTGTATTTACTGTGTGTAAGAGCCAGGAGGATGTCTGCTACACGGTTCTGGGGGCGGGGAGCGACCGGTGGAGAAGTTGAATGCATTATTCTCTAACGTCAGGACTGAATTCCCCTTCCAAACCAGGTTCACAGCTCCTAGTAATTCAGGGAAAACTCTGACTGTGAATCGTAGGGGCTGGACATCCCTCAGACAACAGCAGTGCGTGCAAATCCTAATTCCTGCCTGCACTGCTCTGAAGCAACTCAACAACTGCCCAGCACAAGATCATTTAAAGAGAGGAAATATATCTACATCAGCTTGTTTCAGTCTTTCCTAAAATGACTACACTCCAGAAGCACTAACAAAGAAGCAGATGTAAGATTTTCTGTGACTTATCTCCGAGGCAATTATTTATAAATCTCCTTGATTCATTACATGCCAAGCCTAAATTAATCCCCTGGTTTAACAACAGAAATGTATATGTAGCCTTGCACATTGCAACCAATAGTGCACACTAGGCATTTTGCTTTACAGATTATTTCTGATAGCATCAAGCAATTTTGCCCCTTTTGAATATTTTAGGCAGAAAAAAGACCTTGGCTAGGGACAGTTCCTGCTGCGAGATCTTATATCTAACTGCTTCTGGAGGCTTCTGAGGGGTCAGGGAAAGCCAGCACTGAATGTGGGTGAGAACGGTACAGAAAAAGCACACAACCAGATGCACATGTGCACACACGCGCGTGCATACACGTGCACATACACGCGCGCAGAGTTACATAGAAAACTGCAAAGTACGGTCGTCTTCTCCCCTCTCTCCTCCCTCCCATAATAAAATAAAATGAAATGGCATGAGTCCCTAGAGGTTAACATTCCCCAGGCTTAGCTATTTTGCTTATCCAAAAGACATCTTACTCCTGGTTGTCAGAGGCCGTGCAAACTGGGAACTGGTGTGCTATGGCACAGTGGCACAGTGTTGTCTGTGCTATAATCTCCGCTGCACTGGCTACAGATTTGAGGAAAGGGCAATGCTATTTACGCCGTGTATGTCAGAACTTCTTGCTCAAAGTGCTGGAAAGTTCATGTTTGGGGACTGATATTTTTTTCCTCCTCCCCTCCACCCAAACACTAATTGTTCTTGCTTTTTAATGAAAGTCAGCAAAGTACAGGATTTTAATTTAAGCTGTCAGTCAAAAGTAATGGAAGAGCTAGAAAGCCTGATGTTGCTTCTTTCCTGTGTGCTGAGTAAAGCTCTGTTAGGGCGTTATGTTTCAACAGGAATGAGGAAGGAAGGACCAAGGCCAGAGTAATTAGCAACCAGGCCTTATCTAGGACAAATATTATGAGGGAATAAAGCCATTAAAATATGCCACTTATTTGCTGATGCTAGAGCAGATGCAGCAATTCATGAGAATTAAAAAATAATCAAGGCAATAGAAATTTTGTCCTGTCCTGTTACAATATCTGGCAGAAACTCCGCTCTTGCCAAGGGCAGGAAAGGTAAACAGAAAACAGGAGATGTCAAATAAATGTCCAGAATCTTACACAGCATGGTGCTGGCTGTAGCTGGGAGTCTGATCGACTGAATGGGGCGATGCAAAGCTGTGGGTACTCGTAACCTGGAGGCCAGCCTTGCAAACCATCTGCGTGTCTACATGGAGGTTGTCACCCACGGCACCGAGTCCCTCAGGGCAGTAGAGACCCCCCCCTTCGGGTTCCCCAGGGCTCGCACATCCAAACTCAGTGCTAAAGCAGCCCACTGCAGTGGAGTAGGAGAGATGAAAGTAAGCAAGGCAGCCCCAGCCCCGTCCCCCCAGAGGCACCCACCGAGGTGTGGAGAGGCCTCCGGATGGGGTGGCAGGGCCAGGGGCTGCGAGTCTCCTGTGGGATTCGTGTGTGCAGGAAAGGGAGGGAAGGCTGTCTCATGGCTCTTCTATTCCTCATCACGCTATTTTTGAAGGGTCTTTCAGGCTATTCTCCTCTCTCTAGTGCTGCCTGCTTTTTCTCCTGCCTGTCCCTCCTTTTGTGATTTCAAGAGGAAGTGGTGTCTGGTTTTATTGTCTGCTTTGACATTCATTTCTTATATGGCATAGGAGGACAACATCTATTAAAAGCTAACTCTCTATCTCTCTATCTATCTCTCTATATCTCATAGATGGAAAAATAACTCAACCTTAAATGAGACGCAATGCAAAGCCTGATTAAATTGCCACATTAGTTATGTTTGACATGTTATAACCTTGAATACTAAGAAAATGAAAAAAAAATCATTTAAAAAGAAAGCTATATGCAAATAGGAAGAATGATATTTATGTACCAGGCGGCATTAGGCTTCAATCATTTTGGTTGAGATGCTCAGTTTGACTCCTTCAGTTGCTTTGTTGAAGGGCCACAAGTCCAACTTGCTTTTTTTTTTTACTTACAGTGTTCTGGGACTTGTTATTTGCCATTCACGGTGTTATTAATTCTGGCTGCCTGAACATTTTCATTATCAGAGGGAAAGGAGGAAACCAAAGATAACTTATCGGGCATTGTTCCTGTTTAGGTGCTCCTCTGAGATTTCCTTTCGACTGGAATGTATTTCATTAATTCGGGGGACATTCTGGCATAGATGTCTAATTAGATCTGCTTAATGGGTTTCATGTCACAGAGGCATGTAAATCTTTCCATGAAAGACAAGGTTTGTATTGAGAGATAATATCTTATATTAGTCCTCCAGACAGAATTGGAAGGGATGGACAAGATTTTCAGTTTCTTTAAAAAAAAACAACTGTAATGCTTTGCTACAAACTTTTCCTTTCTTACCTCTTTGGATACTCAGAGCTACAAAGACCTGACCACTGCAGTCTCTTCATGGTCTTTGTGGTTTAGTATTCACTTGTTTTTCACTAAGAGATTTTGCCACATCTATATATTTTTTATTTCTTCCAGAATTTTGGTCTTCTGACATTCACCTGATTTTCATAACCCACTGTACATTATATTCTATGAATGTTTATGTTTAATTTTACCTGTTCTGAGGTGGAAGTGATCCCAGATGGGGTTTCCTTCCTGGTTTCTATGCCCAAACATCACCAGCTCCCAGAGATTACAACATGCTACGGTCATCACTATGGTTGTGTGCTATTGCCTACTTGACTTCAATGCATATTTGGCAATTGCATGCACTTGTCATTTTGTACACCCAATACCACCCTTAAAATATCCATTCTTCCATCCTAAAATCTTTAGTAGAGTCCTAAAATCTTTCTGTGCCTGGCTTGGTAGCTTGCCTGTTCTCATGAGAGCAGCGCAGAACATGCACCCACAGGCCACTCCCATCCTCCAGCTTAAGCTTTATTTTTCTGATGCTGGAGGTATTTAAAGTGACTGACCAAGCAGATTCTACCTAATGTATTAGACACAGCATAGGATTCTGTAGCTAATTTATAAGGGTTTTTTTATGCCAGATACTAATACATTCTGCAAAACATGCAAAATACATTACTACATTTTGGAATACTTCAGTTCTTGTAATAACTGATTTAGTATATTCCTTGAAGTCTTAGGATGCTTATTGTTCAACAGGAAAGTGAAATCCCCTGCAGATCCTCTGTTTTGGCAGATATCACAAAAATTCTGGATTGATCTTGCAAGCTTTCTCATGAACTTCCAACCCCTGTTTTGATGTTGCTAAATACACAGCTTCAACTACATCCTATGGCAAGTTGTATGGGTTTATTCTTGGTGGTACCAAACCCCATATCATAACCCACTTGTGTAGGTCACAAAGACCTCTGTGTAAATCATAAAAATCACCTCTTCTATAAGCAAAGAGCATATAAAGCTTGAAAAAAAAATGGGCTATCTGTTGTGAAAAGCTCATTTGGCTGTAGAGACTAGAAATTACTTCACGTGTAGTTTTGTTTTGCAAAGAACAGGGGGAGGGATAAATCAACTTCTCTCTTGAAAGATAGCTTTATTTTTTAAGCACATTCAGGTATATGTCAAAACTTTTTAAAAAGCCTCAGTTTCAGGATATCTCAATGCCAATTTGCAAAGGTAAGAAAACTCTAAAAATCAGACCATTTAAGATGTTTGGAATTTGGCACCTGAAAACAGAAGCTGTAGAAGTCTTTTCCTTATGAACATATTAATTTGAGTTTTGATTAGATCATGCTTATTAAAACTTAAAATTAAGCACATCTGATACCCAATACAGTTGCATCTTAAAATAATATTGCCTTTCCATTTTGCAAAATTACATCCTTCTCCAAATCCAAACAAGGAAATAAACTTCCCCTAGTGCACATCATTTTACATCCTTTGCAATATTGATGATAGCTATTCAAAAGGATATCTTTTCATGGCTCTTCACAGAGACGTAAATGAAAGTGGGATTTGGTATACAGAAGCTCAACCAAGCAGATTTGTAAAAAGCAAGCACATGCTGATATAGCAAAATCTTTAAATTGGGTAAGCTGGAAACTGGTTGCCACACTTATCCATTATCCCCAGACACAAAGCCCATAAAGGGTTCAACTTCAGCCCACAACAGTAATGACTAAGAGCCATTAGCATACGTAATGGCTGCTCGTTGGCTTATAGGAAATGAATGGATGGTCTCAGTACAGTTCACGCAGGACAGGCGGCCACATCACAGAAACCACCGAGTATTGTACGGGGAGGGAGACCGAGTTGCCCTCTTCTGCCCAGAAGCACCTTCCTCCCGAGCACCCGTGTTGCACCTGGTAAGTGGACAAACAGACATTTTCCACTGTCAATTAGCTACTTTTCTGAGACACAAAGCTCACTTTTAGGAGAATGGAAGAAAAAAGTCTGGAGCCTCATGATAAGCCCAGGGGATTAATAAAGGCAGTTTGGTTTACAGGATAAAGTAGAGCCTTTATCACCTGCAGTTCAATCTACCAACTTAAAAATACATGAAATCACAGGACTGGCTTCAACACCACATGAAATAAAAAGCTAAAATAAAGTCTGGTTTTGGGGAAGTATTTCTAAAAGATAAAGAAAGAAGGATACCCAAGACTGAAGGTCACGCTAGGCATTCCTCCCGCCCTGTAAAGCTTAAAGTACCGAACACAGTATTGTAGTAACAGAGAGAATAATAGTTGACAGAGATTTTCTTTAAGAACATAGACGAGGGACAGGGATGGGTCCAGGGGACAATCTTAGCTTGGCAGAAGTGGAAGGAGTTACAAGCTTTCAAATTATCTTCAGTTTGCCTGCCGCTTTGGACACTCTAATTTTTCCCTAAAACTTAAAGCCTCCTTCTAAGCTTCCGGTTTCTTCAGGGTGCAATTTATCACAATCTTGTTTTATTTTGAAATGCACTAAAGCATCAAGTCAAAAAGGGAAGATGAACTCCATTTAATCCTTCTGTTGTACTGCTGCAACAGCAAGCAAGCAGGGAGGTGTAAGTTTACGAGGAAGGCAGGAGAAGAAATGGGAACTCATTGCAACCGGGTTTGGAGATCCTGAAAAGGCAATAATAAGCTTCCAGAGCACAGCTGTCTGGTCGTGGAGCATAAAAGCACTTCCAACCTCAACTTGACATCATTTGGCATCTCCTTAACTGGCAGGGTGAAGAACACGCTGTTATTTTACATGACTATGAAGTACATGCCACAAGAGATTTTAGCTGCAGTGAGGGCCAAGTACAGACATCAAAGGCTAGCAGTTGATGCAAAGAAGTGAGAAATGCACTTTATTTCTCATAATGAGAAATGCGACTTAATGCTTTATCAAACCCTGACTTCTAATAGGAGTTAGTTACATAACGAAACGCTCCGCTCCTCTCTGCTGACTGCCAAATAGCTATCAAATATTAAAGAGACGAGCAAGAGCTCTGAAAGGGGGCTGTACGGTCACAGCGCGGCAGCCTTCACGTGCACGTGTGTGTGCGTGTGCCTCTGCGTATGCGAGCAAGAGAGTCTTCAGAGCAGGGTGGAACCTGAAGGCCTGTGAACAAACTCATAAACCTCCGCGCTCTGTGTTGAACTCCCACCATTCCCAGTTTCCCCAGAAGGCAAGGGTCCCAGAGAGGCCAGATGGGAAGGAATCGGAAAGAATGGGTTTGGGTCCTGTTTGCAGACACTCTGCCCATGAAGTTAATGGGCTGCCAGCGATGGGCTGTTAATAAGCCCAAGCCCCCAAGTCCCACAGGCAACGTGGCCTGTTAGAGATAGCAGCAGTACCAATCCCCTCAAGAGTGAGCACTTTTTGAGATCCACTTATGGAATAGCACAAAAATCTCAGCTGTGACTAAAATAAATCTTGCAGGTTTAAACTAACCCCTGTGGGTTTTTTTTTCTAGAGAGGAGAAAGGAAAAAGGAGGTCGCCTCTTGGATTCCCCATACTTGGAGTTGGCAATATTGAGGCTGTGTCTAGATGACCCACATCACATGTTGGGAAGAAGATGAAATGCAGGGAAAAAACTTGGTTGGGCATCTTCAAGACTAACCTTAGGTTTAACTATACTTTCTTGTAGTGCTGAGTTAGCATGGAGGTAAGCCCTCCTGACAGTGGATGAGGCTTTTCAAGTGGATCAAAGACCTGGAAGGCAAAGAGGAGTGGGATGTTTCCACTGACTTCCAGGTGGTTTTTTAATAAGATGAAGTATAATTTGATTCCTTTTGTACTCTCTGCTGACATAGCCATTTTCAGAGGGAATAGAAACAACTTCAGGACTTGTGGGGAGCAAGACAGGACTGCTGACTGCTTGATTTCAAGCAGTTCACCAATCAGTATAGCCTAGTCAAAAAGCACACTGGACAGGTATATAAAGAAATGCACTACAATCAACTATACTTTTGATTTTTTTTGATCCTGGAAAAAAGGAAAAGAAAAGAAATAAGGGGGGAAAAATTGAAGCGTATAAAAAATGTCACGCCAATATAAAGAATGTAAAAAATCATTTTTAGGGAGTGCCCCAAACAATGAAAATTAAATTCAGATCTGAACTCGAACAATGTCACTGTTGGGTACTTTGAGATCTAAGCGTGAGACTCTCTATAAGGCTCTATCTGTAAGGCACTTATCCCAGAATTCAGGATATTTACATCTGAGGTTATCGTACCCTGGGTGGAACTGAGAAAACCAGAAAGGATTTATCACAAAACTTACATTTAAATTGTACTTGTTTTGACAAAATATAGACATGTATTGAATAACACAGGATTTGGTACATATATATGTTGGAATTTCTGTTCAATAAAGGTTTATAATATTATTGTGGAAGAACCTTATTTTGTTTATATACTGTGCAGTATCGTGTGTGTGAAGTTTCTTAATCTATCCAGAAGCCTTTGCAACAAGCAGAGTTGCCGGTGGATTTCTGAAACTCTGCCTAGTAAAAATATCTTTAATTACTAACAAGAAAAAGAGATTAATCTGTTTGTGGTTAATGTCACCAATAATTTGGTGATGAGCACTTCATGAACAAGAAAAATAAGGTAGTCCCATATTCACATTTTAAAGATAATTAAAAATTAGATCTAAACCAGTTGTTTACATGACTCCCAAGCACAACAGAAGGAAAAGAAAGAAGTCAGTGAGAAAAAGTATGCTAATGTGTCCTGCTCTGAAAGGTAATTAATGATTAAAAAAAAACCCAGTCAACTGAAGGCAGCAATGTTTTTGATAAACGGTGAAATTATGCCATGAGAGTCTCCTCAACATGGTTAGCAATGTCTTGCACAGGTTTCGGCCATTCAGACGAAGCTGCTCTTTAACTGCTCATTTTTGCCATATTGTCTAAAACCCAAAGGCAGGCATTGAAAACCGCCCATCTTATGGTCTCCTTTTGAGGTAACCAGGTCCCAGAATACAGTCTCCTTAAAAAATGTGTTTCTTCCCAATTTCTTTCCCACACCCACACAACATGACCTACCAAGAGGGACCTAGACTGCTGGGACGAGGGGATCTGGCCACTGTGCCAGAGGACAGGGAGCAGCACGGCCCACAGCCAAGGCCATGCAAGGCACGACAGCTGCCACTTCCACAGCCTCCTCCTTGCAGATCCGCACCTGATCCCAGCCGATGCCCAGCACCCAATCTGGAGCAAACCACAGTTTGTGCAGCAAAATTTTTGGTCTTAAACTCACCTCTTCAGGGGATTAATACAACTTATATTAAACTAATACTCCAAAGATGTAAGTTGAAGGACTAATGCCATATTTACGTAAACAATGACAAGCCGTTTGCAGTAAAGGAAAGCCCATCAATCTGTGACTAGGTTTAATTTGTCAGTGCTTGTCATGAATAAATGCACTTTAATACTAACTACTGGCATCGCAGTTACACTCACTTGGTTTTATAATTCAGCCAGTGTTAGTCCTTTCATCAAGCAGTTCGGTATACTAATGCTTTTTTTCCCCAAAAAATCATCTGTGTCTTCGGGATTTCTTTGGATTGGTTTTCAATAGAAATAAGCTGTGCTATGAATGGGGTATTGAAGGACAGACCAGTGAGAGAGTGAACTCTCCCTTGTAGGTTTATGGTCAACAGGCAACAATAAAAAAGAGTACAAAGAAAAGTGTTTTTTTTTAGCTACCACTTTAAAGCACCAACTGTTCCCTGAAGCTCAGGTACTAGACTTAAATGAGCCAAATAAAAAGAAAACTCAAATCATAACAGTGCAGTGATTGACAGCGGCAACTCCACATTAAGTGACACACCAGGACTCTGTTTTGCTGCAAAGATCCACAGAGGATTCCCACATTGCTTTGACCTTCATGTGTCCGACGGTGCCCTGATCAACAGCAAGACATACTATTGCTGTAGATTCTTATGCCTTCCTGGCATATGATCAAAGACCCAACAAGTAATTTTTGTAGTCCCACACAATTGCAGACTGAATATCAACTTTTCTTTCAAGCACAACTATTTGTACTTGATTGTTTTCAACAGTGCATTAAAAGCCAGCTGGAGCAGGAAGGAAGGCTAGCGCAGAGGATATACATATTTTTTACTCCAGACATGTTAAACCCACAGCCCTATTATGCCTAGCACTTCAGAGACATTAAGTAAACCTTTGTTGAACATCTATCTTAAAACCTGTCAGTTATGCTTCATTTGTACTATCCTTCTTTAGTTCCATGTGGTAAGGTATGTCTTTTCCTGTAATCATGTTGCAAAAAATTAGTAGATCCCCTAATTACTCCTCATGGCTGCAGGGCACGTAGCACAGGTCAGGCTGCAGCACTGGTGGTCACCATCCAATTGCTCTCCTGCCATCAGGGCTCTAACCGTCCCCATTCCCTCCCTCTCTTTTTTGTTTTCTTTTTCTCTAGAATGCATATTTTTTCCCTAACTCATTGCTTCTCCTTTACTGACACACAGCTATTGTATGAGCTTGGGCTGATATCTGGGTTTAATTAACCATACTTGTATAATGTAGCAATACAATTTTGATATGACTGCTATGTTAGGAATAGTGGAGTAATATAATGGTCTACTGAAGCGTAGCATTGTCTGTTAAATTGAAGGTGCAGCATCTCCTAAAACACAGCAAGCAAAGCCACCCACATACTTCATGTACTATTAAAACACTCTTATTCAATTTCACTCTCAAATAGTTTTCTGAAAAGAAAAACTGTATCTTGTAAAAACATAAGGTGGCCTGAAACTAAATGCATATTGGTTTATGATGAAAAAAATGCCCTCCTGTCACCGTCTGGAAACATTATCCACTCAGCATAGAAAATGCATTGGGAGAAAGGACTGCAGCAAGGAAATTCATGTCACGAGATTGGTGTGAGAAATGTTGCAGCTCATGTACATGGTCACCCATTGCTTGATAATTCTGAATGCTTCCTCCCTTTGTTTATTTTCATGATCACTAATGTGCTGCACACACACACAAGGGAAAAATACTGCAGATGTCTCAGTTACTCTGTGTTGATCAACACATTTCCAAACATTTCTCTGTCCAAGCACACAGGTAACATTTTTGCTGCCATAGCCATGAGAAAAGTCACACCACTCGAGCTGCATGCGTAGATGAAGTCAGGATGACAAAGGAGAGATTATATTTCAGCAAATTTTGTTTAGACGTAGTTAGGGATGTTTAAAATCTTCAGGGATCTGAGTGCTGGAGCCAACTTGGAAATAAAAGTTCCTGTCCTTGAATGCAGTAAGATCAACACCGTGCTGTTAGGAACACTCTGCCTTTTCATGAAAACAGGCAGCATCTACCTTTTCCCCCATCCTGATCTAAAGCAAACCTGGGGTGGTTGGTGTTTTCCACAACAGCTCAGCAGTTAGGGTGTTAAATCAGAACAGGAACAGCCAGGCATAGCTGCCTGCTCTGCCCAGTGCAACCTAGGCATCTGAGCATCGGTCCTTCGGGTCTGAGGTAAGGGTCCTGAACATTATGTCCCGCCAGCAATTTCCCAAACCAGTTCTGTCCAAACTGTTCAGTTTTCTGTGAAACACAATATTGGCTGTGCCAAGGTGAGTCCAGTGTTGTGGTGTCTAGACAGGACCCACACAGGAGCCTGGGAGACCAAGGCTCATGGGCCAAGCCAGTAGAATATAATACTTCACAGAAAGGTGTGGGAGAGCTGTCGCAGGAGACACCGAAAGACACTTAAAGAGGAATAGCGTGTTGATTGTGGGGAGTGGCAGAGAGAGGCTTGTATCTCTAGTCCAGATCGACACAGATCCAATCACGATAATCCCACAGTCTTCTAATTCCCTTCATCATTTTCCCAAAATAGTCAAATAAGCTGTCTCCTTTAACCATGCCATTACATCAGTGGCAGGTCCCAGGACCCAGTGGTATCAGCCAGCAATGGTCATTATAGGCAGACATGTTGTACCCTGTCTCACAAACCAACACTGATGGAGACCTCCAGGACTCCACACCACGCATCCCCAAAGGGCTTTAGTATCTAGCAGCGCGCACTCTGCAATGCCAGCTGAAGGAGATCTGGAGACACAGATTAAGGAATGAAGACCTTAAAAAGAGGGTGAAAAGTGTGGTCTTTCTAATCCCATCTATCAGGCTATGGCATGTTTTCTCCACGTTCCAACAGGTGGGCCCAGACACTGCTGCCAGTCTCTGTGACTGCTCCCTTGGCATTGTTTCTGTGAAGCTCCCTCTCTATTTGCAGTAAAATCTGTCAGTGACTGGCAGTACTCTTCCAGCTACAGGATTTCAAATTGGGAAAATCAAGGACTCCACTGGCCATTCTGGACATGGCTAGGGTGGACAACAGGGCCTCCCAGTACTCACCTCTCTGTTTTATTCAGGAGCAGAACACACCAGTCTGCTTGCAAGGCAATCCTAAAAAAAATTTGATGCAACACTGTGGGGCCAGGGGGAAAACATTTTGCTTTCCCCTTGCTGATCTGTATAATGACAATGAAGGGATACACAACTTTTAAGCCAGTTTGGTCAGATGGTCGTCTGGATTACAGAATATCCCAGAAAGCACCTGTATGGTGTGGGTCCGGGTGCTCCGACACAAATCACGAAGCACTTTGTGAACCGCTTAACAAGGAGCAGGACTGAGGTGCAGCTCGGCTAACATTCGTGTTTTGAATATCGAGCAACCGGTAAATGCCCTTTGATTTTATATCCAAAATATTTAAATTCAGGGATGCCTGGGAGTGTCGCTGTTATGTTTTATGGCCCATCAGCAGGTGTACCACAGAGTCCTGTACGGTACAGCCTGCGAGAGAGGGGCCGCACTGGCAAGGCTGGCTGGTGGCACGTCCTTCCTTTGGAAAGCTGGGACCTCTCCCAGTACCAGACTGCCAGATACGGGATCATGCAGTAAGGAGCGATCACCCAGTGTAGTCAACCAAAAAGCACTTAATAAAGCCTAAGAGCCATCTAAATCCAGCCTGCTGAAGTTTGCCACATTAAAGTCAACATTCAAAGGCAAAACCTTTCTGATCACAGGACTCTCCACGTTGCAGATGAACCTCCCATTAGTTTCATTAGGGCAGCTGGCAGTCAGGACAGGACTTGCCAAGCCACAAACCCTGTAGTTGGCAGTGCAGCTTTATCTGTTTAGGAAATAGGCACCTTTGCTCTGAGACATTACCAGGACATGATGGAAGAGCAAAATCCAGCACTGAAGTGCCTCTGGACTTCTGCTGTCATTGGAAAACTGTGTGTGCAAACCAGTTTCCCTTTTTCGCCCAGCACAGCGGCTGGGAAGGTTTTAGAAAGACATAAGCAAAGCCTTTCGTCAGCCTTATGTTTTTCTGATTTGAGGTTTTGTCTGTCAAGCAAAATCCCTACTATTAAGAATCTGTGTTCCTCTATTCTACTTCTCCACAAGCTACTACATAGCACCCCTTATTATAGATAAGACGCCAGACCACCACTAGACTTGAACCGGCATCAGTTCAGAGTGGATTAATTCTGCTCCAGCAAATGAAGTTTGCCTGGATTTGCAGGGGTGCAGGAGAACAGACTCTTGTCTGCTTCTGCTCTTCCACTGAGGGAATTACATAAGGAAGCATGACCGTTAGGTGCCTGAGGAAAAAATATATGTTAGCACCCCATTCAGAAATAGTCATCATCATTGCAATATGGCTCAATAAAAGAGTAATTTGGGGAATGTAAGACATTCCATTTTGTATTTTGTGGACAATAACACCCAGTTTTCACTTTCTGATTTATGGGTTTGCTTCAAGGTATTCAGTGCTAGCTCTACAGCCCAGTTAAACATGATTTATACTATTCTGGAAGCCCAGAAAGGATTCAAAATAGACAACTGAGGATTCTTTTCACACCAGGAAATTCTCATTTGGCACAGGACCAACACGGCCAGCTGTACGCAGTGTATGGGACCTGTCAGGGATACTGCTGAGCTAAAAAGGCATGATCAGACTGCAAATTACAGCAACCAAGTTGTTGTTTTTAAGGTTCCTGCCTCCATCTCAGATATCTCTGGGCCCTGCACTGACCGGTGCCGCTGATGTCTACTACAGCTGCCTTGGAATGGAATACAATGAAGGAGGCAAACACAGCCTATGATTTGATGTGATAATTTAAATACAGTAGAACATGCTCCCCACAGTGGTGGATGGCGAGCTGGGTGCAGAAGGTTCCGCTCTACCAAACTAACGAGCTTCTCCCCGGGATGTGGTCGGCACTGGGGCCAAGCTGTCCTCATGCCAGGTGAGCTCCCTCCAACAGCAGGTTTGGCAGCATAGCCGTGCCCGCGCCAGGAGCTCTGGCTGGCAGAGCCCTGCCAGCTGCAAATCATACCTTATCACGGCTCAGCTCAGCAAAGTTATGCTGGCAAGAAGTCCCAGGGTAGACTGGAGCCAAGTCTCATTAGAGAGCTGGGCTATTAGACTGTACATCTCAGATGATTAAAATCATTAAAACTTATGAGCTGACTAGACCTTCTGTGAGCTGACTAGACCTTCTGCACTGAGAGCACTGAAATACACCTCACACCATCACTATGAACTGATACTGAAACTTAGCTTATCCTTAAAAGAAGCATCATCCTGCACATCATGGCAAAGAGTTGTGCTACCTTGTGGGAAATACAGCCCTGATGGGAATACAGCTCACCAAGGATTTGGGGACATGAAGCACTCAAACTCCTGCAGCACCACAGGATGGCTTTGGAGCAACTGGCTCCAATTTTCAGGTATTTCTGTCTTCATTTTCTTGTGAAAGCAGATGCTTTCCACATAAATGTTTTGGCCAAAATCCCGAGGTTTTCAAAAAAATTGCTTTGAAGGAAAATTTTCAGCCTTTTTCATTACGTGTACACATTCAACTTGCAACACAAGACTGTAAAGCGATGCCCAACTGTCAACCATGTGCTTCCTTGGATTAGAGATCATTTTGACCAGTGATAAAAATGAAAGAATGAGCCTGTTTAGCTCAGCAATTTTGGCCAGACTTGTCGATAAAAGAAACCTTAGTTAATTTAACCTGTTACACATTTACTCCAACCTTTCCACTGCCTGAACATATAGATGTCAAACGTCCTCTGTTCCTTGCACTCTCTTGCTACTCTCTTTGCAGTGAGCAGATCTTCTGTACGTTTGCTTTGCTGTGATTCAGCACTGCTTGGCTATACTGTTAAATAAAAGCAGGCCAGGGAGCAAGGCCAAGAGCCAGCTCCTGGTGGCTCACCTCACTTTGCTGTTCGCCCACTGCCTGCTCTGTTTTGGCCTCCTCGAGACAGTCTCTGGATGTGGTCCTGGGATATGTCACTGCATCTCCCAAGATGGCATGGTGAGGACTGCCCCAGATTTGTCTGTGTCCTCCTTAGAGCATTCCCCCTCTAACGTTATATCAGGACATCATCATGAATGTACTCAAACGCTACTCGTGCTCTCCTCTCATGGTCCCAAGGCGTTGAACACAAGTCCCCCATTTCATGTTACCAAAATACCACTCCAGTGCTCCCAGAAACCTGGAACTAAAAAGATGCACAAGAAATAATAATCGCCTCTTAGGACCACCAAAGACCATGCAGGGCTTTGAGAAGATTCGGGGCTGAGGCTATGTGGTGTGGATGGGGCCAGTCTGCTCCTGAAGGGCCCCTCAGGTTTGGGCCTGGGGAGCAGCAAGCACATTCTAAAATGGGGGCATTTAGCTTATAAAGATGTCACCACTGGTCTGCAGAGCTGAGCATCCCCAAGTCACTGCCCCAGCACTTCCTCGCCTGGCTAAACTGCCTCCTGTATGGGCAGACCTGCAAACCTGCACGTCTGGCAGTATTTATGTCAATGGAGATGGCTCTTCTGTGAGCACAGAGATGTCACGGTCTGCGAACACACCGGGGCTTCTGTGTAAATCTTCCTGAAAACCTACCCCTTCATACCCATGCTTACATTTCCAAGCATGGGTTTTCAAACGTATTAAAGCCTACCTTACTACTAGAAATCACGCGGGAAAAGCAGCATGCAGTATCAAGAACAAATAATTATATGTTCTAGAACTTGTATTAGCTTTAATTCAAAAAGGTTCTGTAGGTAATTGTGTGCGTTCAACAAAAATAATAACATCATCTACAAATGACACTCTGAGAAACAAGACTGCATTAAGTAAGTTAAGAAGAACTGCTCTACAGGAAATATATAGTTAGAGCCTGCCATCTCCTAATTGTATTTTCAAAACAACCTTCTTTTTTTAACAAACATGTTTAATTTTAATCTTGTGTTGTTGTTAGTGTTGTCTGCTATTCCCATAGCAATAAAAAACAATTGTAACCAGTGCATTTTTGTGTTAAAAATAACCAGCTACTTCAGCAAGTTATTCTTGTTTCAATTTTTTTAAATGTCTGCATTAATGTCCATTAAGATACCAACCAGCTCAAAGAGATTGACATGGTCAAGAAATATTCTTAAAATTAAGTTTCTTATTGATCTCCAATTTATTTTTAAAAAGCTATATATTAATGGGTGACAGCTTAAAAGACTATTTAATACCCATATTTCTGTAGTTTTTGTGCATGACTGAGGAATGGAAGAGACAACAAAGACTCAGTATTTTTCTCTTCAAAACTAAAAATAATCTCCATTAGGTAATCTTAACATTTTGTAAAATCAGGAGATTCAACTATTCAAAACCAACAGTTCAGCTAAGGGGCTGTCAAAATACAGTCTTTTGGATGCAGATATTTTTAAGTTGTTACTTTCTTAAAGCACTTGATAGCAGGGGATTCAAAACCTTTAAGCAGTCCAATTAATGCATTCTCTATTTGAAAGACCAACTATGGTAAATTGGTCTTTTCAGTATGGACACTGGGGGACACATGACTTTTTGAAGACTTGCAGAAAACTTATCATATTTACAGCACATCCAACTTCATGCTTTATTAGTGTGACCTCAGTTTTCATAAAGTGTGAAAATGGACCTCCAATGTGAAATCTGTTTGGCATTTCAGCTTTTCAGCTGCAATACTACTGCCGAATAAGGACTGTAAATTGCTTCCCTATTTTCATTCTCCTAATGGTCAGCGTGCAGCTCAGTACTTCTAGCTTGTTATTAATACCCGTTTGAACTAATGTTTTTATCTATGCATAAATACCAGAATGTATTACTACTTTTTTTTTCCCCATCATGCAGGGGCAGGTTGAAGTCATCTGCTGAAACTCGGATTCAAAATGCCTCCATGGAGGAGTATCCACACACAGACCATGCCTGAAGGAGACACTTGTGTTGGTGAAAACTACACCTGTGGTCTCTCACCTTCCATCAGCATTTATGTCTCTATGAAAGAAATTAAATAAAATGGCATGAGAAGAAGAAAAGTGGAGGTCAACAGCAGTGCCGATGGGAACCAAGAGCCAAAACCTGTTTGGGGATGAGACTAGCATCCGCAGAAGTTTGTGCTGGAGTGGAGGGAGCAAGGAGGGAAGGATCAGGGCTCCTGCAGCACGGCTCAAAGCCTTAGGAACTTCACCACCTTCAGAGGTCTGCAAGCCAGCTCCTCATGCAGAAGCAGGGAGGACTGGCATGGCAGTGTTGTCACAACTTAAAAGCACAGCCTGTCATTACTACTTTTTAGTAGGGCCTGTAGTGATAGGACAAGAGGTAATGGTTACAAACTAAAGGAGACGAGATATAAGGGAGAATTTTTTTACAGTGAGGGTGGTGAGACACTGGAACAGGTTGCCCAGAGAGGTGGTAGGTGCCCCATCCCTGGAAACATTCAAGATCAGGTTGGACGGGGCTCTGAGCAACCTGATGTGGTTGAAGACATCTATTTTCATTGCAGGGGGGTTGGACTAGATGAACTTTAAAGGTCCCTTCCAACCCAAACCATTTTATGATTCTGTGAAAGGCCACTGTTGCTGAAAAGGGTCACATTCAGCAAGCGGAGCTGTGCTACAGCGTCACGTGAAGCACGCTGTACTGTCCTCTCCATCCTGGCAAAGAAAGTATCCACCAAAGTGGGTTTCACGCACAAAGTCCTCTCAGAAAACAGCTTTAATTGTGTGCATTCAGATAAGCAATTATACTTAAGGCTATTATGCCAGTTACCCAGAAACAATATAAATAGTCATCTCGCTGACAGATAAAACACATGGTGCCAAACTTCTTATATCAACAGGACAGGCTATTAATCCCATTCAGTTTTGATGATATAATGCCATGGAATATATTTCTGTCCACATTACTGGCAATTAATGCAGCCTGCACACTGAGAAGGAAAGCTTTGTGTTCAAGGGGAGTAAAATTTCCATGTAAATGTGGGACAAAGGTTCCAAATGGATGCCAAGCCTGAAAAGGAAGGATTTACTACTCAACATGCATTTTGCCAAAGAGATTTTTTTTTTTTTTAATAGTAGTAATATCAGAGAAATGTACTGCCTGTTAACTAATTGATTTGTGCAATTCAGGCACCCTAATTTATACTGAAATGGTTTGCCTGCCTTCCCTCTTTTTAGCCTGGCAGATGGACTAGGCAAAAATGTGAAATTCATGCAGTCATTGCTACTCATAGCCCACTTAATTCACAGGCCTTTGTCAAAACTTCTTTAGTCAAGAATAAATGAGAGGGTACCATATCTATCATAACCATCTGGACTGAAATTTGCCAATCTGGACTGATTGGACAGAAGCCTAAGCTGTACTAAAGAGCAAAACCCTGTTTGGGCTTAGTGGAAGGAATTCAAGCACAATGGAAACGAGGTGCTCCAGGAGCTGGGCACATCGAGCCCTGCTCTCCACTACTCGGCTCCTCCACCATTGATGCAACTAGAGACGGGCGAATGAAAAACGCTAATCAAGATGTTAGCGGTTTATATCCTTTTTTTTTTTTTTCACAACTGGCAGTATTTATACAAAGTGGGAAGGAATTAAGAACATAGCCTGCGTGCTTTACTTTTAAAAATGAGAAATCGATTAGGTAATGTACTGTCAAACCATCACGCTTTCAGCTAAGAAAATTCCTTCTAATGAAAACATACTGCTGGTTGCTGAGCACAGTTAGCGTATTGACTACATATTTAGGATTCATCAAATTTCTGATGTGCTTGAACTGCCTCTAGCACAGGGTAGAGGAACCAGTCTGGAAAGACAAGGGGCAGGAGATCAGCCCAGGTTGGCCGGTGGGCAAGTTTCTCTCTCATTTCAACTGCTGATAAGCAGGAGTCTTCACGGATCCCCAGACTCCTCATGAAAATGAGCAGCAACCATTCAGAGGGTATTTGTTAACATCTGTATTTGCAATAAGCAGGCTTTTTTCATCTACCTGTACCTCCCCACAGCTATCCCCAGCTTTTTAACCTCCGGAGTGAACTACCATGGCAAACTCTGCAGGGAGCGGCGCTCACTCCATCTGTGAATAGCACCGAGGAGAGTATCAGGTTTGCACTCTACTCATCTCCACGCTCTGCAGATGCTCCCCCCTTGACTTTGCCCCTCTGCGACTCTGCAACTGAATTGATCATCCTAAGGACTACAGCTGGTTGACAAATACAATGTGATACTTTCAGTCATGGGTTATGGGTTTTACTCTCCATCTTGGCTTCCCCCAGAGAGAGAAAGGATGAGTCAGCTTTGGATTATACTCTAAATTCACCAGTCCTCCCAAGCTTTTCCTGAAGGTTTGGGTGAGAGCTGGAGGGTGGACATGTTGAAGACTATAGTGAGGACTGTCTGTTTTAAATAAAATCTAGAGAGAGAGGTTTGGGTTTTTTTAATTGTACAAAATGTGTTTGGGTTTTAGATGGGCAAAAATAGAATACATATAAATAAATAATGAGGTTCCTAGGGGCAAAACAGCAATGAAAAATTTTCCTTTGTAATTTGTTGCTGAAAAGAAAAAGTATATCAAGGTCAGACACCTGACTGGAGAAGTGAGGGCAAGCGAAGCTGCTGGGGAACACACTTTCCTCGCAGATGCTCTGTTTTCAGTTGACCAGTGCTAAACTGTTGGCAGCACACCAAGAGGTAACACATCTCCAGCAGCCCTTTCCCATAAAGTGGCTGGCTCCTGGGAACCCAGCTGAGCTGTAAGGCTTCTCTTCCCATCTGCACACAGCTCGCAGGAAAGCCGCACCAACGTGGCTGTACATAGCTTTATTACAAAGTTTTTTTCAGCCGTGTTCCTCTTCCATCTCATACCAAACTTATATCTTGTTGCAATTCAAAAGAGAGCAACCGAGAGATCATAGAATCATAGAATGGTGTGGGTTGGAAGTGACCTTAAAGGTAATCTAGTTCCAACCCCCCTGCCATGGGCAGGGACGCCTCCCACTAGACCAGGTTGCTCAAAGCCTCGTCCAACCTGGCCTTGAACACCTCCAGAGATGGAGTACCCACAACTTCCCTGGGCAACCTGTTCCAGTGCCTCACCACCCTTATAGAGAAATGTTTTTTTCCTAATACCTATTCTAAATCTACTTGCTTCCAGTTTGAAGCCATTACCCCTCGTCCTATCACTACATGCCCTTGTAAAAAGTCCCTCTCCTGCCTTCTTGTAGGCGCCCTTCAGATACTGGAAGGAATGAAGAGGAAGAGAATGCAATTCTTCAATGAAGAGAATGAAGGAATGATGATGAAGAGAAGCAATTTAAGCATCATTAAAGAGGCTACCCCTTCTCTCACAGGCACATTCAATCCCACAGGGCTGTGTGAATAAGCAGCATCTAGCTTTCCATCCTGGCAAATCTACACCAAGGCAACTTCATTTCCAAGGCCGATGGGTAAGAAAGCGGTGAGGCAGGCAGGGACAAGTTCTCCGGAGGGTGTTTTGTTTGCTGACTACAAGCAAACACTCCCCAGCTGGCTGGCTGTGCCAAAGCCCTGACCCTCTCCATGGACACTGATGCTACATCAAACACGGGGTCTGGCATCCACGCACACATCAGCGCAATGAAGCCCTGGCGTAGGGTCCTCATGACTAGACGGGCCAGAAAACGTCTCTTCCCTATCGGCTGTGAGCTGGCAGCGGTGGTCCCTGGCACAGCAGTGCTGCCTGGCACCCAGCTTCCCAGCAGAAGGTGTCGTGGAAAGGGCTCAATTCAGAAAACGGCTCATTACTGAAATGCAAGATCAGACTCCTCCTGTGACATGGGTCTGACACAACAAACGTGAACTTTGGGTTTTTTTTTAAAGAGTGTCCCACCTGCAGCAAGGTCATGAGGAAGGAAGTACGGCATGTCTCATTTCTTAGTGAGTGAAATTCCTTCAGGAACAACACTTCCAGGTTAGTCTCAGTGCCACTTTTCACTGCCAAACCAAATACTGAGCATAAAAGTCTTCTGCTGTGTCAGAGCCAGGCTTTGAGAAGTGAGCAGCATGGTGGTGAAGCAGCACAGCAATAGGTATTATCTCTTTGAAAGTTGTATTTATAAAAACACACGCTTCCAGTAAATAAATTTTAGTATAAAATGTCATTTGCACTACACACACATATCCAATATACACACTTGAAAATTGGGGCTGTTTATCTTATCAGATATTCAGGGTCAAATCTGCAGGTGGCTCCATTGACTTGAATAAATTGACATAAAGTTTCTGAAGATCTTAAGCCTGATTTTTATATATTTTACTTTAAACGGAGTTGACTGAGAGCTCTGACTCTGACTCGGTTAAACTAATATGTTTTTATTTATTTAACAGGATTGATAATAGCTTATTTTATGAACTCATACATTTAGTTTTCACTCATCTGGCACGATTCTGTTATCATTTTTTTTTAAAGATATCATTGTATACAGTTTGGATTGCAGTAAATTAAATTTGTGTACAGAGTCTTTGTTTCTGTGAGTTTCAAAGGATTTAAACAATACTGATTTTTCTTCCCTTAAAATATTTTGTAATAGTTATTTTTTTAACATCATCAAGATAGTGATGACAAATCAGAGGACAAAACACCTGGAAGTATAGATAAAACTGATAGCATTAGAAGAAACAGAAACATCCTCATAATATTTACATGTAAATATTTTACTTTGTCTTATTTATACTAGCTAAAATGCTTATGAACTTTGTATATACTTTCACATAATCTATAAATAAGATTAGCAACCGTTGTTTTTTCCAGAGGGATTGCAAATTGTATATAAACACAAACCTAAGAAATAACTCAGTGTGTTAAGTACACCTAAAAGAAAACATTACAAAATATTTTTACTGGCGTAACATCTGGAACTCCAAAGGAGGGAATGAGTTCCTTTTAGCTATGGAATCAGGGACAGAGGCAAGATTAAAACATGTCAAGGTAAGCAGGAAACAAATGGAGAGACATGGGGATAACGATATGGGGAAACGAGGTACCCAGATGGAGTTGTGGTCCTGGGAGCCAGAAGTGGTCACCTTTCCTGAAGGAGAAGCCAGCGGCAATGATTTGCAGGTCTCACTCCCCTAAAGGATTTACAAGGGAGCAAGATGCTAACTTTCACAAGGGTTTTTTTTTCCCCCCAGGTAAAAGGGACTGCATAGAAGGAAGGGGTTAGACATTTATGGGGAAAGCAGACAAGCAGTTATTAAGAGCAGTGCAAAGATAAGGTTAGACTTGGATGATATAATGCGCTGATAAAGCTGAGGGAGATGCCTCCTACCCTGAGTGTTTTAAAGCCCTTGATCACTGTTGCAATACAAACCAGTTAATTAGAGTTGGGACACATGTAGCAATTTACCGGGAAATGAAGTTTCAAGGTGCCTTAAAGGGAAATGACCAAAAAACCCCAGGTTTTCACAGCACTGTTTCCAGAATGCTTTAATGTCCAGGTACATTTAATAAAAATGAAGAAAGCAAAGGTATAGATTCCTGAAATGCTGTGGGAAAAGAGCAGAGAAGGAAATGCACTTCCTGTACAAGAGCTGGGTCTCTTGGCTGCGATGCCAAAGTTTGTGCCCCTGAGCTGGGACTCGGTGGGGAGCTGCCATCCCCTGGCTGAAGGCCCCATGGCCAGGCAGCGCCAGCCTGGGCAGGGAGCCGACACGAGCCTCCTCCGTCTGCCAAGCCGCAGCCACGGCGTACCTGCCCCTCTCATCAGGGAGGCGGGTGAATACGCAGCCATCGCTCTTACAGCATCCATGCACAGTAATAACGTGGTCGTGCACGACAGATCCCAAACTGTCTCGGAAGAAACAGAGAAGTGTGCGGGCACAGGGAACTGCATTACCTTCAGTCCCCAAAATGGGACAACTCGGGGTCTGGGTGGTGCTGCAGCCCCCACGCAATAGCGGTGGCTGTTTAGCAGTGGGCTGATAAGCTGAGGACCACAGCTCCCCGGGCACCGCTCTGCATCCGGAGCTCCACTGCAGAGAGCTCGCTTTTTTCCTCGCTTAATGAATATTTAAGTAAGCTGTGCAAAGTGGGAACACCGTTGGCAGAGCAAAAAGGGTATTCTGGGATCAGCCGCTCCCATTCACATTTATAGGAACTGTTCCTGGAAATGGGTTCAAATCCCCCCAGGCAGTAAAGGGAATTGAGCCTCTCGCATCTTGGGTTAGTGGTATAATTATCTGCAACTGAGTAAAAAGGCAATGGGTTCACCCTTCCTCTTTGGTTTTCTAACCCAGGCTTTTATCTCATTTGCTTTTATTGCAGAGCTTGAAGATGAAATGTGACATAGAGAAAGACAAAACACTGGAACAAGATGCATGGGGTTTTTTTCTTCCTTTTTTTGGGGGCAAGAAAGAATTGCTTGGGTTGGTTTAAACCATTTTTTTTTTTCCAAATTGCTTGCTCTTGGTCAGAGAACTAAAGAATGAATAAGTACGCTATTAATTGCAGTTTGGGATTTTACATCAAGCTCTCCTTGCTTTTTTCTACAAAACAAGCAATGCACACACACACACACAAAGCTTTTAATACATTAACAAATAAATGTCACATAAAATAATTAGGATCTATTAAAGGCACAAGCTAAAAAATCCTCAATATCTTCTTTTTAATGTCACTGTTTTTAAAGGAGAAACCATATATCTGTATGTCTTTATACCCATATATCACAATTCAAATGGTATTTAAGAATATTACATTTCTTTTGGGGAACAAATAAAGAGTTGTAGATGACCTTAACTTGTTTTTGAAATTTGTTTAAGTTAAAGCATAAAGGGGAAAAGAATCCCTAAGAAAGAAATTGCTGCTTCTCCTTGGGCATCCTTCTCTCTTGCCAAGTAGTATTTGGCAGATATCATTAAAGAGAGTTAATATGGCCTTATCTGTTTCAGCAAGACCTGGCAAACTTCACTAGCAGAAAGCTGAAAGCAGTGCTTCTAATTTGTCTTTGTATTACAGTCACGTCGCTGGTCTTGGCTAGTTACACCAGACTATTAAAATAAAGTAGCAGATAGGAAAGAGGAGGAAAAAAAAAAAAAAAAGAGGGGGAGAGAGCAGAGGACGGGGTTGGATGCAGCAGTCACCTGAGAGGCAGAAAGGGAGGCTACATAGCCCTGCAACTGCCTGCAAAAGTAACATCACTCTTCATCCTCCAGGAAATCCTTCCCTGAGAAAAAGGGGACCAAAACAAATGGCAGACAATAAAAATTGGCAACTGACAACATTTTTACTATTTGGTCGTCCAAATACAGAAATGGTCTAATGATGGTTAAATGTGTTACAAATGAGCAGCTCTCCGGTGTGCCTGACCCAGATGAACTGTCTCCATCTTGCTAGCACTGACGTGAAGGTGAAACAGCGGTAATATTGGGAGAGCAACTGCAGGGAGAAGGTTTGTATAGACAGTGCCTCGGATAGCTGGGAAGGAACGAGGTACCCTGCACGTATAGCAAGTCTGCCCACACGCTTATTAGTCATTTCAAAGTCTGAAATCTCCAGTTCTCACTACCTCGCCCGTAATCAATGCAGGAATAAGAGATGTTCATCAAGGTCTAAAATAGATCCCTTCCCCTACCTCCTTCGGTGTGGGGGCTGGCAACAACGTGCAAAAACATTGGCAGGAAAGCACTCTCACCTTGATTAGCAATAGCCGTATCTTGGCTTATTCTTACAGGTTGTCCAAGACATGTAAATTCCCCAAACTTCTCATCCTGTTAATTACCTTTGTCAGAGGACAATGAAATTATACTTCATGGGTCAGTCTACTGTCAGTATTCCGATAAAACAACCGTTCCCATACAGCCGATGGCTGGGATCACATGGGATGGACAACATGCACCAGAATACTTTGCACTGTGGGGACTGTGACTTCTTTGCCTTCCTTGCAGCGTTATTTCCCAAAATACATGGCTGTAATATCTTCAAAATCACTCTTGAAGCATGGCTGGGAATTGCTTACTTTTAAAATCAGTGGTCATTTTGCAGGGTGTCTATAATCTGAGAACTTAAAAATCATGGGATGCAAATGTCACAACATCTCTGTAAAGCAAGCATTTAATGCGTTTTGCAGAGGGGTAAATTTTGGACCAGTCATGCCCACACCAGATAGTAAATCACTGGCAAAAATTCTCGATCCTACTGTATTAGCAGAAAGGCAAGGTACTGATGCTGCGGTGCATTTCCACCCGTTCAAACATTTCATTCTAACTCTTTCCATACATGCCCTGCTCAACATCCTAAACTAAAATGTTTAGGTGACAGAGGAGCTAAGGCAGGAGACTCAGCAAGATATCTTGAAAGAGGCTTTTTTTTTGTTATCATACAGTGCTAGCGTTGAACTCTGTGTTGTCATGGAAATCCTCTCTTTCCCCAAGATGTTTAAAGTAAACAGCCATCCCTCTGCCTTTCCTCAGTTTTCATGAATGACAGCTTAACTACCAGAGCCAGCACTTATCCACAGGTGGTTTTGGCAGTTTAGGGGGTATTTCTCATATTTTTTCACTTAAGTCTGGAACAGAGGTCAAGACATTCCTCTCTAATGCTGACCTTCCTTCCCCTCCATTTCTTTTCTATGCCAGCTGCTAGAAAAAAAAAATGCAGTGCTATCCGTTCCCTGATATCCACAGATGAAAAGGTATCAGTTTGAAATCTCCCTCCATTTAAAACCACGTGTAAGTTTGCATTTGTATCTCTCCCAAGTGGTACTCTTTATACTCTTCTACTTCTGGTGAAGGGGAGGGGAAGAGAGGAGAATCATCCCTGCACAAATGAGTAGTATCAGCTTCTTCCTTCATCAAGAGTGGTATTAACAACATTGCTGTATTTGCAGAAAACATGAAAAACACTGAAATCACTTAGAAAAACACCATGTTAGTAAGTGGGAGCAACCATCCTTAAGACAAAAATGATCTTCTCTTCAGGGTGTCCACTAAGACAGACAGCAATGCAGATGACACTGCAAGTCATCTCTTCTTTGGGCACACCTCCAACAGTATTGTCTGAGACAAAATACCTTGAAATTCTGCCTGGAATGGACGAGTTACTTGATTTTTAAGGGGAAATCATATTATTTGTGTGCTCTTAGTGTTCTAGAAAGGAGACCTGCTCAGAAGGATTTTCTGTTGGCACAAATCTAACTCACCTTCTCCTTACTTCAGAATGAGAGGAAATAACCTACACAGAAACTAGTGTCACCATACTTGCAGTTTTCCCTCTTTTGCAGTAGCAAAGAAGAATCTGGACAAGTAAACTAATCAGCACTGCATGCCCAGAGAAAATCCTTCCCACCTTCCTGTGCTATCTGCTAATTACCACCACGTTCAAAACCAAGGGTGTCCCTAAGGTACTGCAAAACGCTTCCAGCCGGCATCCCCAGGGAGGATGTTTCCACAGGGAGAAAGGGCATGCAGCCACGTGCGTAGCAAAACAAAACCGCAGAGCTCAGCAGGGAAAGGCGTAGAGTTGGCAAAAGTACTTCTGTACTCATACAAGAGCTACGTTTCTCACATCGCAGGTCTCTTCCCTCTGTTTCTGGATCACGTTAAGGACCAAGAGAGAGACAGTGAAACTTTGCACAGAGACTGAGTCTCAGCAGCACTGGCGGTAGGACCATGCCGGTGCCTCGCTGTCGCTTACCTTCATCAGTCCTGGCACAAGCCATGCTGCCCAAATACATCCTCCCCAATCCCCCCTCTTAAGCCAGAAGCTCTGAAGGAAACTCACTCTTTGCGAGCATACAGCACGCCAAAAAATTAGCTTTCAGGTTGTTTTGCACTGCCAAGCGACCTTCCCAAAAGCCAGGCTTCATCTCAGGCACAAAGCACCATATTGCCATCAGGCTTACAGTTTCATTTCACTGCTCGCAGAGGACTAAGTCACAGCATTCATGTCCCGGGCTGGTGGAGCACTTTGCTACCGTAAGTTCAACAAAAATGTGCAGCTATTTAATTGCTTTGTTATTCGGGTTCTTTGCTGCCACCTGAATTTCAGCTGTCAGAGTCTTCTCTGCTAAATGTCACCGACTGCCCCTCTCAGCGTGCTCATGCCCGCGCAGTCTGCTTCCCAAAACAGTCCATGCAAACTTGGGGAAAGAAGTGCGGCCACCGTCTTAATGCGCCCACAATTTCTCTGTCAAATCCTCTGTTCTTCAAACTCCACAAATACAAACTTGGAACATTTCAAATAGAAAATTGTTCTTTTTACCGTGTTTTACTGTCAGCTGAAGTCACAAAAACACACCACTCGACAACTAAAACACCATTTCAGCCTGCAGCAATCTCCTTGATTCATTTTGGCCCAGGGAGTTACTCCTTCAGGTTGAAATACGTGGCACTGGACTTAATAAAGCCACACAGATTTCAACTGCTTAAAAATCTGATGTGCCAGAAAAGAAAAAGAAATATTAGCTGACGTGAGAGTGATGCAAGTTGTTCAATGACACAGAAGAGGTCTGTTCTCACCAGCTCCCCAGTGCCCTCCTCACCCATCCTCTAATCTTCAGCAGATGCTGATAACAACGCTTGCGGGCTGCTTGACGTGTGAATCCTGAATCAATGGGTGTGAGCAAGGAGGGGTCTCAGGTCTGATCTAACAGCTGGACTGTGCAGCTTTTCGGTACGCAAGGCTCCCAGTGAGGTCAGCAGACCATGCATCCCAACTTTCTGATGAGACTGAAGCCTTTGGAAACCCTGGAGCTGCTAACTGGTGATGGGTTCGTTTCTTCAGCTCTCCTCCTATGCACATGAATCAATGACTTTTGGTAGTGCTCTGGCTAGGTCACAGACTTGGACAGTAAGGTAAAAGTAAGGGTAGCAAACCACTTTCCTTTGCTGCTGAGTCCCATACCTATCCTCTCTGTGGCTAATTTTCACCTTTGCTAGGATCAGGATAACAATGCCTCCCCCGTCCGCAGGGAACGTCAGGAAAGTACTCCCAGATCAATGGATGGAAATGCACTTTATTAGTCTATTAAACAGAATATGTCATTGGTAACCATGTAACTAGACAAAGAAATGGAAATAATAATAAATGTCTCAATCAATAAAATAAAATAGTCTGGAGCAGTATCAAACCCAGAGCTGCTTATCATCACCACATAAATTTTGTTTTCATTCAAGGTTTAATACAGCATAAAGAAGGTAACAAAAACAAAAATTGTAAGGAATGGAATGGCATCCTCGATTGTTTATGAATTATAACACTAACCAGAAAAAAAAAAAGAAAAAACAAGTGTGTTGGAAAACAACTGTTGAGTACATTATACATCAAAACCAATTTTACTTCTGGGTTCTCAGAATGGAGTGTTTCAATTTTCACACTCTAAAACAAACCATACGAGAGCTTTAGATGCTCCAGATGGGACGCCTTTTGTTAAAGCTTTTGAAATCAGCACTATAGTTTGTTTCATGGATGAATTTTGGTTGGTGTGTTATTGCAATCAGTAATGCTAAAACAGTCTGTCAAGCTTTCTAGTAGAGAGAAGACAGAAGAGAGAACTAAGGGGAAAGAACACACACAAACACCCTTTTAAAACCTATAATACGTCATGTCATTTTGTTTTTTTGAAGACATGCATTGAGAAATAAAGAAAAGGCAGACACTCAGGAATGGCTCGGCCAGTAAATCGCAGCTCATCATTCCAAACACTCCCGAATTTATGGATGAAAGTTTATGGGAAACAAAGAAATAATATTTTCTGCATGTTATAAACTTCAGTCTGGACTCATCCTAAGTATTACATAAAATAAACGAAATAGACTCCCCTTAATTTCTAAACATAGCAGTCCAAGTTATGCTCTTAATGAACATAATTAACTCTAATCAACATGGTTTTACAGGAAATAGGTCTGGTCAAGCAAACTTGTTGCTGTTTTCTGATGGAACCATGAGCTTGATGGGTTGAAGCTATCTACAGCCCCAGGACAGACCTCCGTACAGCGCCCAGACACGCACAGCTAGCAACCCTGACTTTTTAAAACCACTTACACAAAATCAATGCAGCCGAAGCTAAATCGATTAAAAAGCAGCTCACAGCGAGTTCATACATGTGAATGAAAACCCTCCAATCATAAATGGGATTCATCATCCGACAGTAGCTTTTTTAATGGGGCCTACAGGGATCTGGTTTCTGACACAAAACTGCTCCATATTTTCATCAATGATCTGAAAGAAAACACCAATCAATTTTTGGTAACAGTTGGAGAAGGGCGAAAATTGGGGGATAAATGCAACAGTGGACGTGTCAATTATTTAAGTCGTCTCGAGTTGCCTGATAAGGAGGGCTCTTCTGAATTACATTAAACCCACACAGCCAGATGAAAAATCTGAGGTGTACCAGCAAAGTCTAAGGGAAAAAAGGATGAGGATGTACGGCAGAGGTGGAGCTGTTGTGGGAGCACCATGCCCTGTCCCGATGGCTGCCTGTCCATCAGGGGAAAATACTGACAGATTGGAGCAGAACCAGATTCAAGAAGACGCTACAAACTTTATCTGAGATTGAGGAAATGAAGCAATACCGAAAGACTGTCTTATTTACCCAAGAGAGCTCAGAGGTGACTCATTAGCAACATTCAGGTTGTTACAGAGGAAAGAGGTTTCCAGTCATAAAGCGTGCTTTAACCTAGCAGGAAAAGACACAGAAGTGTCTAACGGCAAGTTTAAATTCAGACTAAAAAATCCAAATTCAATGTTAAAAAGCCGTATTTAACATATGAAGACCTTTTCCTAGTTAAAAGTTTCTTGTTTGCTTTGCTCTTTTGAATAAAAATGAGGGGTTGCACCAATGCAGGGGGCATGTATCTGTTAGATGTGAAAACAACCGACTTTAAAATTAAAAAAAAACCCAACCCCTTCCATTTTATAGGCATACAAACTTGTTCAAGGCTTCACTGAAGAGGCAATGCTGACTGAACCATCCTGTTGAAAGATCGATTTCCTACCAAAAAGCAAGAACCATCTAAAAAGGCCTTGAGGGGGCACAGCAGGGGTAAAGAAGGTGTGGGGGAAGATTTACCTGCTGTCCCTGTGCGCCTGCCGCTCCCAGCCCTCCGTTCCTGCTGGGAGATCTCATCAGGGCAAGTCTTTTAGGTGGATTAAGTGTTTTGTTTTGTTTTGTTTTGTTTTGTTTTTTTTGAGTAGTCACACCATGACCATCTAAGGATACACGGCGGGCAAGATTTGTACAGAGGCATAATACTTTTTACTAGTGTCTCTGGGAAAAAAAGCACGCACGCTTTTGGGCACGCAACCCCCTTTTCCAGGTGTAAGGTAAGCTGCAGAGCAGAGCGGGGCTGTAACCAGAGGAACAATGATGAAAACGGAGACGTGGGAGGGAAACAGCGATGGATGCTGGGGAATGGTCCTTGCTGGCCTTGGTGTGGCATCCCTGTGCATCACACCTGCCCCTGCAACCCTGGCACCAGCTCCCCCTGCCACTTGCATGGGCTGAGGCCAGCATGGTGTCTGCAAGGCTCTCTGCAATGCTAGCGCGGTGCAGCTGCTTTAATAAGTAACTGCACTTAACTCATTAACTCTCCAAGATTAGCAGAAGACCCACACCAGAGCCAAGACCAACAGAGCCAAATAAATTTGGAGTTTTCAGGCCAAGTCACAGAGTAATGACAAGCCAAAAATATTTTTCAAATGAGGAAAACATTCACTTAGTACTTCTCATTCTTCAGACCTTTGCAGAACCCATTGTAGGATTTGCTTCAAACAAGGCTGCTCCTAGAACAAGCGCTGACAAAAAATTTCGGGAAGACTCTTTATTTTGGTGCCATTATTTTTAAGTACATAAAAAAAGGGGATTCACGGCAAAAGGTCAGCTTCAAACTCACCTGTGAAAAAGAGCAGCATACATCTGAAACAGGTCACGGCAAAGAGCCACCAGACCTAGTGAAACACTGTCGGGGTGGATGTGGGTGGAAAGGAGATTCTCCAGGAAAACAGGTCAGGGAGAGCGAGGCCATTTCTGCTGCCTCTGATATGGACAGCCCTGCTCTGATGGACCGGCCCCGCTTGCACGGGGCACTGCGCTCATCCGAAAATGCCACACCAGCGAGCACTTGCAAGCCAACAACCTCTTTACATCCGTTAACATTATGGTCACCGCACGCGTTTGCAGTTATACCATGAGTCCGAACAAATCATTAACACAGTCCTGTGTTAATGATTTCATGCTCACTTAACTTGACTGCCAGGCATCAGGCAGGTCAGGAGCCTTCTGCGTTTCCACGCTTGCACTTCGCATTAATGCGCCGTCGCCGGAGGAAATAATAAGGTAAGAGAGTTTCTGTAAAGCTAGTCTGGCCTTAAGATATGTGTGTACACAAACCCCTGAGGAGATATCACGCACACAGGTTGTAGGAGGACTTGCAGAATGATCCTGACCATTCGAAGCAGCAGGAGGTGACCAGCAGGCGCCTTCCCCTTGGGGTCCCCTTTCCCCTCCAGTCACCAAGTCGCTCATCCCAGCTCCCTGCCCCAGCAGCCACCAGGTAAACCCGTCCCCGGTTCGATGGGCAGCGGGATCGCAGCGAGCCCTCTGACATCCCCCACGTGCCCCAGGGAGCTCATTCACTAGCGCTGGGGCCAGCACCCAGTTGAAACCGATGAGTGCTTTGGGGGGAAACCCGCATCTCAGAGCGCTGCGTCCAGGCACACACTTCAGGCACACCAGCTGTGTGCATAGCATCCCTGGTGCTGAAAGAAAAAAACCCACACCTTTGATGGGAATAGGAATAATATGCAAATCCAAATAACTCAATATTGTAATTGTTCATTAAGAAACTCCCTCAAAGTCTGTGCTTTCCAAGCAATACCATTTATGTATTATTTACCTAGAAAAATGTTATTACTGTTATGTACCCAATATATGTTGGCATACACTTTGTACGAATACTGTATAAATGCATTCCTATACCTGAGCTTAGAAATTAAGATGCCAATACTTCCTTCAAATAAAAAGGCAAAGATATGGAGGCTGACAGCAAGCACATCTTTTAAATACTCAAAAAGTCCCCAGGGAACTATAAAACTCAAGAACTACTGTGCATTATTTCACAAAAATGTAAGAAAATGTAGAGTTTCTTATAAAAGGTGACACATAGTAAAGTGCAATGCACATAGTAGAAGAACGTAAAAGCATGAATAATAACCTAGTATTAAGTATATATAGAAGTTATTATTAGGGGAAATCACAGATTTTCTTTTTATTATGAATTTGGAGAATTCTAAAAAGAATTTGAAAAGTGATAGGACTTTGTTCAGAGCAGTTTCTCCCAAGTGGACCCTCCTTTAAAAGTCCTTGAGAAAAAAAGTTTATCTACACCTTCTATTGCTCAAAAAAATTTAGAAGAAAGGCTCTGGCAGGTGATCTCTGGCAATGCTCGGCGAGGTGAGCTAGGATGGCACCAGCCTTCTGCGGGCAGCTGCAACCAGTGTGTGGCCGGGCTTTGGCTGCCCCAGTTCCTGCTGCAACGTCTTAATGACAAACACACCTTCCCCAGTAGCTTGATCTAACATGCTGGGATGGAGGCGCACAAAGCCAGTGTAAACCAGTGCCGCTGCTGAAGAGGATGCTCTGTCCTCCTCGCTACCTGCAGCTGCTGTTTCCTCTCCTGTCTGCTCCTGCCAGCATAAATATTTGGATGCTGTGCAGTCAGGGAACTAACCCAGCTGAAAATGAACCCAACATGAAATATAATTAATTTGGTTTCGCTCCCTCGTGCAGCTGGGCAAACCCCAGCAGTGGCAGGAGGGGGAAAGGAAAGGGAGAAAAAGCAGAGAGGGCAACACACCGGGGGTTGATCCGGACCCCCTGCCCAGCAGCAGTCTGGCAGGACCAGCATAAAAATGTTTACGTCTTTGAGGCAGAACAAGCTTCAGGTCCTATGCCTCTAAATCCTTAGATGGAAAAAAATCGGGTAGGAAGTTTATATTCAAACCCAGTGAAAGCAAACTTCAGAGAGGTGGCAGGAGGGAAGGAGGAAAGCTGGTGTTGAATGGGACCAGACCAGCTGTCCCTGAGGGTCCGACTAAGGCCCGCTGGCGCAGAGGGCACAGCAGCACACCACCATGGCAGGGGGGACAGCCAGCAGCACATGTCAGCACTCAGAGAGACCCCAGAAGTTCAGCTGTGGTTCTTCATCCCAAACTCTCAGCCCACATATGCTCCACCTTGCTTGGGCGATGCTGAATTCATTGCAAGACAGCCCACTGTGTAACGAGGACCACCAAAACCCAGATGTTACCCCAGCATGCCGCACATCAAGCTTTTTTCTTCTCTCTCCTTTGCTGTTCAGTCACTTTGCACCTCGCACCTTTTCCAACCATCTTCCTTGTGTGACAACACGATGTTTTTGGTTTGTCAGCTTTTAGGTGTCAAAGTATATTGACGCTTTGGCAAACAAGACACTCTTGCAAGCTGACAAGCATGACTCCTCTGCAGAAATGACAACTTTGCACCCTCTGCCACCTATGCCTGATGTATGACTCTGAAAGCAAACTTTACAGCAAGCCTTGAAAACTGAATCCTTCCATTTATGCTACTTCTTAAAATAACTAGAGACCATGCGCTAGCTTTTAGGAATACATATGCTAAAATCCACATCTATCCCTTTCTTTCTTTGATTGCTCCAAACTATTATTCCTTGCTTCTTAAAACTGCATGAAAACTCTCCAATGTTTGCAACCCATAGTGTTTGTATTATCCATAAGGAAAGGGTAGTGATAAAGCACCGATACATTTGGGATACAGAAAGGTGGATTTTCATAACCGATTTCCATATAGCAGAGAATACAACTCCCTGACTTTGTGTTTGCCACCGAGATAAAGCTGCTGTCAGGTGTGTAGACTGATGAGGATTACAGTAGTGGAGTGGAGGCTCATTATAAACATACTAATTAGTACCATGAAGGTGGCAAATGCAGCACTTTAGACAATGTGAGTACTAGGTCGCAGAAGTCAGAGAGCTGCTACTTTAGAGTCTGTAATTAATAACATTGCTTATGATGGCCAAACCAGTGAAGTAGAAAAAAAGATTAAATTTTTTCACTGGCTCACTGAACACTTGCCAGAAAGATCGCACTAAAATCCAGGCAGTTAAGCTTCTAATTCACAGCCACAAAGTTTGACCCTAGTTCATAAACCAATACAATATAAAACAGCAGCACTATATCAAATAAGCTATTTCATATTCAAAAAAGCCCTTTCAATAACAGAAGCATTTTCCCAAAAGTCACTAACTCCTTTTCCCCTTTTCTACAGTAATTCAGAGTCACTCTAAGGAGAGAAAGTTGTGATTCAAACCCAGAAAAAGCTGCATCTTAAGAACGGGCTACAAACTAGTGAGCAGCTACGTTAATCCAGAAACATTTTCTAATGTCTCTAGCATGCAAAGAAGCCTTTTGTGTATTTGCTTCTCCTACAGGAGACAGCAGAAAGGAAGAAATGAAAGAGTTGGACTTTGGAGGCTCAAATTTTGTATGAGGTACTAAACAATCTCTCAGTTTGCATACCCTAAAATTGCGCAAAAATCAGTTTTTGTTGATATTTTTAAGCTGCTGTGTTTACATAAAATAATTGAAAAATGCTTCACATCATTAACATCAAAATACAAAATAAGATTATGTCTTCAGTTTGATATTAGATCTAAAAAGCAAGAATATCACTCTTTTTTTAACCTACTTTCAGTCCTGTCTACAATATAACACAGATAAAGAATGGTAAAATTGTATGCAGAAGCCCACATGCAAACAGGGAACCAAAAACTAATCTGAATCCAAGGTGAAATTCAGAGAATTGAGAATATCTTCTGCTTTCAGCTACAATTAGCTGTTCCGCCTTTACGACGGCAACTGTGGAGAATTTGGCCTACATTTTCTAAGAGAAAGTTGTGCTGTTAATAAAATGTATGTATTTTTAGATTTCATTCAATCTCTTTGAGCAGCCTAATAGTTGTGAGATAAAAATACTATAGAGGAACCCCCCCGCTGTCCATATCAACGGAAAGCCCTCAGGGAACGACAGAGCGTTAACCTGCCCAATAACTGCATTAACCTTTCCCCGAAGGACTTTTTCTCTGAAACTGTGAAAACCTGCCAAGAATATTAGGATGCATCTTCTGCCATATCGCCCCATGCCCTTCTGTTGTAAAAGGGCAGTAATTACCGGAAAACAACAGATTAAGGCAGAGACCACAATACTGACAATTTAATCACAGAATTTCCTCATAGGCTCTCCCAGTAAAAAAGACTTATGAACATTGCTATCCCAAGTCTTTTCAAAGTCAGGAATAACAAATATTATCTTCCATGAACTACCTTCATGGCTGCCTCTGTAAACTGACATTCAGGAACCTTGAGGATTAATTACAAGTAATGAAGCTCACTTCTGCATCGCACAGTTAAACACAACTCCCTGCAAATGAGTTTGACCTTTCCTGCACCGCGTGCTCTGGAATTTCTTGCCCAGAAGGGGATTACCTACAGCCAGCATCTTCACATGAGGACCAGTATCATGCATGAGCCACGTTAAGAATCTGGCTCAATATTCAGGCTTCAAAAACAAAATAGATATTTGACAGGAAACCGTGTTTTAGTAGATGACACCGTGTGAGCCACTGACAATTAACCAGGCTTCCTGCGGAAAACACTTGATGACACTTATGCAGTCTTGTGAACACATGTGGAAGGTGTATCTGCACAAACACACAGCTTAGTACAGAGAGGCCTGGGCTGTGAAGCATGAAGCTACCCCAAAATCAGAGTGCTACAAGGTCAAGATTACTGCGAGACTGAGCTAAACGGCTGATATATTATTGACAAACTATTCAGTCCTAGTAGCACACTGAGAAACATTCCCATGCTCTCAAGTGATGCCATTAAATAGGTGATAGGATGAAATTTTATCATGCGTTCCATGTTGAGATTTTTCGGAAAAGAAGCAAGATAATAAGATTATATAGCAATATAATGTTTGCAAAATGAAAATTTGTATCTACTGTAATCGTTAGATGTAACAGGACTTCTGTTGATCATGTAAAAACACATCTTCTGCACTTTTGCTTGAATCTCAGGTGCAGAAGCCAGGAGCTCAGTAGTTATAGGCACACAGAAGACAAAAGAAAGAGTTAATCAAAAGATCTCATTGGCTTCAAACATGTTATGTTGTGTCATTGTTTGAAAAAAAAAATATTAGTAGTGATATGAAAGAAAACTAGAAAAAACTCATTCTCCAAGGTTTCTCCGCAAACGTGCAGACTCAGTAAGTCATGTCTTAAAAGTCACATTTGACATCAGAATATACCAACCCTGATGGACTCGATCGTCTGAAGCAGGCAGAGCTGTGTCCTTGCCCTGGATAAAGGGTGTACCTCCTCCTTTAACATACTCACTTCTGGGAGGTACTCACTTCCCCACAGGCTGGGAACTGCCTGGTGGCTGACGAGTGTTTGCAGGTCCGTTTGCATTTTTCAGTTGCTGCCTTAGTCGTTGCTCCCAGTCGAGAAGAAACAGTTTTGAAATGCCAGAAAATTGACAGTCTCCACTCTTGCAGAGGAAAGCCACTAAATCTAACATCACTTCTCATCACCTACCCTTTATAGGTCAGATGTGTCCAACTGCAAGTTAAGATTAAAAATGGCTTGCTACTAATCTTAGCGCAAACATTAGTGCTGCTCTAGTACACCACGCCGTGCTGGGGGAGGGGGGGAGATGAAATAATCGGCTATCTGGCTGGTCTCTGACCCTGGCTTTGAAGTACCTGGGGGCGGGGGCAACATTAAAAATGTGTTTAATGATCTCTGCCTGTCTGGGTCAAGTTTAGTGATAATTATAACCATAAATATGAGTAGTCTCACTTCAAGATCCTTCAGAAGATGCTGACAACAACTTTGACTTACGTTATTCTCCGTCAAATAAACACCATTTAGACAGTACTTCTCAAAACTACAGTGTCTCCTGCTTTGTCTTGCAGCTGCTAGCATGAGTTGGGATTCAATCCTCATGGCAGCTTTAACAATTTTTAATGAATAATTACACCAGCCAATTTTCCATATGACTTTAACTTCAGCAACATGATTATCTTTGGAGATATCCGTGTACAGATCCCACTGGAGCATTTCAAGCAAGGCCAAGGATAACACATTCGGATCTATAAATTCAACCTACAACTGTTTCCGGTGATTTCCCTAAGGATCTGTTCCCTGGGTGCATTTTTTTTAAAACACAACCATAACAAGATGAAATCGGCTTTTTCCTTCTGTGCATCTAAATGAATCTAGATGTCTGCAAATTATTAAGATTTCTTGGAAAATCAGTGACCGTAACAAGAACCTTCTGTGCCCCTCAATGAACAAAAAACCATCACCGAGTTGCAAAGCAAATTCACAGAGCAGAAACACTTGTCAACTTAATTTGGGGGAAAACATCTGAGGTGTACGAAAAGCCCGAAGATAATGATTTACCTCATATGGAACCTCTCAGCCTCGTTCTCTTTTAATTACCTTCATCACTACAGAGACAATGAGGGCTTTGTTTCATCCTTTCAGCTTCTTGGAGTAAGTACTGTTGCCCCGTTAACCACAGTCCTGCAAATAACCGCGAGGGGACAACTACCCTTATAAAGAATTAGCTCATCTCACGATTTCTCTGCTCAGAGCACCGAATCCTAACCATCCTGCTAAGCCGCCCGCTGACAATAAACATGCAAAGCCGCCTTAGTGGTAAAAGAAAAACATCTGACGTGCTACCGCCATCCCCAACAACCACGGGAGAGGTACTGGCTGCTCCTTGCTGCTGCTGCTGCAAGGGGATGTGCTGCGGGGAGCCGGCCGTAGGTCGGCGGTGGCGGCTGCTGCTGCTGCTTCTTAAAATGCACAGCTAGTTTAAGGACAGATGCGATTAAAAAACCTGCACAGATGGTTTTTGCCAGAGACTCTTCGATAAGTTACATTTATATTCACTTAAGCTTGGAGTAAAGCAGCAACATTATCGTTAAAATTAATGAATTCATGCTTAGGTTTGCTGTAATAGTTACTTTGCTGTAGATTGACTCCCCTTCTTCTGTACAGTCTAGCAGACACCAGAAGGTAAATTTTGACCATCCAGGGCATTCTCTGTTATGTAAAATTGTTCACCAACCAGGAATCTTTATTACCATGAAGGAGCTATGGTTAAAATAAAACAAACACAGGTTTCCTGGGAGAAAGATGGCCAAAGTTTGAAGTGCAAGCAGAGATACAATCCTAATAAGGCCGTGTTTGCTTCAAACCATTGGCTCTAACCTTCACATGAACAAAACAGGCTAATCCCATGCTTGATGCCAATGCAGGCCCGGTAATATAAATAATTTAGATATTCAGCTTCAGGTAACCTAGAGCTCGGTTTGGCATGGAAAACGTGACTAAGCTCCTGCCCGAAGTCATTCAGCTAAAAAAAAAAAAAAAGTTAATTTTCTAGAGAGAAGCAGCACTGAGGGTATCTATCGGGCTCGGCCACGTGCCATTTGTTTTCCCCTGCCCAGAGCAGCAGGTGACAAAGACGGCAGTGCAGTCTTGAAAGACTGTTCCTGTCCCCAGCCCTGGCTGGACGGGAATGCCGCCTCGCACCCAGCAGCACCCTCTGTAAGCTGGGGGGATCTCAGCCTGGAAAGCCTCACGGACCACCTTCCCTTCCTCTGCTAAATCATGCCGACAGTTTCATAGAGGGGCCAGGGCAGTGTTAATCCCCGCAAGTAATGCCCGCTACAACAAGGTACGCTCACCGCCCCCAGGCTGCCCCTTTCCCTCATCCCCCCGGCCTCACATTTGGGCTATAGCCATCCCTGAACACGTAACCTTTATGTAGCTAGGTTATCTCAGGATTTTTCCTTGAATATTTCTTGAATATTTTATATTCCTTGAGCACTGTTCACAGTAATTGAATAATCCAGTAATTCTCAGCAGCCACACACAGCTTAGTCTCTTTCTAATTTGAGCATGATGATGCCTCATAAATGAATTGGGGCAAGCCAAAAAGTAAAGGCGTTTCAGGCGGTAATGAAATCTAAAATGCTTGCCTGCATCAATTTATTAATGTCACCACAGAGCAAAAAAGCAATACAGCATCAAAATGAAACACACTGTATCTGTGGCTCGCCTATCACCTATCACTTACACACACGCACACATAGCGTTAATTAAAGACTGCAAGGTTGTAGTACAGGTTTCTATTTATCGAGCCTTTCTGCATTATTTCATGTATAACCCAGACTAAGATGCTCTGATAAAAGCTCAGTAGAAAAATGTCCGAGCAGCCTGCCAAGAACCACACAGACTTGGCCTGTGGACAAAACACAGCTCCACAACTGTGGAAAGGAAAACAAAAATGCGGACAGAAACCCAACTTCTCTTTCATTTTGGGATATGGAAAATAGAAGCATGTTTTTCAGCAGCTGATTGCCGACATGAAATATTTAAAACTTGCTCTCTGCAGCACTGCCAGTTGTTGTTCAGAACCAGAACCACGCCAGAGGTCACAGGACTGCCAGCATCACTTGAGCAGAGTCAGGGATTACAAGAACCTCTGAAGTCGCAGTCTAACTGCTAACCTTTGGGGAGCAAAACTTCTCGTCGGGGAAAGCTGCCGAGAGATTGACACAGACTTGTGCTACACCTGTTTGAGCTTCTATTACAAAAAAGCAGGAAGTTATTTGGACACCGAGCCAAATTTTTAAGAAAAATGCATATAAAGTACCTCTCTGCACAGCAAAACTACCATATCTCAGTATCTGAGGGTTAGCTATTTGATTTTTTTTTTTTCTGATAACATACTGTGCAGAGAGCTCTGTCCTCAGTCTAACACAATGTCCCTACTTTAGTTTGCACTGTCCTGAAGAATTTTTATGACACTTTACAGCACTCCACTGTTACAGTACAGTGTTTTCCAGGAATTCATATACATTTACTTAAAGCTAGATTTACATGAGAGCATTTCATGTTGATCAGCTGACAGTACTATGCATACAAGAACAACAGAATGTCTCAATTTTTACATTAGTGTGATTTGAGAAATGCTATTTCATCCAGAAGAGAAAAGTTGGAAGACAGGCAGAAAGAATGAGATCGTGAGTCCTTCCCTTAAAATTTCTGAATTGCAAGAATGGAATTAGGTACTAGATATTTGTATACATTTGTGTGTCCAGGTAGACATATTACCCAGTCTTCTCCTGAAAGACTGGAATACCTTGGGAAAAAGAATTCAAAAACAGCTAAACAGAGCTTTACTGACTACTTTTCTGGCCAATTCCCACCCCCCACCCCCCAAAAAAAAAAGAAAACAAAATTTCCATTCTGTGCCAAAGTGCTTAATTTTAATAAAAACCTGATTCGATTTACTTTCCTTTTTTTCTTTTTACCTTTTGTATTATTTAGTTTGTATCAACACAAACAGTTTTGAAAACATTGAATCAATTCATCAGTAGCTCTGTTTTACCTTGAAACGCAGCTTTTGGTAAATAATAGACCAAACCAATTTACTTAGTTTTATGTCTAAATTGCTGGATGGTCATTGCAAACTAGACACATTTGAAAAATCCCCCATAGCAGAAAGGCCCTCTTTCCTGGGGTTCCTCTCTCCTGTTTCCTGAAATGCTTTTTCGTCAGCCCTCTTCTCCCTGGTAGGTTGTTGCTGTGGCTTCCCAGAGAACACACCAGCCTTGGGAACTCTAATTCCATGTGTTCACAGATGTAATCCAACTTACTCCTTATCCTAATTGAAGGTACAAAATCCATCTCATAACAGGACTGAAAAATAATTATACCATACCTTACTGCATACAGGGTTCATGCACCTTGTATCACGATGACCCAAAATGCATTTATAATATCATAGAAGTTTATTAAAATATATCAACTAAACAGAAAATGAATAGTAAAAAAACCTGACAAGTTGAAATTAAATGACAGTAATTAAGCAACTTTCCTACTCTTCTCGTTGTAACGCCTGACACTGCCTACTGCAAACTGAGAGCCAGAAATCTCATGCAAGGAACTACAAGAAAATTTGACCTTTTGTCATTCACTATTAAAAAAAAAAATCAACACAAAAAAGTAATTCTGTCATATGAGGACAGCCAAGATGAATCACATAGCTATTCAGTTAATTAGTACATACTTTACTAGTAGATCCTCTTTTGTTTCTAGAGTGGAATTACAAAGGTGACAGGCCACCTCCTAAGTCTCCAAAGCCCTCGGAAACAGGTCAGTTGGGAGGGTAGAAATCACTCAAGCAAGATCCACAAGGCAGAATAGTAATGCTGTTAAACTTTGAAAATCACTGCCAACCCAAAAGGTATCATTGGGCCCATGGCAAATATAGAATCAGAGAATCAGAGAGTCATTTAGGTTGGAAAAGACCTTTAAGATTGTTGAGTCCAACTGTAAACCTAACGCTGCCAAGTCCTATTAAACCATGTCCCTCAGCACCATATCTATGCCTTCAAGAGTCAGTATGTATGGTTTACTTTCAGATTGCCTCTGTGTCTTATACAAAAGTGTGCTCAACATCAAACCCTGCTGTAATCTCAGTCTCCTCTCTGAAACTGCAGTCTTTACGTTGACGTTTCTATTCACCATTTCTGGTGTTTCAGTAAATTTCCTACCCATGTAATAATGGTTACATCCATCCCACGTAAATATCTTTTCATGTGAGATTTCAGGAAACATTATGTCAAAAGTCCAGCCACTTAACCAGCTGAAGATCTGTTATTTGTAAAGGGCCGTTCAGTAATAAAATGAAAAAGAACCTCCAGCAATATAAATATATATGCAAAATGACCAGTCATCTTTACTGCAACGGCTGCTGAGGAAACACAGGATTTCCTTGACTTAAAATAACTGAAGTGTTTCCATCAGGTGAAAAACAGATTCTGAAATAGTGCTGTATTTTGCTTTGTTTCACTGCATTAACTCCAATGCGGCGAACAGAATCAGGACCATTTTTGTTGCCTTTTTTTTTTTTTTTAATTTCTGTACACGCCACGAATGAAAAAATGACCCATTCCTCCTGGCCACACAGCCATTTCATTCACCACAATTCTCCATTCCCCTCAAAACAGCATCAGGGCTATGGCATGCCTTAAGAAAACAGAGCTTCAGCCGCAGGCCACCATCACTCTCACGAGCCATGCCAGGCTCAGAAAAAACCTGGGGAGCTGCTGAGGCGCTGAGGCCGGGCACCCGAACACCACTGCTTGCAAATCACCTCAGGGCTCTGCCAGCACCTCTGCAAGAGCAAAAATCAGCACAGCGAAAATTATCATAAGTACAGCACACCAGGTGGTTTGCCAAAATGCGGTCCGCAGGCTGTTGGTTGTTGTAAAGCGTGAGTTTTCCTCTTTGCTTCCAGATATTAAGATGAAAAAAAAGAAAAAAAAATATCCAACACTTTTTTTCCCAGGACTACATTCCTCTCTAAGTGGAGCATCCCTCAGGGCAGCCCCACTACTAACATGAAATTGGGAGAAGTAACACCTGAAATTGTCACTTTGCGCTCCCAGTGACATCCTGTGATCACACATGGAGTCCCAGTAAAAATACTCCACAGTATGCTCCTTCCCTGGCCAGTCTGTGAGCCACCAAGAGTTCACCCTCGTCTCTAAATAGTGAATCTCAAAGTTTTGCCAGGACCAAATGAAGTTGTCCAGTACAGCTGAGGTTCACCTTGCAAAGACTTCTTTCAGATACATTCTGAAGAAGGGGGATAAAATCGGCATTATTTCATCCTACTGTATCGCTGAGCTGGTCTAATTACCCACCCGCTTGGAGCCCAGGAGGTTGGAGGTTGGTTGGACCAGTGCATGTGCCCATTTCCATCAGACCATCCTGGCTGCTCATTCAAGGCTTGAGGCTTGTGAGTGTTTCAGGGAATCCCGTAACCGCAGCACAACTTCTGCCTGCCGAGAATGACCATGGTGTAGGTTTTGCATTTTGTTTTCTTTCTGATTATCAATACAAAAAGGAAAAAACCACACCAAACAAACCAAAACCTGAATGATTTGTGAGTCTGCACAGATACAGGAATCTCCTCTGTGCTGTATGGGTGGTCACAGCTCAGTTTTACTGTTATTGTTTACTGGTGCTGTAATCTCTTTCACAGAGAGATGATACAATAACATCAACAACTTAAAGACACACAGTGAGAACATCTTACATGAAGCAAACAACGCACTTGATGTGGAGAAACATTGAACATATACTAAGTTAGCCATCGGCTTTTTATACCCATTGGCTTGCTATGACTGTCCCATTTTTGTAGTGTACTGGCCACACAAAAAAAAATCAAGAAAAAAAAGTTTCAGCAACTATTTTTAGAGTATCATTTATTATCTTTCTGTTAACTCTCAACTTGCTGTTTCAAACTGCATATACATGGATAAACCTGCTTCCTCTGCCTTGACCTAAAAATGCAATCTCAGAGTCGCACAATTCAAATAATTGCATGGTTCCATTAATTTCTACATGGCAACTCAGAGTTTACTGAGGTGCCGAGTAACCACAGGGCATGGTGGAACAAGAAAAGTGCTGAGGAGGAGAAGGACGGGCAGAGGCTTGGAGAGCCATCCATGTGAGAAAACACAGAACAGACTCAGCCTGGGCAGCATAAAGAAAGAGATGATGAAGGAGCTGAGTAAAATCATGTATTGTAAGGAGAAGCCGACTATCTAATGACTATTCACAGTTGCTTATCACACAAGAACTAGCGTCCATTCGGTGAAAAGTTATCAGTCAACAGGCCTCAAATAAACCAAAGGATTATCTTTTCACAGAAAACACAATTATAATTGTGAATCTGAACGCTATAGGATGTGGCAGTGGCCAAAAATGTATGTTGGTTCAAAAAGAGATGGTAAAAAGTTTTTCAGAGACAAATCCACTACTGACCACCAAACTACACACGACACCTGACTCGGGGAAACTCCCAAACTGCTGGCTGCCAGCAACTAGGAGAATATACCATGGGGAAGGATTGCTTTAAATACCTCCTCCATTTCAGATTTGTTCCCTGAGCACCCCACACAGGTCACCGTTAGAAACAAGCTACTCAGTAAAATGTGCGTCTGTAGGAAAACCCCTCCTGGTTTTGCATTACACTCAAAACCTGAACTACTCTCGAGGCAACGATGGCAGAAGAAAAGAAACAGCAGTGCCTGGTGTATGCATCTATAATGCATTTGCATTTTAAAAGCGGTATGTTTGCCACATCTGAAATACTCTTATTTCCTTCAAGAAATTCAGATTGCCTTTGAGAAAGGTGGCAAGCAAAGAGGTGGGAGAAAAAAACCAACCCAAACAGACTTCACACGTGGATATCTTGGCAAGGTCTAGCTGGCAGAGCCTTCCGCCCTACCCTCTCCCGACGATGCAGAATCAGTCCTTTGCCATCCTGTTCAGGAGGCTGGCCAGACTTCGTATCCCTCCCCCAGTTCCCGCTGGATGCACCAAGTGTCTCATGGGTTGCATGGAGGGGACAGTCTCTGGGCACCTCAGGAGAGCCACCTTCACCCCACTCCTTCCCCAGAGACGTGGGCAGTCCCACCCAGCCTTCCCTCCACCCCCATGGCTGACCTGCCACTTCAGGTACCCTCCAGGAAGGATAACATTTCCACAGAGGAAAACATGTCTAGTTTTGCTTTCTTTTCTGCAAAATACCATGCACAGGGAAGAGCTACCTCCGCTTCCCCCTGGCCGGGGAAGAGCCATGCCCAGAGCATCCTGCTCGAGGTGCGCAGGTCTGTGGGCGCTACCGGCGTCTTTAGTTATTATAAAGTACCAGCCCCGAGCGGGGAAACACTGACTTTGTTCCTGACAGGGTGCGTGTAGGTGTCAGTGCCAAATCCACGAGTTAATTAAAAACCGTATTTTCTATGGGAAAACAAAACGGCCTGCATAATAGAGCTATAATTATATCCAGGTTTCCACTGGCAACTTGTTAATTGAATCTTACTCTGTTTCTTAAAGGAGAGCAGGGCTGCTGTCACACCCTCTTTCCTTCCCGCTACTGCGATTTCTCCAGCAATATTCCCACCGAAATGTCAATACGTTTGTGTCCCTGCTCTAAAAGGGGTTCAGCATACTGTTGGGTGACACACACCGTCCTGAAAAGAAGCTGCTCTGCCATACGGCAAATCACTCACTACATGTGTAATTACCTACATCATTTTATACAGAGCATCAAAAAAGAAAATATGGTAAGTCTCTCCTCAGNCTTCAGTAATTGCGTGCGCTGTTCTCGCCAAAAGTGAGCTGCTGTAAACACAGCCGCCTGCTTTCTGCCCTGCCCCATCCCCGCCAAACAGCCCCCACCTCCCCTCCTCCACCTCCACCTTCCTCCACACACCCAGGCAAACTCCTTCAAGCCAACTTGTTAATTTTTTGTTCCGTTTCACCATTATTTTCCTCTTCACGTGCGCATGGATGAACGGAAGGGAACTCAGTTTGACTCCTCCCGTACTGTTGAGTCCTAAATTATGCCAGTGAGCAACAGGTTGAAGCAAATACCTACATCCTGTAGGTAGACAGCCCTTTCACACGTGGCATGCTAAAGACAAGAGGTGAGGTCTGGGTTTTGTGACCCAGATAAGTGGAAAATTTCACGGCAGCATTAGTGGCTTGCAAGCGCCGCCTCGGCTGCAGGAGGTGCGTGGACTGGGGCTGGCACAAGCCCGGAGAGTCGCTGGGCACTGCCTCCCACCCGCTTTCGGTCGGTTGTGGTTTTGCCAAATTGACTGGGCTGCAGTGCCCCGTGCCGGGTGTTCACCTTACACCAACAGAGCGGTTTGGTTTGGTTTGTGTCGGAAGCGCTTGTTAAAATGATTCTTCTACTCCTGAAAACAAGGCTGGGGAGAATACAGTCTTTGTGGGCGCTAAAACTGAAGTCTAATTTTGATACGTTCCAGAGTTGAAAAGAGGAGGAGAGGGGCACATATGTTTGCATGAGAAAGATGTACCTCTTTCTGCTCCTGTGAACTTTCCACTGAGTTTAAGTACTCGAATCCCCCCAAGCCCCTCCAGCCACACATGCTGAAGAGTGATACCCATGCTGATGGAAGCTCCCACCTCCACCACGGCTGCGACACCGGGAGGGAAGCCCCAGCGAAAGGGGTCCTGCCGACCCACAGCACCCACTCCTTTCAACGCTAGGAACTACGTGGCCCCGTGCCCACACCTCCCTGCTGCAGACAGCTGTGGAGCCGCTGGCCACAAGCACCGAAAACAAGACCCTCATCCCACAGGCAGCGCGTGGGCGACACAACCAGCCGCCCGTGAAAAAGCCCTCCTCCAGCTGAATGAGGCTTCTCACTGCTTTCAATGCAAATCAAGACAAAGTGCTGCAAAGGCGATGATGACCTCTCGTGCCAGCTGTCAGGAGGCCATGTGGAACGTGACATCGAGGATAAAGACTTAGTGGCACCCTGCACCAGCAATGTCCACTTGCTCCAGCAGTCAGTAGACATTGTTCTCGCAGATGTACCAGGCGCTCTCCCATTTCAGGTCATAATGAGCCGCAGATGCGACAGGCGTTTCAGATTCTAAGTCTGCAGCAATGAAACACTCTACATAGATGCTTCTGCCTCATTTTTACTTGCTAATTTTTAATAATGACAATTTAACTTCATTGTGCACTTCATGTACTATAACGGCCAATTCAGAAATCATCCTAAAGGGCTCTGATTGCTTAACAAATCTCGCAAATAGCTTTCCAGCATTTTTTATAAAGCGTGTGTTCTGAAATTTCAGTGTCCCTTTGATAGTCCCCTAGAGGGAAGTAATAAATAATTAGGAGGCACCGTACTTTGGAGATACTGAGCCAATGCTTCAATTAGAAGCATCCCCATCTCACTTTTAAAGAACTTCAAAATCAGCAAGAAAAAAAGCTGGTGTTATACAGAATATATTTACACACATCAAAGAATAAGTCGCAGGCAAAAGCTTAATTAAACTGAAATTTGGGTTGATCAATTCGTTCATAGATTTCAGAAGGGAAAGACACCTTATGTAACTCCAATAAACTATGATAAATGTTGGAAAGCCTAGAATTTCCAAAATGAGGCTAAAATCAAATCCCTTCAACACTGCAGGTTTTACACCATCAAAAACCTTCACACTTTTCCCCTAACCCTTTCACGTGGTGATGTAATTATCTCCAATTGTTGTTTGCTTTTGGCGCAGAGCTAAAGCCATGTACACTATCCGGTGGTACCAGCTCCTACTGTGGTTAGGAGTACAGCGAACACTGTATTACCTGGAGTTCCCCACAGAGCTGCAGCTCCTCCATATCAAACTCCAGAGACGACTCTAAAAGCTGTTTTCCAGCACAGTTTATTTAACATCAACCATGAATATATATATATACAGTCTTAAATGCTCCTCACTTCAGGGAGGGGCTGCAATAATAAAAGCTTTGCAGATGCCTGCAACACACAGCGCAAGATTCTTGCAAGTTATGTCTGGATATCATTGCCTCTCAGCATTTATGAAGGCAGATCTATTTTCCAAAGCATGTGCTGAAATGCTGTAGAGGAACATTTTTTGTTTCACAGAACCAAGAAGTTATATTAAATGACACCGAATTCTACCTTATTCTACTCTAAGTAACTTGCAACCCAATTTTACCTAGTTTTACCTGTTTACCAGTTAAAGCAATAATCCTGAGGAAAGTTTTGCATTAACATACTTCACTGGACAAAGGTAAGCTCTTTAACAGATACACACATCGTATTCACAAAGGGAACGTGTACACGCTTACTTTGGATGCATTCTTACACTTCACATATTCATGCCTTAAACACCTATCAATTGCATGCATGTTCTGCAAGCGTATGGAGATGACGTACACCCACTAGGAATATCTGGAGGCAAGATTTGGGGATTTTTTATGTGAAGCTGTACTTAGCATCCATATAAAAAAATTTACACAAATGTTTCTGAAGGACAAAATCTTTTGAACTTCTTTATGATTCACCCACTAATTACAGAAAAAAAAATAATTCTGTATTATGAAAAGTTTTGGTGCGCAGAGTCTCATGTTAATTAGTTCATTTTGGTGCATTTAAGCAGAGAGGAGGGTAGAGACCAAGAGAACACACTCAATGCAGAAAATGAGTTTTGACTTCAGATTTGGAAGGACAAGCATTCCTCCGTAATGCAGANAGACAAGTACAAAGCATCTGTTTCCGTGAGTCTCACAACTTGATTGTGTGAAGGTCTCATCTCCTGCCACACTTGTGCATATGTGACACTAACTGCATCCATGCTGCAGAGGGAACGACAGGAATGTTAAACAAAGGGAGCCCAAGTGGCATCTTTGGATAAGCATGAGAGATCACATCAGGGTAATAACTCACCTGGCTCTACTAAAGAGAGATCACTTCAGGGAGAATTCACTCACGGCACAGTCTGCAAAAAGATTTACTTTTCTCAATAAAAATAAAGGCCAAGGAGCAAAGGAGGATCCCCAGCAATACTGTGCTCAAGGTAAAGCCTAAAACTATAGGAAGCAGTTACTGCATTTTTTCATAAACAAACCAGACGTACGAGTGGTTCTTACACCCCAAATTTTTATGAACCTCTATCTGCAATCTTCGTTCTGCTGCTCAGCCACCTGGTTTTTCATTTACAGATGGCTCTGAGATCACAGTTTGTTATCTTACTCAAACATAATTAACAAACACATTTCATTCTCTTACATCAACAGAGATCTGACTCTCCATGATAGAACAACGAAAAAGGAAAACTTCAGCAGATGTAGCTGGTTATTGCATTCTGTCATCCTCGGAGAGATGTCTTCAATACCTCCTTCTATTCTTGCTGTCTTCAGAGTAAGTCCTTCCCTATTGTACCAGGGACACAACTCCTACTTAAAGTCACTATCATTTTTCTTGTCTTTGAATAGAAAAGCAAATTAACTGATGAATGCATCTGTTATTTCCTTTTCTTTTGTGTTAAATTAACCACTATCATTCTGAGTGACAAAAACTGTCTCTTACCATCTGCCCACCAGAAATCTGCTTTAAGAACGTTCATCATCATTTATTAATCCCCATAAATCAACTTTTTCTTTTTTTTTTTTCTCTTAAGGTAGTGATTTTGCTTCTATGGGTTTTGCTTATCTGTTGGCTCTATCATGAAGCTCACAGCACCCGATGTGAAGACAGTAACACGTAAGGAAATTATTGGACATTGTACCTTCCCATTGCATTGCACCCAGACAAAACCAGAGCGAGTATAAATTTGAGAGCTGCATTGAAATGCACAAATAACTGGCATTCCATTAGAAATTTTATTTCTAGCATATTTGCAGCCTCTTCATCCTTGAAGACTAACTTGGGCGCTATGAGAAGCGGGAGGGCAGAGAGGCATGAGGGACCTTTCCGTACCGCCTGGAAGCAGCCCACCAGGATAATTCCCATCAGGCACACAGCAGCTTTCTCACCATTCCCATTCCCAAATCACGTGTAAGTGTAGGCTGAGGGTCAGACTGGGTGGCGGAGGCATGTGTTGGGGGTACGGGCTGCCCCGTGCCTCCCGCCCACACCCCCAGCGTGCCCCCCATGCACACACTTGCTGCCCATCCAAGGGGCACGCGCCCACATGTGTTTTCACAGGTTTCAAGTGGGAGCTTGTAATAAGCCCTGGGGCGATGGCAGCCCCACTCTTCCCCTACAAAACGAGCTGGGGCTCCGCTCTGAGGCTCAAGGCAGGGGCTGGCATGGCACCGGGGTGGGAGCATGGTCACTCTTTATTCATACAGGAAGCTTCCAGCCCCACACTGAGTGATCCCAAGCTCCTCTGATGAGGAGCATTTCTTTGCCCCTTCTGTGAATACAAAAGCAAATTAACCGATGAAGACATCTGTTCTTTCCTTATCACATATGTTCAATTAATTACTATCTATGCCCCCTTTTTCTGGCTACACCTAGAGTGAGGTCAGTCATGAGAGCCTTGATCATCCACAGCACTTCATTTTTGCTCTGCATGTCTCTGGCTTGGTTTGCTCCAGCCAGCTCTCCCTGAGCCAGTGCCTCAGCACCCTCCTGGGGATACCTCACTCTGGGGACCTTTCCCTTAAACTATGGAGAAGACAATAGGTACAGCCGCCTCTGCTCCACGCAGCTTTGTAACATTATCTCAATGGGTTTTGTATGTTCAGTTTGGGTCTTAGGACCTCATGCCATGCCCCAGGTTGTGTAACAGGTGTCTTCAGCTTCACGATATAAAACCACCCCTCCAAAGGATGATGAAAAACTCTAAATAGAAAAAACCACCCCATACTCCCCCCCCCACCTCAGGGCTACTGGAACACCATATGGGGCCCAGAGGAGATTCGGGGTTAAGTACTATGTGGGCTGGATGGACCGAGTCTGCTCTGGACTGAGCTTGCCATAAGCAATGTAGGTGCAAAACAATCCATGCCACTTGGCGTCGGGGCTAAGGGTTAGTCCTGGCTTTCCTTTATGTTTTTCCAGTGGGTCCAGGAGATAAAAGGACTCCTTCGTTTGGTCTGCCAATGAGACAGACATTTAGTATTTCAAAGTACATTGTTCAGCTAGTAACTCCTAGCATCCTTCTTCATACTTCTCGGTAAGCATTGTTCCTTGCTGCTTATCAGGAGTCCCGCAACAACTCCGGACTGAATCGCCTTTCTTATCTGACCTCTTCTAGTACTCCTTTGTCAGTAACATTGAACCTTTAACAATGCCGACTCCTACAAAGCAACTGCAAAATCCTTTTCTCCGCTGCAGATGCGTTGGTTAGCACAGCAGGCCAACTTTCAGGTTTTGCAATGCCTGTCTGTGCCTCAATTCCCTAGGTGTGAAAATAAAAAAAAAAAAACAAAAACAGAAACAAACCCACAACTATTCCGTTAATAATACTTCCTAACTCACAAAGATTTTGAGGATGAAAACATCTCTCTCTCTGCCATTTTTATACATTCCGATGAGAACCCATTTGGCACTTGTATCAAAATACGAAGCAACTTTGTGAGCCTGACTTCACACACTCCCAGAGCTGTCACCACGTAATCCAATGTCAACGCATCTTCACTCTTCAGTCCTTCCAACTGCAAAATGGATAATCCTACATCCATAACTCTGTGGGAGGAATTAAGGCTGGTAAAATAGCTCAGTAGCCCTGAATGAAAATGAGAAGTTTGTGCCAGAACGGTGAGGAACCATTAATAACCGCAGCTGTATCATTTTCTGGAATGATGTCTCCGCTAGCCTCTGCAGGATTTTTATTCAAATTATGTAAGAAAACAGTTCTGTATTATTTCTACAGAGAGAACACCTCCATTCATTTTTTTCTGTTATTTTTTCAATCAGTACCAGAATAATTAAAAACCTTCAATGTCCAGGATTTGTCTGGGTTTTTTTTTTTGTTTTCAAATAAGCTTTTCTTATCTGTGAAGAGACTTTGTCATCTATTTTCTCAAACTGTAAAAGATTTACAATGGCTAGGGATTACAACAAGGTTGGGTGGTTCTTAATTTCTTTGTATCAACCTCTGGTGTCTTTTCCAGAATCCTTAATTCTTACCCTTTTGTAGATGGCAATTTATCAACTGTTATGTTTATTATTCTTTTTCCTGTTTTGTTTGTCACCCATATCCTGTTTTTTTCATTTCTTTTACAAAATCATATAAAAGGACACAATAAGGGGAGGAAAGATAACTATATAATGTATTTCAGAGAAGATTTATGTATAATTTAGTAAGTTCATTTCGAAATCATAGCATTTGGATCAGTTTTGTTTCCATCTTGTATAGCAGTCACCATCAAAATATTACTTCCTTCTTGCAAGGGAAAGCTGTTACCATGGTATTCCCATTATTCCTAACACGGAGACTGGGGGGGGGGGGGGGNNNGCAGGGATAGTTGCCACAGGACTTGTACCTGCTTTGCAGCATGAGGGCAAAGGGAGGCCAGTCAGTGGCTGGCAGCATTTCCTCCAGCTGGAGAGACTCCTGCACTCAGTACAGTTCCCATCTGTTTCCTTGAATTACGATTGTGTTTGGGCGAACACCACAAAAATTTCACTGTCGTGTGGCATGAGAAAAGCTTGCCCATATCATATCTTCTCGCATCTGAATTTTTAATGCTCCATTTAAAATGACTGGCAAGCCCTATTACTCAAAAATGGAAATTTTGGAGTAAGAACAGCTACATTTTCCAACCCTTTTTGCTGTGCTGTGGCCCAGCTGAAACTCACCATGAAAAAGCATGAAGAAGCATCTGCAGAAAGAAGGACATTAGTGAAAGATGATGGGCTCCTAAAAACATGATTAATGGACATGATCACAGTCAGAGATCGAAGCTGCTCCCCGGGAAAGGCAGGAGCACCCAGGGACAGGGTTGGGGTGGCTGACAGGCGGCAGGGCTGGTTTGTTTCTTACTTTGAATGCGACAGCAGCAGCAGGGCTACAACATGATACAGGAAAAAAAAAAAGCTGCAAAACTCTGGATGACATCGTCAGATACAGCTCCCAGCTGCCAAACCTGGCTCTGGGGAGAGGAGGGTGCTTATAAGTCAAGGCTTCTTCTGAGGACAGCTTTCGTGGTGGAACCTCTTCAAACCATCTCCTCTTCAGCACATGGATCACATTCCCACATACAGAGGTCTGTCCAGGTCTTCTGGGCACAGTGAAGAGCCACATGCCCCTCAGGAGGCTAATCCAATCGGGGACCAAGGGTGGGCATCTTCCACTTATAGCAGTTTATTTGGAGGTTTGATGAAAAGTTTTGCTTCAGTTAAAGCACTTTCTGCCCCTTCTTGTATTGAATCAAGTGGAAGTTTGGAATGACATTTTCAAAATAAGTTAACTTGGTTTTGTTTTGAAAATGCCAAAAGGAAATGTTTGAAACAATGCAAAATTATTACTTTTGGGTTATACTTAGCAAAAATGATTCAGCAAGCAGATTCAGATGCGCTAGAACTGTATTTCTGGAGAATATCAAGCCAGTAGGACAGTAAATTTTTGCAGAGCTCTAGCCTGGCTTTGGTTTCCTGCAGCTTTGTCTGTGCTGCAGACTTCACTTGAATTATCTGTACTTATGCTCCTCTCTAAAACTGAGCTGCCACAGCATGAAACGGCAGCGTGCAAGTGTCAGGATTAGTGAATGGGATGATTTTGTTAGCAGTGCAAACAGATTACAGTGCTAACAATATGGTGAAGTGAAGTTTTTGGATGAAGTGTTTATTTGACAAATACCCAGTTTCAGAATCATTAGAAGGATTCACAACTTCCACTTGAATTCAGAAAATAATTTGATAAATACTTGATATGTGTTACATTGCAAAATGTTTCAGAGAACTCCAAGTGCTGTGTTTTACCACTTTTTTCTTTTTTTTTTTTACACAAAAGGTTTCTCATCTCTTGTTTTGATACACTCTTCAGGAATGGCACTTAGCTCTTGCCAAATGTCTCGGAAGATCATTTTGCATCAATATTGACAGCATCGCCGTCCGTCGCTTGTTCCATGTGCGACCTGAACAAGTCTCACAGCCAGAGACTGTTATCTGGAGGTGGCTGCAGGATACAAGCATGACCTGCTGCCAGGGCGCCATGCCAGGGCGGCATCCCTGGTGTCGCAGCCTTCCCTGCGGTGACAAGGGACTGCTGGCTGTTGCCTTGAAGCCAGTTTTTCCCTTCCTTGTCGAGGAGTGCAACTGAGCAGCCTTAGCACCTCTGGGGGCAGAAGAAAATAGATGCATCTGGCAGAGCTCCACCATGAGTTGCTCACTCACTATCTAGCGAAGCAGAAGACAAATACTCTCATTTTCTGGCCCTCCCCAGGCTAACCCACCCCTGAAGACTGCAGCAGCAGCCCTTGCAAAAGCTCCTTTCTCCTTCCCTCTCCACCCGCTGCCTCATCCGCCAAGAAACCAAATGTGTTCCTCGAGCACAGCCCAGAAAGGAGACAAATGTACTACGGCACACTGGTAGCGGTCATTTTGAAGCAAAGCCTGGAAATATTTCTGTGGCAGGGAGAGCTGGCTGAGCGGCTGGCCTCTGGGGAGGCAGCAAGAAGGAGAGAAGACCCCAAGGGATGGCTGATCTGCTGCTGCTGGTCTCCGACAGCCTCCCCGGGCTGCCACAGGCTGCACTACCCACCACCACAGGGCCGCAACCATGAGCTGTAAATTCATCTGCAACATCTATTCTAAGTCATACTTCAGTGAATCGGCATTGCAATCCTCTTCTGTATTAATCTATAACATTAGATATTCAACATCTACTCCAAAACAATGTTAAAGTAACTGATTTCCTTCCAGCAGGCAGATGGCTACTAAATCCTGCTCCGTTTTTCTGCATCCCATAAAACTTACGCTTGTGTCTTCGATAGATATACTCTGTGATAGTAAGATAAGTCCTGAAAATACAGCAACTACAAAGCTGGTGTAATTAAATAGACCCTCTGAAGAAAAGCTCAAAGTTGCCACTGAAACTATGCCAGAGCTGTTACTCAGACAACAATGACACAGCATCACCCAGAAATTGAACATGAGCAAAACTAAAACATCTTTGGGGCCCCTTCTACATGGTAAGTAGCAAGATGGATAAACCTTCAGGAGACATAGCTGACTGGATGCTGCATCGCATCCTCCCAAATCCAAGTCCTGCATAGGAGGCTCCAAAATTGCCGTAATGTCTATTTTTCTCCTGATGCATCTACCAGGAAAGACAGTGAGGCTCAGCCTGGAGGCGGGTGCAGGGCAGGCTCAGGGAGCCACAGGGAAGTGATCCACAGGCAATGGCAGAGCACAGGCAAGAGGGAGCCAGACCCCGTGTGTACAGCTGCCAGCAGGGAACAGCCTCAGGGGCTGACTGTCCCCAGGCCACGCTTATCTTTTTTCTCAGAGGGAGCCAGCTGGGTCACTCAGAAAGGCAGTTTGGAATGAGAACAGTATGTATGGGGCAGCCGCTATCTGTCTGGGGACAGGACCCTGGAACAAAGCAGGGAGATAAGCTATGAAACAGCGCAGGCGTTATTAGCTCTATGGAGCTAATAAACTGTTTTTTCTTGGCGGGGTGGGGGGGAAGGAGGAACAAACAAAACCCCAGCTTCCCAGTTTACTTATATATGACCCTATGTCTACAAAGAAGAGCTTTTCAACCATCTTCAGGCATTCACCAGTATCATGAGAACAACCTAGCTTGGACAGACTGGGCTGGATATTTGCTTTCTGAGTTTCTAAATGATTGCTAAGGTAAAAAGCAGGTAAACGCCTGGTCTTCAGTAGGATCCTGAATTAACGGCTGGCAGCCCATCACCTGGCTAGTTGATGAGGACACCAGACTACTGCTTGCCCAAACGGCTCCGTGCCCAGGCTCTCGCACAGGACTTTCACCATCAAGACAGAACCATAAAGGTCTTTGAAATCAAGGGGAAACACTGCTTATAAAGCTGATGGCATGATACTGCCCTCCGTCTTTTCTTCAGCATCATGGACACCAAGGCCTTTAAGCCACGTACAAGGTAAGCACGCCTGCCCCGAGCCCTCTGCAGGCTGAGAAACTAATGGCGAGCTCAGATATATCATCCTAAGTGACAATTAATTGACCTCAAAGCTGCAGCAACTCCAGAGGCACCGTTGCTGGCTCTATTGTTTTTTAATGTGTCATTCGGAGAAGGTCAGCAGGCTCCTGTAAGAGACATACTAAGGACTTGCTGAAGCAGATTGCCAGCTTGAGAAAGGATTAAATTATGATTCCTCAGACTCCGGTTTTATCTTACGGTGGGTGATTTGTGTGCGAGGCAGAAGAGAAAGGAACAGATATCGCAACATTTCTCAAAAGCTTTTTGTTTTCAAGGGACCTACAACAGACATCATAAACTGTTCGTAATACCAGAGCATCAGGTACAAAGATAGTGTCTCGCCCTTGCCACATAGCTTTGCTAGGCCACGTTGATGTATTAACGCCACTGAAAAAACAGCTGTAAATCAGAAATGTAGGTCTCATAGGGTAACCAAACCCTGTTAAATAGCTGCTGAGTTTGGAAATGAGAAGTCCTACACTAATAAAAAATTAAAGAACAGGAGGTAAAAAAGCAAGGAGATGCCCTTCCCCAGGATCCAAATCTTCACACTCGCTCCCAGAGTGCCTGAAGAAAACAAACCATTTGTTTTGCCTCAAGGCGTTAAAAGCTGCAACCACCCAAATATCAAAGGCCCAGACTTCCTCTCCCTGTCAGCAACTATTACAATTAAATTATATTGTTTAAAAACAACAGCAAAATGTCTGCCTTGCACTGAAACTTGAAAACAAAGAAGTCTGAGTACAGCATGCAAAAACCAAAGTGTGCCTCAGTGAGGCTCTTTCAACAACTCCTGTTGCGCTGCCTTGCAACTGGATGGCCTTCAGGCAGGCTGTGAAGAACAACAGGGACTCACCTATAGTGCATTAACCTTACACACTGACATCGTTTGGTTGTGTTGATGGTGACTACATCCTCGGAAGAGGGCATCTTCAAGCAAAAAGTAGCAAGATTGTGTAGTAGTAGTAATGTAGGCAGCACTCAAGGTTGAAATCATGAGGATGTGAGGGGTGGGGTGACTTTGTGCTTCAAGAGAAATGAAACAGCATCTCAACAGAGGAAAAAAGACTACTCACTTTAGGAAACTCGCTATTCATTGAAAATAAAGAACAACAACTCTCAAATGGTCTTTTAAACTATTAGAGCACACAGCTAGACTAAATTTTCAGGAAGAAGAGTTTGTGTCAATTTGGGGAATAGTTCTGGCCTTTTGGTGTTTTTTTAGGCAAAACGAAACTTTTTAATAAAAATAATCATATTTGTTGTCCTGACCCTATATTTAGGGTTTTTTTTGGGGGGTGGGGGGTGGGGGGGTGCTACTCTTAAGCAAAGCTGTCAATAAGCCAGTAGATGTTATTAAGGCCCATCCTTCTGCAGTAATTTGAAAAAAGTGAAATCTTCCATAATTTATCTTCATAAAATATTTGTAAAGAAATTTACAGTGATAGAAATGCATTTACACTCTTGCTACATGCATATATCTACTGGATCCCTGCCTCAGCATGTTTGGTTTCTCCTAGGCGTTTTAGCAGCCTAGAAACCTAAACCTGCAAGGCCCTCAGCTACCTGGGATGACAGTGCATGGCAGGGACCTGGGGTAGGGGGTGATGCCAGCGTGCAATATCAGTCACCGCTCCTTCACTCCAACTCCAGTGACCCTGATGGCACCACCACCCATTTGAGACAGCTGCTGGTGGGAACTGGAAGGGCCATTAGCTCCAGCCACTGCTGATTGCTCTGGTTACTTTCTTTGGATTTTGCCCTCAGCTTTCAGGACTTTTAAGCACTACCTTCTTAATCCATTTATGGCAGCAGTGTAAACTTTAGGATCCCATTCCCCTTCCACAGTCTTCCCTGAGATCTCTTCTTTCAGGCTTTAACAGCTTCTGTTAAGTTTAACAGTATAAATATACACGTCCCTCCCTCCACACACGGTACATCTGTAAATGTGAGGCTGAAAGCTACGCAAGCTCAGAAAAGGTGTTCCAAGAAACACAATGTCAGGAGAAGAAAGCAGCAATTTCAGCTAATGGGGGAAGCTCTGTAGTTTGATGCAGAAGAAATAGGACCTGAAATTTTAAGTCTCTAATTTCTGCACGTTTTTCTGTGGCAGTGGGCATAAAACCGACCTTGTGTCATTTATGTGCTTCACAAGAGCACCGGTCTAGGCTGATGGAAGTACAACGATGATGACTATGCAGTCAAGACAAGTAGGATTTTTGCATTGCATTCAACAAAAAAGAAATCCTGAGTAACTTCCATAAAGGTTGAAAATAGCTTTATTCAACTGCTATTGTGTTAAGGTAGAAATTATTGAACATTTTTTTCTGTGGTTATGCAGCCTTCCTCAAAAAGCTATCATCAGCTTTTTTAACAGGAACATAAAGGGGCTATTTCAGAAAACAGCAACTTAAAATTATCATGAAAGTACTCATACATAGGCAGGTGGATGGGATTTTAGCACTCATGCCTGTTTCTGAGAGAGGACAGGCCTTTTTAGGACAGTTTGGGTAACATGAAGAACCATGAGAAAATTCCTGATGCTTTCAGAGAACAAGGTGGTTAACTACAGAGCATTTATAAAACTGAAAAACTGAATAGCGGAGCTGGAAACTGAAGAACAAGCATTGACATGACAGAAAAAAATTCCTTGACTGAACGTGGTCCTTTATTAAGGCTTAGCTATTACACATATTATATATGTGAGGTTCAAATGTGCGTAAGAAACGCGGTTAACCAAGGTGATGCTGAAACCCCCCCGGGTCAGGAAGAGGGATGGGGCCTCCATCACTCATTTATATAGTCCCGCTCCTTTTAATTTCCCTGGTCTTGGTCTGTCTGGGGAGCAATCCTTACCTCTGAGGCAGCGCTGAGGGGGGACATGCTGAGCTGATGGGCTGGGGGTTCCCTCACTTGCCCAGCACAGTCTGCTCTGAGACAGCCACCTTGCTACTTCTGACACAAATATATCTTAGGAAAGTGATGTAATTTTCTATACTTGGGCACGAAAAGGGAAATAAAACATGCAGCAAAAGAGTCGATTCTTAAATTGGCTAGTTTGATTAATATATCAAAGGGGAAAGCTATTTCAGAAATACAAAGCCTTATTATAAAACAATGATGAAACCGTATTTGCTACATCTGATTAAACAAAGAATAGGCAATTTCTTGGATAGTACACAAGACCCTGGTTTATTTTGGTTTACTAATAAATCATGATAATTGTGTTCCATTGTTTTGCTATTAAAAAGTTAGCATCAATATTGTATTTGTTTCTACTAAAATAGTGATTTATGGAGTACTCCTTACATTAAAAACATTACAAAAATATCCATTTATCAGTAAACTTTAATGGACAAATAAACTGGAGACAGCATGTTCAGTTCAAATAAGATTTAGCCTATTACCGGGTTTCAGACTAAGGACACAGAAAATTGAACCTTTGTATATTAAACAATATTGTAAGCAAATGCAGTTTACTGCTTTGTTTGTTAGCTGACTTTCCATAAGCAACCATAGCCCTCTGCATTGGAAACCCTTAATTTTGTGATGAATTTGAAGCAGGGATACAGCAATATGCTGCGAGAGGGCTATTTCTGTATCATTTCCATCTCACCCGCAGGAAAAGGAATCCAGCGGCACCCTGCCATGAGTTAACCAAAAAGCTTTCTCCAAGCTCACCAGGAGAGCTGCCCAGGCATCCCCCAGGACAGCGGGCAAGGCGGCCCGCACCCGGGACCCGGCTCCAGGGTGGGTATTACCATTTTGGGGATGTACATCGAAGCAAGCGCTGACCTTCCTGGCATGGACTTTCTTGCGGTGATACTGGGAAGGAGGCGAGGATGACAGGAGCTTCAGCCCCAGGTGGAGAGTCCTCTCAGTCCCTCGTACGGCAGAGCAGAGTGAGCCACGTCACTGCCCCATTGGCCTCTCACAAAGGCTAACAGACGCCCAGCTCTTTTTAGTAGGTAGGAACGGGAATTTCCTCTCAAGTCCTTTGTGAGCTGGCAAGCGGCGCTCCATGTGTCAGGATCCGCCAGAGACCAACCCCGCAGCCAGCCTGGTCTGCGGCGAGGGGTCTTGGCCATTGCCGGCAAGATGCAACCCTGCGGCTCCTCCGCACTCCGCTCCTTACGCTCGCAGCAAGACCCAAGTTAACTGCAGGAAGTATCTGTATATACTCACCATAATTTTTATCAGCCTTTAAATGCATTTATTCTCCTTTTTTTTCTTAATGTGTTTAAGGGAAAACAGCAGTTCCTGCTGATTTCTTGGCTTGTCTTTGTATTACTTTTGAAGACACCACAGGTATATTTGCAGCAAATTAATTTACTAATTTGGTATGAGAGCGTTTTACATGCTTGTTGTAGAATAACTCCTGAAAAACTGCACCATAAATACACACACACAATATCTGGTTAGATAGGAAGCTTTGGTTCTCATTGAAAATACTCTATACTTTCCCATATGCTAATATACAATTAGCATGCTAATAACAACAACACATCACTGAGGTAACTCAGTGTTTTGTCACACAGAGGAATTGTGCACCTTGTTATTTAATAAAGCCACGTTTGCAAATAGCAATTAAGTCGAGGCCTCTGCCACACAGTAGTTCTCAGCAAATTTAAAGTAGGTGAAGCAGTCTTAAACCAGAGTGGCATAACGAGCCAAAGGATGTGTGACTTGGCCACCTCACCTGAAAAGCATTTAATCAGTTATAGCCATGCAATGTCTATTTCTGCATCAAAATTATTCATTACCAAACAACACATTACTAATGACAATGTTTTTAAGAATTCACTTACCCTCGTTGCAATGGGGTTTCAAGCAATTTACTCTTTTACTGCTCATTTCCAAACAGTCTAAATAGGACACTGGCAATAATGAACCAATTTCAGTCCAAGAGTCTGAAAAGCAATTGAGACATCTGCCGTGGCCCTGGGGCTAGGCGCTCGCATCCTGCACAGGACGTGCTCCACAACGGAGGATGTATGTCCAAACGAACGCTCCCTCAAGCCAGGCATAATGCTGATCACCATGGCAGACTACCGAGAGACATGATGGCTAAGTGAAATCTGGACAACTACAGAAAAGATTTTTTAAACTAAACTAGCCCCCCCCCCCCCAAAAAAAAAAAGAAAAAACAAGTGAGTAACTTGGTAGCTCTGCAAATAGCACACTTTAAGGAAAAGGATGGTTAAGAAACATTTAACTGCAGTGTAGCCTTTTATGGTGATTTTAGATATGAATCCTTACATGTGTACAAGAAAACTCTGTCCTAGAGAGAGAGGAAGATTCAGGTGATTGCTGGTCTGTGTCCTACCATAAATTCAAAACTATTGCCACGTATCTGGGATTCTGTTTACCTGATCCACACACGCGCAGCAGTTCTGCCACGCACTGCGCATGTCAGATTTACCACGCAGGTCAGGAGCAATCTGCCCTGCCGATGCAGTGAGCGTGATGTGACCGGAGCCCATCAGACCGGCACTCAGCACCCAGAGGTTGTCTGCTCCAGGCTGTTGGACTTCCAGCTGTTCAGCCCAAGCCACTGCTCACCCTACTTGCTGGGCATCCAAAAATGTGGCAGATAACAACAAAAAAAAAAGCACAGCAGGAATCAATGGGTAAAGCAATAGTCTACCAAGTCTACAAGAAGCAGTGGAGCTGGCAGACATGCACGTTTTGCCTACATCTTTTTACTAGGCAGGTACAATTGAAACAAAAACTGTGAAATGAAAGATGTCAAAAAGCAAGAAAAAAGAAACCAGTCAAATTCTATTAACGTGAGGGAAGATAAAATGCCTAGCTGCTGTACGTGCCCTGGTAAATCTCTGACCTAAATTGAGAGAGAAATGTCCTTTGCAGAACACACAGAATGCCAAATACAGATTTTGGATTCATCTATGAAAATGAAACAGATTATGTTACTATGAGAGAGCGCACAGTGAAGCCTCAACCCTCCCATAAACCCAGTTACATACATACATATGTAAATAAATCCCTGACTTGCCAAATTTCCTTAGCTGATGTAAACTGTTTTTTAAGATATTTCTATTACATGAGTAAACATCACTTCCTATATTTTTTGTCGACTGAGTGTAAGGATTTAAAGAAGACAAATCAAGTTTATTTTAGATTCCCTGAGGAAAAACAAACCCATCTGTCCTCACTCCTTCCCTGCTGCTTTACAGTGTTCACTATTAGTTATTTCCGTAACACACCTACATTTATCCTTATCTGCAGGAGGAACATTTATCTCACGAATATTCCTGTCAAATGGCTCTAAAATGCCAGCAGATAAAAAAAAAAGTTGATCCCCATAGAACTCAAATATATAACATAGCAAAGGAGTCAAGATGAGCTCTAACCTGGTGAGCCTAAAGCTGATCCCTTGACACCTCTCACGCAGTGTGACACGGTCTACACGGGAACAGACAGAAGTTGAGAAACAAGTGTAACGGGCAAAAGAGAAGTGTGACGCCTGTTTGAATAAATAATGTCAGGCTTGCTATCATAACGGCGCTTCTTTAATAGCTCTCTGGTTGGAGACACCACAGCTGCTTGCTCTGCTCTTTTCTCCCTCACGGGTGGCATATGTAAAGGCTGAAGACCAGTACTACCTGTAACAGAGGTGCGCTCCCAGCACGAGAAGTCCCCGGCACTGAAGGATTTCTCTTTATTGCCACCGGCACAGCGGTGACTCTCTCAGGCTGGTGCTTACAGTCCCACAGCACAGCAGAAGGCCTCAGCCACAGTCCTTTGGAAATTGTTTTTACAGGCACCCTCTCCCAGCGTCCTTGTAAATCACAGCCAAAGTAAACCCACTGAGAGATCAGCAGCATTAAACGATGCAGGGAGCATCTCAATGTGGGCAGTAGTTTAAGTGGCCACCACAGGGTCACAATCTGTGTTCCTTTTTGCAAGAAAATGCTCCACTAAATCTGAAGAAATCTTACAAAAAGTGTATTATCAAATCACAATGGCTTAAGCCAGCAGAGCTGATGGAAAGTCATGTTTACTGAGCCTCAAAACACACCTGCAGAGGATGCTTCCCTGCAAAGTTTCATGGCGGTGTGATTTTAGCTCTCTACAACTGTCATACGAGGCAGTATGAGCAGATGTACACAGGGAAAGCATTTCCAAGCCCCTCACTACGAAAGCGGGGACTCAGCTCAACATTTACAAACGATCCTGTATCGTGAACTTCCACTGACAAAATAATATAATGCACTGCCATAATGATGGCTTTACATAGTTCTTTCCAGGACAGCAGTAGTTTACAACACGATTTCTGTTGTGCTTTTGCCTTACATCGTGGGACTTCAGATTTCCCCCCCCTCATTTCCACTGACAGTGCTGCTGTTTACGCTGCACGCAGATGGCTGAGGTGCGAGCGAGGCATATTACCACCCCAATAAGAAAGTTAGGACAGCAGCAACAGAGTGGGTAATTTTATTGCTCAAAAGCTGCTTGCTGCATGCCTCGCCCCCATGGCACACAAGCCTCCAAGGCACGTCTCCCTCCACACGTGTTTCCACATCAGTGGATTTTGTGAATATCTCAAGACAGTTTTGTTTAATGTAGCACTGAGCTGTGCTGTTTCATTAGTCTCAATGACAACATCTCAACTTACCTGAGCCGCAGGTTCACGTTTCTCTGCACTGACAGTTTGAACACAATTTAGCTTATGCTCAGGATAATCACAAATCCCATCTGTCTTTGCCTCAGGAAAGACAAGAGCCCTTCTGGGGAGGATCCTGTGCTGTTTTGTCTGCTAAAACTCCGTCTTGTTATACCGGTTCAAGGTGGACGAGACAGGAGGAGGCAGCTGGGCCAGGCAGGGACCCCTATGCTACGCCCACACCACCCACCACGTTCCCACCAGTGTCCTCCCATGGAGCAGTACCACGGATGAGAGACCAGGTTGGCATCGGGGCCCTTTCCACGGCTGCTCATCCCCAGTGGTGTAGACACAACCGCTGAACTCAAGCTGTTCCCCATGTCTTTCCAGTAAATAAACTGTCTGCTCGCGGCAGCTTCGGCGTGAGGTAGCTGGGAGGCTGTTGGTGGAAATTCCTACCAGAACAGCGTGAATGTGCTGGCACGATGTGGGCTGGGGAGAGAAACCCCAGGCACACAAATCAAGGGCAGCGAAAAGAAGGAACGCATCCCTTTGTAAGGGGTATGAAGAAATAGTGACTGTAGGAAAAGCTAAGGCTTTTTCAACAGTCTGAAGAAGACCAAACTGTTTATAAGAACTATTCTCATTACTTCTAACAGCCTGCCTACAGGAGCTGTTGGGCAGGTGAGGTGCGTGTAGACTCTGCTCCTGCATGTTTTTTTTTAATTCTATTTGAAGAAAAAGTATTTCACTGAGCCTTGAATGTACCCTAAATTTCATAAGTACCCCTTCTGCTATAATGCCTACTCTAGTTGGCAAAAGATAAGTTTAACAAAAGTTGAACGTGCGTTTGCTTTCTATTTGGCTTTATTCTAAAATCACAGTAGTCTTTGTAATACCAATTCTGAACACAAAGATATAAATTGTTTACTTAATTCTTCCTTTTATTTGCTTTGATATATTTAAAAACAAAAACATGCAACATCCTTAATATTCTCACCATAAGCAAACACAGACAAACAGCTTGCCTCAAACTTGAATTAAGTCCTATTTAAAGCACACCACAAGGCTAATTTCTAGTACTGGCAGCACAGTGATACTGATAACCACATTATGCTACTGAGCCCAACGGTGGCTTCCAGAGAAAACAAAACAGATGAGGAAAAATGCATCTACTTCTGAACAGAAATCTTCACACTATTCCTTAGGCATATTTAACGAGCATCATGGTACATCCATTTGCGGATGTACATGCTGTTGGCATAACATTATCATCTCTATAAGAATGCCCCACCAAAATCTTTACCTCTGAAAAGACGAATGCTATGATACTTCACCTTGCACTAAAAATGCCTTCTACATTAAACACACAAAAATTATATCATATTTCATTTGCTTTACTTCATTCTTCCATACTTCTTGCAGCCTGCAAGACCACAGCACAATTCCATCTAACCCTCAAAGGATTTTCCACCATCACGTAACATTACAACGTAATGAGTAACCTTTCAGTAAACTTCTACAATTTAACCCAGTCTGAAGTGCACAAAAGCCTGGCCAACCTGCTCCGCCAACAGCGCAAGTCTCCAGGACCAAGGTAACACCTTGTCTGTGTTTGCTCCTGCTAACACGGCCGTCCCTCAGCCACTCCATTCCCAGTCCATAATTGCTGAAGTGGTTTGAATGTACCTTTCATTAAGGCTCTAGTATCTAACTCCTTCGAGTTTCAATAATACAGTTTGAAATGGAGGGTACCTCAACGTACTCTAAATTAAACCTTCACAAAGCTCAAGGTACACAGCAGCAGCTGACCAGATGGTCAACAAAATAAAATACAACCTGCCAACAGCAGAGAGTTACTTCCACATATGGTAGCACAGTAACTACAAATCTCCATGGACAACATGAAAAAAAGCTCCTGCACCTTTGACCTGGAATTAAAACCATGGCTTCATTAACCTTGATCTGTAAAAAGAGTGATCACACACATCTCCTTGCTGATACATCTCCTCTGTGTTTAAAATGTCTGTTGAAACTAATGACAACTTATATTTGCTATTTTGTTATAAAGTTATAAAAATTTACAGAAATTGAGGCTGACATCAGCCTCTCCTTACATTTCACGCTGAAAGTGGCAAAAGGAATGTCCATTGTGGAATAAATGTGGAGTGAATGCAGAGACTGGATTGTCCATACAAAAGCACAGCCAAACCAAGAGAACAGCACAGAAAATCAGCGTATGGTCAAAAAGGATGCTTTCTCCAGCAGAAAACATTATCTACAAGCTATTTTTAATAAGTTTAAAGGACCTTGTCACTGATCTGGTGATCACGCAGCTGCCTCGGCATGCTGAAAGGTGGTGAATGCGGGGCTAGAGCAGGCAAAGGGACTGGGGGGAGGCCGGGCAGCAGCCTCTGCGACGGACTTCACTGCTGAAGAAATTGTAGGATGGGAATACACCCTCATGAAGGGCTGAACCTGTTCCTCAGGATTAAGTAAGGCCATGACACAGGACAAAACCGCAACACGGTCCTTTCGTATCTGGTAGGACAGCAAACAGCAACCAAGGTTTTTAACACTGCAGTGTAATCAGAAGTAGTGATTTCTAGTACATGGCTCAAGTGCTGTTGTCACTGCGCGGGCGGGAGGGCACAGACGTTGGTGCCGAGGACCCCGGGCCAGGTCCCAGGGACCCGCAGCCCCTGTCCTGAGTGTCCCCCCTCGTGGTATGCCCACTCTCACCATAGGAGGTCATGGGAATGACAAAGCTGCGGTCTGCACTGCGGTCAGATAACACCCCCAAACACTGCTGCACCCCAGCACCCAACAGCACACCCATCTGTGGTGACACACACAGAAACGTGCCGCTTCTGACCACAGCCTGGCACCATACTGAGCACTGAGCTCCCCTGTACAGCGAATTTAAGCACATCAGGGCTCCCTGAGTGTCAGCAACATTATGTGCTTTCCCTGGAGGCAGGCGACAAGAGGATTTAGCTCCAGTAAGATAACTGCAGCATACCCACAAGTCCCCAGTGTTCCCATCACTAAATTGGGAAAATCAGGTACTAAGACCCGCAAACAAAGTGAATTAGTTTGTGTAAGTCATGAGAAATGCTGAAGGTAATGCCCCAACCGTCACCTCTTGCAGTGCCAATTATTTTAGTACATTTAAATAGTAAAAAACTGCTCTGTCTCTTGCTTTTCAGTAGAAATAAATACCGATATGTACTAAGGGTTTCATCATTTCTCATCTCCACCTTTGTCATTTAGAAGTCGCAGTGAGCTCATAACTAACTGCAGTGGTGAGAGTTTACAGTAGACAGTAGACAGTAAAAAAACATTGTTCACCTTTCAAGCTCTAATTCAAGGCTCCACCAATTCCCAGATCCAAAGGTAGAAGCAATTCACGGCTGTATTAAAGTATCAGAGAAACAGAAGAGGGTTAGAGAACAAGCTGTAAAACCAAGTGCAGGATTTGGTAGCATTCAGTACAATACAGTCCTGCTTCCCGCATCCTTTTTAAGACTGAAGGAATGCAAGACTCTGTCATGGCTGGAAGAATAGAATCTCCCCTTACAAACCTAAGAATAAGCATTTGAAAAATCATGTTTTCTATCTACCAATGTAATCCTGTTGATGTGTCCTTGTAAAACACCTTATTCCTTAACCCACGGCACACCTGCAGCATGTGTTGTGTTCGTACAACAGCAATTCCATTAGCCTTACCCAAAGTGTCATCAATTTGCTGCAAAACTCCAGCTGCTGAAGTGCTCTGTGCACTGCAAACAGAGCAGGCAGGCCTGCTCCCTCGAGGCTGTACGTACGCCCGTCTCCATATTTCCAGCGATATATCTAACTTCACACCTGAATTCGTAACGATTCCCAGGGAATCCAGCGCAGCCTGCAGACAATACGCATGGCAACAGAGGTGAAGATCTGAAGTCCTCACTGCTTCCTAAAAACACCCTATGACAGATTTCTGGAAAACAGTGGTGGCATAAATAAAAGGAAAACCCCTCCCCTTCACGTCTGCTGTTTCCCTGCTTTTGGAGCCTATTTCTGAAAGGTAAATTTACCTAGAGAAAAAAAAAATAGGGGAAAAAAGGCCTATTGCAGAGAAAGCTTTAACTGTATGCCCACCTTTTTTTTTTAACGTTTTTCCCTGTATTTCACTTCTCAACAGACCAATCCGCACATAGCAAGACCATAGCAAAGTGTTACGCTGAAAGCTGCAAACACAAAGGAATCTTCACAGAGTCTCCTCTTGAGAAGAAAGTAAAGTGACATTAACTTCACAACCAGTGAAACAGAGATAAGGAGAAGTCTTCTAAGGAGTGGCCTGGCACAGCTGGAAAATTGCTCAGCTTCAGTACTTCACCATGTCTGGTTGTGGTTATTAGTAATACTTTTTTACAGACTAGCCTACCGACAGGGGACTTTGCAGGTAAAATCGGGATCCTGGCTTTCAGGAGTTTAAGTTACATGAAAAAAATGGCAGTGATAATGTACGTATGTGTGCTGTAAACACTGGAAAGCAGGTGAGCAGAGCCAGCAGTACAGCCAGCAGAAGACACACTGTGTTACGGCTCTGGAGAACCGTCATTAGGTGCATTTCTTCATCATTCAAATGGGCCAGTTTTAACCTTTTCTCAGAAATATACTTTACATAATTGAAACGCTCTTTCTTTGTTTTTTTCTTGAACGATCCCAAATAAGGCAGCTAAAGCCAACTTTTAGAAGCACCACAGAAGACAACACAATTTTGAGTGAGGATGCATCTCCCTTACTATTGTCCGAAGATCTTCCGAAGAAAACAGATGGTATTACAGGAAACTATCAGTAATAAACATTCAGGTAGCATTCTCAAAGCTGAAGAAAGACTATTGATATTCTCTTTTTCCCAGCCTAAGCAAGTCGGAGAAGGGAAGCAGCAGAAGGCAGCTGCACCACACGGCTTTGGGGTCTCCGCTCCCCCCATGTCTATTCTCACTCCACCCTCCTCCTTGGACAACCTGCTCCCTTCCCACATTAAATTCTGTCTCAGTTTGAAGCTGAAGGCCTCCACTTTCAATTCACACCCTAAGGTGGGGGGAAGCAAACAGAGCTGGTTGGGGTCCCAATAACACGTACGCCAGCAGCCCCGTGTGATGGACGGTGTCATCGCAGCTCACGTCCTACCCACCCGCTGAGGTCGCCCACCCCGATGCAATGGTGAGAGACAGCCACTCGCCGCACAACTTCCCAGGGTTTCTTTTGCCTCTTGGGCACAGGTAAAACCTACGTGCACGTGTGAAACTAACAGTTCACGACTTTATAAAAGAGCACTCATTAAAAAAATACATATTATTTGCGACCTCTCTGGCTCCACACGGCAAAATTTAGTACAGAAGATAACTGAATGTGTTCTGGGAACACTGCAAACAGATTAGTGTCAGCATATTTTGTTTAACTTTGTTAAGCTACCTCGAGCGCTCTTACCTTATACCCACATACATGAAGAGTGAAACTCTTTTTAAAAACTGCCGTTGTCAAGGTATGTATATTTAGAAATAAAATTATTCAGTCAGTGCTTCTTTTGGACCCTCAGGTGAGTAAGACCTGGTAAGGTATTAGTTAAACATACATTAAAAAAAAAATCTGTTAAGAGACTTTCACCTTCACTTAATTCTCCAGATTCGGGGTCTACTATGAACCTAATGGAAACTCCCTACCATGAAAATACTGCTTTTTTTTTTTTTTTTATGTAGCATTTTCAAAATGCTTCTCAAGTGCTGATTACTGTTTTAAGTCAAACAGAAATATGTACAGAAATGGTTTGTACAGTACCATTTACAATGGAGTTCCACGGTTTGTAGCCAACCTGTTAATGTGAACAGTATGACAAAGAAGAATGTGTTTCTTTTCTAAAAGTTAATATAATGGCCATCAGATTTCCAGTATTCACCATATTCACCATTCTTCCTCTTTTACTGAATTAAGAGCACATTCTGAACTGAATTAAACCCAGAGCTTTTATACAAATGAACTCGAAACCCAAGAATGGAATTGGCTTTCGCCATCCATTAGCATGCTTCTGTTCCATGTGAAAAATACTCTCCAAATTTCCACTAAGGAACTTGAGAATTTATCCTCCGTGCAGGGGCTGAAGTGGAGCACACCTCTAACTGCGGACAAGTGGAAGCCCATTAGCGGTTACTTTCATCATCCATGAGATCAGCCGTGGGGAGATCACAAGAGAGCAGGGAGAAAAGCCGCACAAAGGAGAAAAATATAATAGTTTGTAAAATATTCCCTTTTATGTCATACTATGCCCGCTAAATAATTAATTACAAATACATCAGCCGCTGTTAAAAAAAAAAAAGANGAAAAGCTCACAAATGTAGTTAATAAAAAAATGTACAAGAAGGACTGCTGTTCCAAACCGCCCAGGTTAAACGCTGAAGAAAGCACTGCCAGCAGCAATTGCCTGCAGGCATCCCATGCATGATTAGTGACTTGGTGCCACAGAAACCGCTATGTTGAAGAAACCCTCTGACCTGAGGATCTTGACACCAGGAGCTAATTGCAAACCGCGTAATCGCCCGTTCCAGATGGCTCTGTTGCGTAAAGCCACACTGCCTGTGCCCAGTTTTCTGCAGCAATAGCACCATACAGGTCAGGAGGAGTCTGCATTAATTACTCCCCGTTGTCAGCATCACCTAAAATTCCTAATGGTTTTTTGGATTCTAGCTGTAAACAAAAATTTCCATTAAAATGCCTCGGAGGAAACGCCTTTCCCCTAGTTAAAGATGTGAATTACAGATAAATACCCTGCCTGTTAACGTGACTCCATGTGAATACAAAATGAGGTTTTCAAAAACTACTGCACATAAAATATGAATGTCTTTATTCCGGGAGAAAAAAAAATCATTGCTGTGGAAGAGTCACTCTCCTTTACCCCCGTCCCCAGCTATAGCAGAGACAGGCAATACATGTTTTTGAGATTTCATATTGCCACAGATTGATCTCTTTCACATTACGTGCGAGACAGCTGATAACTTGCTACCTGAAAGGCAACTGCATGGGTAGAAAACCACCCGAAAAGGGGAAATGGCTCAGACAAGAGAGTTCACAGTGGTTAACCTCCTGGAACCCATTAGCTACACCAACTCCCAGTTGCCCAGACTAAACAACCCTGAAAACCTCTTGATTTTATTCACTAACAGGAAATGATTCAGATACAGTTCTGCAAAGGCAGTCAACAAGAAGAGGTAAATTACACACACTCGCTGCACTACATTTTACTATGAAACAATCGAGTATAAAAACTATTTGGCTCTGGTGTAGTTTTTTCTTCCTGCTTTTTAGTGTTTTGCCCTCGGTTGGCACATCTAAAATATTAATTGTGAAGCTTTTACCTTAGAGCTCAATACACATCACTTAATTTTTTAAAACACACATACCCTACAGACTCCTGACAGAGCAATGCATCGCCAGGTGTGAGAGAGAGACAGAAACTGGCATCTCTTACAGAGAATGGTGCCTGCATATAAATAATAATGAAAACCAAAGTGCTGTTGGGTCTGGGGCTATGAACAGAGAGACCTTCTTTTTCCTTTAAAGCTTTCTTTTCATAACAGAGATTTACTTACCAACATAAATGCTACACACACATCACCGAACCAGCACGTAAAAGGATCAAAATCTTTTCTGGCTCCACAACTCATCCCAACTGCCCTATGAAACACGGCTATAGTCACAAAACCAAACCCCCTCTATCTCTCGTCAAACTGTGTAGTACCAGCAGCAGCAGAGCAGTCCCGTTACCCGAAAATAAAAGTCAGCCTCCTTCCTCCTGCATGTATCCATACAAATGAAACAGCCGGACTTCAGGTTGAACTTTCACGCTAAGGCAGACGGTTCATACATTTTGCAAAATTTTAACTATATTGGCCCTATATATACACGTACATAATTACAGCCCAGCCACACAGAGCAGGCAGAGGAACGACATTTGGGAGAAGCCACCAGCATTCCTTCATGTTTTGCTGGTCAAACACCACCTAGAGTGTTGACTGCGTTATCAGACACCTGGAGCACGGCTGTGATCAAGGACAAACTAGAGACCCAACAGCCCATCCCTATCATCGGCTCCAGACTTTGTTGATGCAGACTACTGGCAATTATTTCCCTTTGTCCTTATCATAAAAACGTCCCAAGGGGCCGAGTAAAAATCCCGCATGGCCCATCACAATTCAGGTTTTCACTAAGAGCTGCAACCAAGTGCTTACGCCCCGTGCAGCCAGGCAGGACCCATGTTCAGGATCGCTCTTCTGAGGCAACTTCTGGAGATTTTCCTGCCAGCAAAGACCTACCTAAACGGGGTGGGGGGTGTGGGGTGTCTGGCTGGGCAATTTGACCTCAAACACAACTCCAAGGGCCGCAAAAGGGTAAGAAAGCAGCAATTTTCCTAGTCACATGCTCAGGCTTGCTGGGAACCTTCAAAGTCAAGGGAGGAGGCACCTCACAGAATGCCAGCTTGTGATAATTTTAAAATACGGGTTTTTCAGTGTCCAGATTCCCGCAGCTGGAGGGACGGTGCTGGGCAGGGAGCAGCACAGCACACCCTGACGCTAGATCCCCTCACGTGTCAGGCTGACGTACCCTGTTCCCATGCTCATGTCAAATGGGTTCCCAGCTGGGAGAGATGCTCTCTTGGATATCTGGGTATACTGTGTTTCCTAGGATATCCCAGGAATTTTACTGACATTCTTCCATGCTATTCTAGGGATCTATAAACACTAGCAGGTCCCTTCCAAAATGGTGGTAAGTGACTTGTAGCCTCTGCTGAATCAGGCCATGGGGAGGCAGGTGGCTTGTGGATCTTTCTAGAATGACTTTTTTTTTTTTTTTTGCACAGTTGCCTCCTGTAAGAGGAGGCTGAAGGTGATGACCACAAGAAGGTTATGTGAATTAGCAGGAGGCACCAGAAGTGACCAGGGCCCTGCCATGTCACGGTGTCAGTGTCACCCCTGAGGAAGGAGCAGTACCTGAGACCATCCAATGCACCATGTGCACCAAGGCACTCGCTGGCAAGACAGCAGCAACTGCTGGGTAGGATTACTATACACTGGGCATCCTGCAAGCAAGTTTCTGAGTAAGTCACCTGGTTAAAGCAAGCCTTAAGTTTGGGACCTTTTCCTAAAAATGACTGCGAGTTGGCTCAAAACACCATATGAGGAGGCCAAGAGGCATGTATGACTGCAGCTAAACATCTCTGTGAATAAGGGCACCTGCAGTGAACACCATAACAAGGCAGAGAAGGAGGAAGCACCGCGGGGTCACGTTTAGCTTAGCCAGTCCCTGGGAGAGACATGATAGCCACCTGCAGACAGGGCAGGGGATGCGGCAGCAGCGGCTCAAGCAAATGCTGGCATGTCTGAACAGCTGGTGTCCAGTGCAGGATTGTTCCGCGGAGAGGTTGTTCCCTGCTTGCACAGGAGATGAGAAATGAAATTCAGTGAAAGGCACTCCCCAGAGAGGGGAGGACTTAGGATGATGCTGCAGATGTCTGGTTCATGAAGATAACGCCACCCTTCCTCCGCTTTCACCGCCCCCGCATTACAGCAGCACGGCGAGGGGCTGGGACCAGGACGCACGCCGAGCCGGTGACAGCCTCAAGTGTGCAGAAATGAATGATGACTGCCCTTGGAGGGTTACAGCTGGGCTGCACCTAAACGAGTTATGTTACTAAAGCAGCAGACCCTTTAAGTCCCACCGTCTGTACCTCGCCTTTCCCCTGCACATCCAGAACAATCCTCCTATTCATCATCCTCCACCTGTTGCCAGCTGTAAAAGTTTAGTGTCCCGATTTCTAACACAATCCTAACCTAAGCGCAGACAGTAAAAAACACAGTGCTAAAACCAGTTCCTCTATTTTTACATTTGTTTCAGACTGGAATTTGCACAATTTGCTAACCATATGCTTTATGGGACTTACCAGTCCTGCAGGGCTCACAGGACTCATCAAACCTAAACCTGAAGAGTACAGTTGCTTCTGAATTCTGCAATGCTTACATTGTCCTGTAAATCACTGCCTCCACTCCCTGGCTGCTCATCAGGAGCCCGGATTTTTTCACACCTCCAACACTTAGGACTTTAAGACACAGCTACAACGGTTATTGTGGGATCGGATCGTTTACCAAGGAAAAGAAGACGCATGAGTGAAAGAACAGCTCTGACCTTTTTTTTTTCTGTAAACGCAGCAATCCAATCATTTTGCTAGATGGAGAACCTGGCAGGGGAAATCACCTTGTTGATATTTCAGAATAGCCTTTATACCTTCCAACCAGAACTTTCACTTCATACCTCCATTTCATATGAATATTTCAGGAAGTAGGCCATATATAATTAAAGACACCCGTGACACTTGTAATGCTCATCCTCCCTGCAACAGCTGACAAAGAGCAGTAACCCTGAAAATACATTTTATAGCCCTGCTTCTGCCCAACTCCTTCAGCTCCTCTCTTATGAATTAGTCAAGTGGAAGACTTCAGCCATGTTCTTAAACAACTCCAGACTGGAGGACACAAGCCACTGCAGCCCGCGTTGCCTCGTGCTAAATAGATGCAGACAGGTAGAGCCCGAACAGAGTTCAGTAGCTACTCAGAGACAATTATCTCTAACCTCAAGTCAGCCCTTTATTTCTGCAGAGGACACTTCAGACACATGTTTAATTGAGAACACGCTGTTATAGTTAACCACAGGCAAAACTGCTGCAACGGAGATTAACGCAAGTACGCATTTAAAGCCTCCGCTGAACTGGGGCCTTAAGTGAGTACCTCACTTGGGAACGGAGAATTATCATCAGAATACCTGCATCTGTAATAGGCCGCTGGGAACTGCTTTCAAAATTGCTTCTGAAATACTCTGTTTTCAACATCCCATTATTGACTCTACTTGGGAAGCAATGGATTTAATTTAGAGAAACAGTTCAGCAAAACAGATGGGCTGCATGTCACTTCTGGGCTCCTTCAAGACCTGTTTCCTTCCTGCATTTTGAGAAAACTCACTAATACCGAAGGGAACAATAGTTATGAACCCCATATGCTTTGAATACATAAAACACCTATATTCGAGTCCTAAAGCTGTTTGGCAAGCCCTTCTTACTTCTGTTTCTGAGGAAAACTAGGCTGTAAGACTTTGTGACCTTTTTGTTTATCATATTCATCCATTCAATACTACTGACAAAGTGACTGCTTGCTTTGATGGCTTGTGATGAGCCTTGCCAAGTTAAATAAAGGGCTCCCTGCTATTAATCTGCTCTGCTAAGGTCTCTTATTTGGCTGAACCTATTTGTTGAACAACTATAATAGCTATAAATACTTCAGATTAACTCACAGTAGCCCCAAAGCAAAGCAAAGCTATAAATTTTCAGGACAGGTGACAATTTCCAAAGTCTGAAGGAAAAGGAAGACTTTCACAGATAAGCGGCTGGAGCAATGGTTGCACTTTCCAGCTCTGCTTTCAGTTGACAACGGCACAGATATGAACATTAAAAAGCACACCCAGTCAAGAAACTAGCAACAAACATGTTTTAAAGATTAACAAAGAGGGATGCAACTCCTAACAATGCAAGAGCAATGGGTCTACAGTTTTAAGAACTGCTTACTTCTGAAGCCACTGTCTTTGTTGCCATAACCTGTGTTGTTCAGTATCTCTGTTCATGTTCCTGGGGAACCAGTGGCGCTGCTGGAGCAGTGGGGTTGGACCAGATGTCCTCCAGAGGTCCCTGCCAACCTCAACCAGTCTGTGATTCTGTGATCTACAGTAATGCACCGGGACACTCCGTTTGTATTCAGACCCAGATCCTCCTACACAGCCTGGGAGACAGGTCAGCTGCTTTTCTGGTGCGTTTTCAGTACTTCTTTCCAGGTCCCTGTTAAGGACCCTTTTGGCTGTTTCCATCCTAGCAAGTAGGCACATTCCTCAATGCACCCAGGAGTCCTGGTCCCCAGGACACAACCCGGCTGGGCTGAAAACCCAGGACATGTCACACCCTCCTTCTGGTCCTTCATACAAATGCACCTGACAAGAAGTATTGAATGTGGATAACCCCATCATTTATTCTTAACTCGTTTAGAAGGCTTTAGGTCATTAAATAAGCTGACAGTAGAAGATAGTTTTAGAAATCTTAATAATATACATCACAGCTTAGGAAAGCTACGTGTTTAAGTTATAGTCTGTGTAGGTCCAGCTCAGCTTTAATCACTTCAGTAGGAAAAAAGACAATCAAAATATGATTCAGAAGAAAGAAATGAGCCTGGGCCTTTCCACTGGCAAATATCAGAAAACCAGACTGATCACAAACAGCCAAGAGAGGGATTTGCATGCCTTGTACAGAAGGAGCAATACACCGTTCTTATTAGCTACAGATGAATTTGTTTGTCTTTGAAATTTCCGATCAGTAACACTTTTTTAAGGGTAAAATAGCAATGTTTTATATTGAAATAAAATAACAAAAGGAAGGTTTCACTCTGAGACAGTGAGTTGAAGTGAGAGCAATACTTCCTTCTCAATAGACTGACCACTTGCTATCAATCTTCAAAGAAAAATACAGCTCTTGAATCAAATCATGTATATTCTTCCCCATTTGCTTTCCTTCTTGTTGCAGATCTGCTTTGCGAGATGGTGGTTAGCAGATGAGCAGTTTCCAATGATGTGGCTCCTCTGGACCTGTGTTGCTGATGCACATGATTATTTAAGGGTTACTGGTCCAGCACAGAACTTGTGGGCAGCAATTCCGAACCCTTTCAAAGGGACAGGTGACAAGCCCATCAAGAGCACCACCAAAGGAAATGTCAGAAAGCTGCAGCGGCATAGGGATTTATTCCCTTTTGACTTTTCTGGGAGGCTTTCAACAGGAGAGGGCGGTGCAGGCACAAGCGAACATCTCCCAAGAAATAATTACAGCATCCTTAATCATAGGCTTCAATGAGAGAAACTACCTTGGTGTCCCTTCTTCTGGGTTCTCTGAAGGACTGCATGCTCCATGGGTGGAGTTTACTCTGGACAAGTACTGATTTACAGCAAAGTTATATTTTTACTAAAACTGTCCTATAAACAACACCATCTGTTAGAGGAAAGAAGCAATTTTTTTTAGGGTTTCTCCTTTTCTATTCAAATTCATAGAAACAAGTTTTCAGAGAAACCTGTAGGAGCCTACAGGAAACAGACAGAGCTTTGACACGAACTCTTACTTTGCCTTTTTTTCCCCAGTTTATTCATCAATTCTCTAACACTGACAATAATCTCCTATACCATGGATAAATGAAATGTACCAAATGGTTAATATTTTGCTAACTTGCTAAACGTCCTATTTTCCAACAGCAGATGTACCTAAGACCATCGGTCTCCCGTATTGGACAAACACAAGGAGAATGCCCCCCTATTTTATCTGCTGCAGTAGGCACCGAAAAGGAGGATCACATTTCAAGTCCTCAGACCTTCCTCAGAAAAACAGAGTGGTTTCTCTTTCAAGCCTTCCATGAGGGCCAGGGAAGAAATGATTTAAAAAAATTATATTAAGGTCAGCAGAGGCAGTGTCATGATTTCCATGTTTTCCATCTTCTCCAGATATGGAATGATTTCTTCTAACAATACAGAACAAAGTACTATTTAGCAAGAGAAGTAAATTGAGGCTGTGCTTCATCTTTTTCCTTTGCCAACACAATGGAACTGTCAGTAATATAACCCTGAATGTGTTCATTTTCACGCATTAACCCTTTCAGTCCTGTTAAATTTAAGCAGTCTTTTTGTCTCACAGGGGAGAAAGTGCATTTTAAACTCCTGAAACAATGGAGAACAAAAATTTTAATTAAAGTTTTCCTTGTACACATGCACTGATAAACCTCCCTTTAGCAAAGAAAAGCCCTTTTTAAAATTAAAGTTATCATGCTGAAATTATTAACATAACTCTTGGGAAAAATGCATAATCTTTGCATATCAAATGCTAAAATGATGAAGTGAACTATGTTTAATAAATATTACGTTTCCCTTCAAGTTCATACGCTCAGTTAATCACAGACTGATAGGCAAAAAATATTTTTGAAGCAACTTAAGCATTTTAAATTTGACTGGCGTCCCGGTCTTTGCAGGTCCCGGAAGGTCTCAAATCTTCCCTCCTTGGGATGCGAGCCAGCAGGAATAACTTTCTGGAAGTGACTGGGACTCGCAGACTAACAGCGCTTTTCCACAGCTGCCAAGTCCTGTTGCCCTTAGGTGAATCGCTGAGCACATTCATCTGTGCTGCCGAGGGCTCAACATGCCTGCGCGGCTGCCTGCAGCTCGCTGGTACCGCTTTTTCTTCTGTTTTGGGGTGGGGGAGGCATTTTTAGTGGGTGCCTGGGCTGGCCGAGTGTTCACACTGCGTGATTCCCACTGAACTAGCACCCATTTGTTATTTGTTTTGATCCCAGAGCTTGGCCCTTGATGATTCCTTATTTCAGGGTATCAACATTTTGGCATGCAGGGGAGACAATTTGCAAAGCGGAAAAAAAACAGAAATTCAGAAAATGCTATCCCCGTATTTTTGACGCACACCTTTCCAAGTTTGACTGTTTATTAGGCTCACTTGAAATCAAATCTCAGTCTCTCTCAATACCCAAAAAGGTGAGCAAAAATTGTTAACATTATTATTTGTTTTGCACACTTAGCAAGAAGATTTAAATGTCACTCCAAAAGAAAACCTTGACCACAAAGTTACCATGGGTGCATGGGTGAAGGGAAGACCCAAAAATAAGAGCAACAGGACTTTGTTCAGTCTCCTATATTTATCACCACTCCTCCACCCTGACATCAACTACGTCCAGCCCTTGATTCACAATACACATAACCATGATCAAAGGATGCAAAGTCCTTCAGCCCAATTAGGGGATATGTTGATCCGTATCATCCACCTGTCCCTAACCTCTCCTCCCAAAATTCAAGGTGCACTTGCATCCCAGCTGCAATGGTCCTTGGCCATAGCTATAGTTCCTCTCTTTTACCTTTTTAAGGTCTTTTACCTTGGGAGACAGGTCCTGGTCTAGCCAGTCACCTTAAGAGACATACGTCATCTTTAAAACAGAATAATAAAAGCAAGTTATGAGCACAGTTGTACCATTTAGCAGCTAAGTATATAGCAGCTGTATTTAAAAGTAGTCACTAACATCCAGTGAAAGCAAATTAATTATTTAGATATATTTATAGGATTTATAGGGCAACTGAAGCCAAAGCTAGTTAATTGAAATCCTCATAACAGATTGAAGCCTGCACTAGATCCTATACTGTGAAATGCAAAGTCTTTATTAAATAAAGCCATTAAGGAGGATGATAATCCCTGTGGCCTTAAATATGAATAAGGTGCAATGTAAATAATAAAAGGCAAAAATCCAATTTTCATGTAGTGAACTTTCAAATACTCGGCTGTTTCCATTAAATTACCTTTTATTCGACACATTGTAATGGCACTGAGGGCACATCAGGCTTCCTTGTAATACAATTATTGTTCAGCATAAAAACTGTTTTTTAACTTGAAACAGAAATGTGAAATATTTTATTTGGCTTCCCTCATATGTCAAATGACATGAAAATTGAGAACAAAAGCGTCATAGATGCATAAAAGAGAAAATAAGCAAAGGAAAAATAAACACATGCAAACAAAAAAGATCCAAAATGTGGAGACAAAAGAAAGAAACAGGGTATATAATAGTAGTTTTCCAGTTAATTTTACAGCAATTTAATACTAGGAAATAGAACAGGAAAACAATTTCAGTAACTAAAGTAACTAAACTTGGTTACAGGCCAAATGGAGCTGTAGCACACAGTACAGGAGGTGAAACTCATCAAAGCTCTTTAACCAGAACTAAATCTGGTGTGAAATGTCTGTCATGCTCCTTCCAAACACGAGGATGATGACAAGAGCTTAAGCGCATCAAGTGCCACAACAGCACAGTGCTCGAGTCTGGAGGCGTGCGATCGCTCCTTGGCTCTGCCATGCTGGTAGCAGGTCACTTTGGACGTGCTTTAACTTCTCATCTACAAAGGGAGCACTGATATTTACTGTTTTCTAGAAAGCATTTCGTGGATTTAAGAAACATTAACTAAAGATGCCCCTATTTATTATTTATTAAAGAACTGGAAACTGTAACATAAGGTCAAGAATTTACTATTATTGTTCAGAAACAGAATATCCCTATTGGGAAATTTAAACAATACATTAAGGACGAGACTGTATTTGCTATGGATGTCAATTTTTCCACTATAAACCTTTCTGCAAATCAAAAGAATTCCTCCAGCAAAGCTGCAATGAAATAAAGATAAGAGAATGACTTCATATTTATTCACTTTTATATTCAATTTGGAAACATTATACCCATTATACCCTTCAGCACAACAATGCAATTTTCCTCATAGCATCTTCACTGCATCAAGATGTTTGAGGAATCAACAGTAGAGATCTGAACTACTGTAACCTCCCAAAACACATAAACATGCATTTTACAGTATTTACTTTTCGCTGCCTGTATCTGTGATCTGAGGGGGGATCTTATCAATACTTACAAATACTTAAAGGGATAGTACCAGGTGGATGAGAACAATCTTTTTTCAGTGATGCCCAGTGATAGAACAAGACGTAACGGGCACAACCTTGAACATAGGAAGTGCCATCTAAACATGAGGAGGAACTTCTTTACTTTGAGGGTGCCAGAGAACTGGAACAAGCTACCCAGAGAGGTGGTGGAGTCTCCCACAATGGAGACATTCAAAACCTGCCTGTATGCCGTCCTGTGCAATCTGCTGTAGTTAACCCTGCTCTGGCAGGAGGGTTGGACTGGATGATCTCCAGAGGTCCCTTCCAACCCTGACCATTCTGTGATTCTGTGTGATTCTGTGTCTGCCACACCCTATCTTCTGTGCCCATTCTCCAGTCATAAAGTCACAGAATCACAAAATGGTTTGGGTTGGAAAGGACCTTCAAAGATCATCTAATCCAACCCCCCTGGCCATGGGCAGGACATCTTTCACTAGACCAGGTTGCTCAAAGTCCCATCCCACCTGGCCTTGAACACTTCCAATGATGGGGCATCCACAACTTCTCTGGGCAACCTGTTCCAGTGTATCACCACCTTCATTGTAAACAATTTCGTCCTTATACCTAATCTAAATCTACCCTTTTTCAAGTTAAAACCATTCCCCTTGTCCTATTATTACAGGCCCTGGTAAAAAGTCTCTCTCCATCATTCTTATAAGGCCCCTGTAAGTACTGAAAGGTCTCCCTAGAGGCTTCTCTTCTCCAAGCTAAACAACTCCCTCAGCCTTTCTCCATAGGAGCAATCTTCCAGCCCTCTGACCGTTTTTGTGGCCCTCTCTTGGACCTGCTCTAATAGGTCCATGTTTTCCTTGTATTGTGGACCCCAGAGCTGGACACAGTACTTCAGATGGCGATCTCACCACAGCAGGATGGAGGGGCAGCATCACCTCCCGCCACCTGCTGGCCATGCTTCTTTTCATGCAGCTCAGGATACAATTGGTTTTCTGGGTTGCGAGTGCACATTACCAGCTCACGTCCAATTTTTTGTCAACCAACACCCCTAAGTCCTTCTCCTCAGGGCGGCTCTCAATCCCTTCATCCCCCAGCCTCTACTGATACTGGGGACTACCCTGACCCAGGTGCAGGACCCTGCACTTGGCCTTGTTGAACTTGATGAGGTTTGCATGGGCCCACTTCTCAAGCCTGTCAAGGTCCCTTTGGATGACATCCCTTCCCTCAAGTGTATCACTCAGCTTGGTGTCATCTGCACACTTGCTGAGGGTGCACTCAATATCCCTATCTATGTCGTTAATAAAGATACTGAACAGTACCCGTCAGTACAGACCCCTGAGGGACACCACTTGTTACAGATCTCCATTTGGACATTGACTGTTAATTTGGTCCACCTCCACTCCAATGCTGTTCACGTGTAAAATGGGTAGGAGGTGTCTGAGCAACCAAACAGCTCTACGCCACCGGCTGTCTGCCACCCCATGCGGAGGGCCTCCTAGGGCCAAGGGGTGATAGCAATGGGGCAGGGGACAATGCTGAGGGGCTGCAGGGGTGATGGCAATAGACCCGGCTGACCTGCTGCTGCCCAGGTGGCTGTGAGCAGCAAGGAGCACTGGTGGCATGAGACCTTACAGGGGTGCAGAGCGGACAGGGTGTTCTGTGAGAGCTTCCTGAGCTGTCACCTCCCATCAAGCCTGACTGAAAACACAACGTGTCCCCCCAAGCCCCAAGGGAGAATCAGCAAAACCCCTCCATGGCCCAAACGCATGGGGAACACAGCAGCAGAGACGCTTTCTCCATGTAAGACCTTTATTACTGGAAAATTGTTTCCTTTTGCTGCATGTGTGTGCAAAGAAAGTAAATACATGACATAAGAGAGAAAAGACAAATCTATTCATGGCATGCAGAGCAGAAAATAGTAACATCTGACAGACCTAAAGTGAAGTAATACAGCAAATGCATCAGTGCAAACCACCATCCTGAATAATATTTGCACCATGTCAGTGACACAAAGCTATTCGAACAACATTCCTCAAGTTTTTCGTCGTAGGAAGGAGAATATTTCCTTTCAGCGACACTCTCAAAAACATCTCTGCTGAGGTGCTACGATATTGCTACTTACTACAGTAGTGATTTCTCACACCTCCCACCAAAACTGAGTCACAGTCCTAAAGAGGCCTCCAAGACTCTCACATGCCCCTAGGAACAGCTTGGGTATCACAGCTCTTTCACTCTTAGCTTCCAAATCCGCAGTCCCTTGGAGCTACAGGGACTGAAGGGGAAGAGGAGATGGAAGTAAAAAAACAAATCAATTCATCCTTTCTACTACAGAGAGAGACTTTTGCTCTCTTACCACGTGCCTAGCGGCACTGCCAAGTAGCAGATTACTCACTTTCCTTCATTAATTACTGAAAAAAAGCTATGAAAAACAAAACAGTGTTTATTTGAAGTTCATTCAGACAAAGCTACTAAACAGCTAGGATACTGAACACTACCAAGGTCAGGCTCTCCCCATACTTTCTCGGCTCTGCAGCCACAAAACTTCAAAAAGTGAAATATTGCTGCAGAGCCATCTTTTAATGCACTTCATCAACCAAGGAAGCTTTTCAGAGGGGAAAAAAAAAAACAACAAAAAAAAAACCAAGTAGCCTTTACTGTCTTGCCTGAGATTCACTGTAGTCTTTATCTGCTTGCTGCCAATTGCTCTGGGTTTATGGGCTAATGAGACAACTTCAGGGTGACCACAGTCTTTGCTCTATGTTTGGCTTCTATTTATTTCATTGGCATTGGAAAGGAATCACTGATCTGGGGAGTCGGCATCACTATCTGAAACCTTTAAGTCATGAGCTGACTCGCCAAGGAAGCACATGTTCATTGAAAGCAATAGAGCAGCTGACGAACCTCAACTCTATCTGGTTTCCTGTGGTCTCTCATTTTAAATGTGAGCTCAGGCTCTTTTAACCCCAACCCTGTACCAACAAAAAGTTTTCCTCTGATAGCTATGGAAAGGATTAAATGAAATACACTTCTCCTACTGATACTTAAGAAAGCCCACTTTCATCACAATTTTAATAATCAGAGGAATTAATTCTCAAGTGATCAAATTAAAGACGGAAGGGCCCCTCTGACAGAGCGTGTCCTTGTGCAGAAACTACCCAGCCCTGCATGAGTATTATCACCTGAATCCTCCTCCTGTGCTCATGGGCAGGAGACAGCTGCCACTGTTTTCTAAGCACGTGGTGGCCGACGTGAAGAGTGGTCAAAGCAAGGTGAGTCTAGACAGTTTTAATTCAATGACAAATATGCCACGGCACAAGCCCACTGACTCCATTTCAGCTGTAGCAACAAGGAAGATGCTCATCAGCAACAGTCGGCCGTGCCCCTGCTGTGGCTGCGGTTCCTGAGCTCGGAGAGCTGGGGTACAGAGGCTCAAAAAAGAGAGTTCAACATGCTCTCCAAATCTTAGTCTTATTATTGACTGCACGCATGAACTCCAAGCTACAATGCTGTCAGGGAAAATTCTCCATAAACACTCCCCTCATATTTTTAAGATTAAGCTATCGCACGAGCCCTACTCCCACAGGAAACCAAACATCCAAAATGATCCTCTCTCGTCTTCTGCACAGCCCCATGCTGCCTTTCAGTATGACTAAACCTGGTACAGTCATCCCATCATCAGCTACCGCCGAGCACACCCCTCTCCCGCGGGCCCTGACCACCAGCATCGCCAGTGACTTGTGAAGCATTTCATCTTCCACATGGAAGGAGCTCATCTTCTTGGTCCCTCTCTTCACCCACTGCACAGAGAAGAATGACAATGCCCAGACTGAAAGCCAGGCTCTGCAGTATGGGCTTGAAAGGATTCAGACGTGTTAATCTGGGAGGTTACCAATTCAATGACCACGTGTGCCTGTGCCTCTGCTCCTGACATTTGGCAGGTGCCCTGGCCCACTGGAGAGTGAGGATGCATGTGGAAAGGGAAGGGGGGTGGGAAAGCCATAGCCCACCCCTTGGACAGGCTGTTCCTGCCCGCTCCTGCCTGCTGGGTGTCTTCAACCGGCAGCAGAGTGTTGCAGGAAGGGGATGATGACACAGATCCTTTCCTGAATCTTCTGTTATGGCTACTAACACAGCAGTTCACTTCTGGAGTTCCTATTTTTAGTACCTTTTTAAAGGTGGGCGAAACAACTGGGAGAGGAGATGCATTAAAGAGCATCCCAAACTCCCCCGCATCCCCCAGAGGACCACAGTGACTCGATGCACCAAACCCATTTCCCGCTCTTATTTGGGGGCAGACAGGGTTCATCTTCTCAGCTCTACACACTGCAGAAGGCAGCAAATTCAATGCTATATTTTATATTTTATATTTAAAAAAAAAATAGTAATAGAATAAGCAAAACCAATTCTTAGCAACAAAGATTTTGGTGGTATAAACAAACATTACTAGCAGAGAAACTGGAAAGCAAAAGCCCTGTGGTTCTGCACACCTCTGCATCTCTTGCAGCGTGCTGCTGGCAAGACAAAGGGAGGAAGACACCGACCTTCCCCTTAGCTACTTACTTCCTCGTTTTCGAGGCCTGCGATGAGGGGGAGATGGCCACTCATCCTTGGCTGTTGAGTTTTCGTTTGTTAATCAGCACAAAATGACCTCTCCCTGGCTGAACAATATTATTACAGATGCTGAACCCTGCACAGCCCCTTCTTTAATGTGTGCTAAATTCTTTTTAACAGTGACGACTACAGTGATAGCCCTACCATGGAAATATATACCCAGATAAAAGTGAGACTGACTGCATATAAAAGGAAGTCCTGTGTTTATCAAAGGAACAAATAAAACTCGAGCTAGGAAAAAATAAAGTTTCCTTTCTGCAACATAGATCAAAAGTACTATCCTTTCCTTTTAGAAAATAATGTACTGATTTTTCATTATTAAAAAGGTATGATTGGTTCAGATTTTACACTGCTACGTGACTGTGAAATATAAATAATCAGATGTTTTCCACTATGATCTAACACCATGATTACCTACAGAGCAGAAGAGAATAAGCAAAAAAAAATCATCTCATGGTTGTCAACTATTATTTTACTGTATTTTATGACGTGTATGTATGACTGTATTCTCCGAGGGCTTTTTTATGATTTGTTTTAGAAGGGAAGTATGCGAAAGAACGAGGCTCTTCACACGAAAACTCTTGGCTGAAACGCAAGATGCTCTGGACTGAACACGAAGCCGTCCACGCCTGCCTCGAGGAGCAGCAGCCCCAGTGCTGATGAATCCTGCCCACTCGACATGCTGCAGCTCACGCTTCTGCCAGGAAAGCCTGTGCTATTTCTGTCTCTTATCTCCTGACATTTTAGCACAAAATCGCAAGGAGGCTCACCAGCGAAGGCCAGGCAAGCCCGTCACGACAGGCCTCAGCATCCTCATGGGACAGGCACCCGCAGCAGGCTGGGACCCATTCCCCCGCCTCCCCTCCAGCCGCCTCCCGCTCCCCTCGCTGGACATCCCTCCTCCCTCACGTGACAAGCGCCTACCTGTATTTTCAGGGTGCAAGAGGAGGCTGCTTACATGCACGCCTATCATCCTTCGAGCAGGCATGCTCCATCACGGAGGGATGCAGCGGACACACGTCCAGAGACGCAGCAGGACCAGCCACTGCGGCGTGACACAACATACGCCCGTGCCCAGCACACAGTGACAATACTGCACAATTGACTGAATGGGATATGGACTCAAGAAGAATGCATGGAAGACACTTTTCTGTCAAAAAACTCTATGTTCAAGGAGATATATATATTACACATACACACACGCGCCAATCATACATTTGTGTGTGTGTGTGTCATATTTACAGATAAATAAATGTGAACTGAAGTCAATCAAAATGTAATCAATCAAAACAATCTTCCTCCCACTTCCTTCTACTTTACTGTGTTAAAAAAATTCAAAATTCATAAATTATTACCATTACTGGAAACGAAAACGTACTGATTTGCTTATAGGGATGACAATATAGCAAACCCGATACAAACTGGAATAAAAGCATTTCAAAACAGGTAAGAAGGCAGCCAATAAAAAGGCGGCCTGTTAAAAGCCGTTTCAAAAGGAAATTCGGAATTAAAAAGTAAATTCATAAAACCATGTCTTTTTATAGTAACTCACATAGGAGTTTTGATTGAAATTAGCCTGAAATTAATCTGCAAATAAACATGTTCAATAATATTTATTGAAATGATGATTTAGTAAAGTCAATATGATAGTGCCTGTACTTCGCTGACTTCTTGGCTGTCACTCAGGAGGCAATCATGAGGCAGCACACCAAACACAGCAGTATCCTTTTCGTTTTGGTTAGGACTGTAATATCTTTACCCACAGTCCGCTCAAACAGCACAATCAACATTTCAGATCTCTCTTTCCCTCTCCCCATCTAGCACCTAAACCCACTTTAATGATACATCAACTGCAGCGATTAATGAACCTTTGTCCAGAAGGGGAAAGACTTTAACAGCTTAATGAGACAGTAATACGTATTAAAATCAATATTATTCAGATGATGTGTCTATTCTAGTCCTCCCTCTGAAAATAACTGAGACTGTAGGAGAAATGATCATTAGCATTTTGATAACGATCTTGCCAGCCTTCTGTTAAAATATTTTCTCTTTAAACTAAAACTGGGATTTGTCATCTCACACAAGCAGACCATTCTAAAATTAGCAACGGCCAATTCATATTGGTTTGGATCAGATCTTTAAAAAACTTGGAAAAAAAAAAATGCTAACTTGCCTGAACAATCAGACTCTTGTGCCTGTTGCTGTAACAGCGGAAAGACACTCTAAGCATCGACTAAGAAGCAACCTCTTCCCATAAACACCATTTTTGTGCACAGAAAGGCACTCCTTAACCATATACAGCACCAGTTTCACTTGTCTGATAAATCATATTCCAGCTAACAGCCAACACGAGGGACAAATTCCTCGCTACCACAAATCCTTAAGGTATCTTCAAAACGGAACGTGGCCGGATGCCGCAGAGCAGGGAAGGGCTTTGCACCTTTGTCCCGACACCTTTGAGAGCAGACGAGAATTCCTCAGCATCCCTGAGTCATGTTATGCGATCACCATGGCAAAAGAAAACAGTCCCATCTCTCTCTTTTTTTAATTAGCAAATCCCACGGCCTTCCCTCCCCTGGCACCCAGTGCTACAAGCCAGCCTGCAAAGCCTTCCGGTTTCCAAAATGGGACAAGATGGAGACCCGCTGCACAAACAGCTCCACAGCCTCCGTGAGGACCTGCGTCCCTCAGAAACCCCTGCCCTTGGGTCAACCACACGCAAACAGACCGGTCGCACCAAAAATCCCCACCGCTCCGGCGGGACAAGAAGACAGACTTTGGCAGGAGCCAACCTGAGAGTGCCAGAAACCAGTTATGAGACAAACCCAGACCATGGTTTTCGCTATTTAACCCCTCCATAGGTGGCCTGCAGATGCAGGGGAGGCAGCCTGGCATCAGCCACCGGCTCTTCCCGGTGACCCCAGCAGAGGAGGGGGGCAGCCCCATCAGCTCCTTTGGGCAGCGATTAGGCTCACAGGTGACACTGGTTAACAGCGACCAGCGCACAGTAAGTTCTGTGGAGCCAATGGAAGATATGCTTAAAAAGACTGGGCAGAAAGTGCTCTTAATTCCAGATGTTTTACATTTTTCTCTCTCATTTTGAAAGCAAAATGTCTTTCTAATACCAAAAGTAATATTCCCTCCTTCTGTCCTTCCCCTGAACTGAGCGGCATCTCATGTGCATGTATCGTTAAATTAATGTTTGTTCTTTTTAACTGAGTAAAAACGATCAAATTACATGCAAAGACAATTAGATTAAATCATTGGGCACATGCTGTGGGTTTTTTTTTAAAGCTATTCAAACAATTTTAAGGGGTTTTCAGCAATGCTCTAGCAACATAAGCAAAACTTCCCGCAAAGAGGAGGTAACGAGTTTAACATTACTGCTGAGGAAGACAGTAACGGAGCCAAGCGAGTAAAACGAGCACATCAGCAACCCCCCTGGCTGCCCCAAACTCTCAGGAAAAGGCATGGCTCGGGCTGTCAGAGGAATCCAAACTGGCAGAAGAAAGAGGAGCTGGGGCTGGTAAATGGGGAGAACCTGCTTCCAGGTCCATCTGCACCGTGCACGAGGAAGAATTCTTTCTAATTTTTTTCACTCTCCTTTTTCGGGTTTGGTTTGTTTTGGGTTCTTCTTTTACTTTCTCTTTTACACAATGGTCAGGCCAGCAACTTTCCAGCCAAAGTACCAGTCTGCTCCACGTTACGCGGCTTGTGTGGTCAGGAGCGGTTTGGTTCGGTGCAAGACTAGGGATAAGTAGGTAGCTGTCATCCGGCACTGCGTTCCCCCATGCCCACGCCCCAGCTGCAGAAGCACAGCTGCTGTGGGAGCTGGGGCAAGGCCAAGGTCGTGCAGCTTTCTCAAATCCCGTCGTCCGTCTTCATCCAGGCTCTCATGTCCTATTAGAACTAATCTTGGGTTCTTCCCATGACAGCTTACCCCAGATTGGGAAAACCTGTTGTAAAATATCAGATCTTAACAAGACTGTATTGAAAACGCTTGCAAAAATTCAGCTTCATATGGGATGAGTGAGCCCTGGAAAGCTGAAACCGTGTGCATCTAGAACAGTTTTGGTCTGCAGAAGTCACCAAGTCCCTGAAAACTGAATCAATCCAGTGCAGTAGAGGTCAGCAATTACAATGTTGCAATGCTTTATGACATTAATTGGGGTGAAATATTAGTTATAACTCGTCTTCTGAAGCTTAAGGAAAGGCTTCTAAGAACGAGTGAACTACAACTTCAAAAGCAAGTGGCATACCTTACGGATATTACAGGTGGGTAACTGTAATGCAAAAGTGAGAATTATGTTTTTTTATCATCTGAAATTTAAGCAGTGCTTCTTAACAGAGCATGAAATATTGAACAGGATAGTGAATTAGAGGGGACATTCTAAATACAACAATGCAAGACTCAAGAAGTACCCAGGCAGACTTTCTAAATTGTAACTGTAATGGGATTACTAACCTAAAATTATGAGACAGCAAACAAAAGTAACTCTAGACTACAAGAAAAGACCTTCCCAGTGCATAACATCCTCCACGGCGTAAATAAAATATTGCTGTAGCATTTGATGTGGCAGCTTATTGACCGCGTGGACCGCATTTGTCGAGAAAGAGTGCGCGTAGCCTCCCCCGGACCTGCAAGCGCAGGCACACGGCACTGACAGTCACTGCCCGCAGCCGCGCTGACCTGTCGGGCACCCGGCCAGCACTGGGACTCTGCCCGAACACGAGCTGATAAGATTAGAAATAAGGAATAGAGTGTACCGTTACAGCCCGTACACAGCGCTCATCGCTGCATCCCAGCACCGACGTTTCCCGCAAACAACGTGCAGCATCTCTGCCAAACCCCATTCCCACAGCGGAAAACAACTGTTGTAGCTTGCAGTGTATACAATCGGCGCTGTTCAAGCTCCCCAAATGCCAGCCTCGCCAGTAATAACTCTGCGTTTGTAGGGCAGCTTCCCCCTGAAGATGGCGAAGGATGTGAGGGGGGGTGAGTGCTACTGGGGCAGGTTTTCATCTGGGAAATGTGAAGCTCACAAAGTTCACGCAGCTCGCTGGAGGTCAGCGGCCGCGTTCTGCACAAAACCACGCGCTCTCTTACTTTTCTGCCTTAAAACCACAGCAGTGCCATCTCACCAAACAGCAAACAGCAGAGATTTAGGGGAGGTGGGCAAAAATTGCCGGAATTAAAACATGCAGAGGATCTTAGGGCCGAGAGGAGCAAGTCTATCCATCTTTCTTTGAGTAACCAGCTACCAAACACCGAACGCTGTCATACGCTAAGCGTTACCGGCGTTCATCATGAATCATTCAGAGGTATGATGTGCAGGGATTAAACTTGGCATTCGCATTTGAAAGCAAGAGGAGTGCGGCAGAGGCATGCCACACTGACACAAACTAATACAGAGGGTCTGGGGCTGGTGGCACAAAGTCCTCTCCACGGCCCCACGACTCTTCTAGGTGTGACTGAGCCACTGCTGGCCATCCCCATCCGGAAGGAAATGTCCACTGTCAACACTGGCACCCTTTGGTCACATCAGGCCCAGCATTCATTTTTCTAGCTTGCAAGTAAAACAGTAACATCCAAAGACGGGTAAAAATACTCCATCTCTGGAAAACATAATGGACATGAAGATGACACCTGCCAACAGCAGGTTTTCTGAAAAGCGTAAGAGCTCAGTGATTGATGAATTTTTCTGACTCAGCCCCTCAGCAATCCCCTCCCCTACGCTCGCTCACTTCTGTGATGACAGCTTAAATTGCTGGGATTTTAAATACTCCTGGCAATATTTTTCGGAATACCCTTTAGTATGTTTGTTAATCTCCTGTGTTGAAACACATTTTTTAACCATCTGCCAGCTAAAAAAAAAATCCTCAAGATCAGAGGTTTTGACACATGGAATAGTAGTCCTATTTGGATGGCTTTACGACAAAGTTCAGGCACTGGCCAACCAAACTACAGTATCAGAAGCAAATAAATCAAGAGAGAAAGAACAAAAGTGAGGTGAGTCCACGGGTCTATGCATACTGTGCGCTGCTGACAAGAATGGTGCTTCCATCTGTGCAAATCTGATCATGAAAAAGCCAAGTTGAAGAGTCTCCTCTGCCCAAGACTAAGTGTGTCCCCTACACGACCCACTGCTGTTTGTAAAGGATATAAATGGATATAAACTCCAGACTGCATGCGCTTCCTCTTGTGTAACCCTGGGTGGGATCTTCACCTGACAGACACTGGATCCATGAAGGAAACATGGCAGCAGAAAATGACTGCAAGGTCTACACCACCTTCAGTCCACTGTAACCGGTGCGGGATGAGGCAGCGCTCGCATGAAAAATAATGACTCAATGTCTCTTTTTGGAGAATTTCTACAAACGGAGCAACCAAAAAGCCTAGAGAGCAAATTAGCGCTGCTCCCTCTGCTTGCAAAACTCCTGTGAAGCCAAGGGCAGTAACCTTTCCCCTGGGAGAGCTAATGGCAGCCTTCCACCTGAAATAGCTCCGCGAAGCTGACGGACGCGTGGGAGAAGCACCCAGTGCGACACAGGGGAGCGCAGCCCATCCGTCACCTCCCTCAAGCACACTGACACATCATTTCCCTTATGCGCACATCTTACTCTCAACCGTTACCTATACCCCCGTCTGGTAACGCACCACATGCCTATCCGTCACTTCAGCCACATTCTCTCTTCTGGGAAAACCGAGAGACATGTTTTGTTTTTATAGGTTGTTTCTTTTTCATGCAAATGTTGTTCGCAGTTTGTGTTGCAAGCAAGCAAGCAATAAACCCCGCACCTGGAGCGGGAGATGCCTGGTTCGGGAGGAAATTTAACTAAAGACTTGCATGCATTTAGCTGGCTATTTGGTCTCGAGAAGTCCCGAAAAAATTCTAAGTGATAAACTGCAATAATTGTTAAAAATAAACTCAACCAAAACCCAACCCCCCCGCTCAGTAAAGAAGGCAGATTTACCATAATGCCTCAACGATCTAAGGGAGCCATTTACTTTGACAGAACCCGAATTCCCCGAGCGGTTCGACAGTGGTAATGGAAACAGAGGAGCCAATAAATTATAACCTTGTGTGTAATGCGCCTACCATTACAAACCACTCTTAGCCTCCTGCTTTATCCCCTGGGGGTCCACTCTAACAGATGCCGGATTTCCTTTCCTCGCTCTTCCAGTGCGCTCCTTCAGCTGCCGGACCCTTTTATAACGTCTAATACCATGCTCTGCATTTACATAGCATCTTTAATATGAACATCCCACAATACTCTATATGATCTAGAAACAGACTACTGCGGTTTTTTACAGGCTGAAATAGAGGCATTGGGAGACTAACTGGCTTACCAAAGGTCACATACCACTATATATCCATAGAATCCCAAATATTTTTCAAGCATGTATTTGCAGGTAAACACCACTTTCAGATGTCTCATGCTGAAGATGTATACCACCTATCTTACAACACGTACAGTATTTCGGAAGCGTTTCTGAAGAATGGTCTTGGACAACTTTAGGAGGAGCCCCAGTGCCAGTTCATCCCCAGCCCAGCCCCGCTCACGATGGGTTTCAGCACTCTGGATAGACCGACCCTGCGATAAACTACGGGAAAAGAAGGACCAAAGACCGGATAAAGAAGTACAAAACCCCCGGAGTTTTGCCAAAGTGCTAAACAACATTCGTTGATTTCAGAAAATACCGTCTATGCAAAGAAGACTTCCCCCACCGAAGTATAAGGTGTAGAAGCAAAACACAGGTGTAACAGCAACGCGGAAGCTGGCCCTGCTCTGACTTCTAAGGTTAATTAAAACTCTCAGAGAAACAGATCCCTGGTGTGACTCTAACATATCCGTCCAAGGATCTGGGCAAGACTGAAGTCTGATAGAAGTGACCTTGGCTCTCTGCCATTACATTTCACAATTAGCATTTTCTTTCCTAACCAAAAAAGCCCAAAACGGTATGCCCCATTTTATATACTGCATTACCTAAAATGAAAGGTATTAATTAGTAAAATACTGTAATTTGCATTTAAGCTCCAGGCAGCAAATCTACAGCATTTAAAAAAATGTATATACCATAAAGAACCACTTCAGCTTTCTCTGAGGGAGCTAAGCTGTCAAAGACCAACGTAAGACCGAAATGGATGCAATTCTGCTCTTCAGTATCAGCCTCAAAAAGCCTAATTCTAGGCTGGTTTGTACCATCTATTGTTTAGTACAGAGAGAGGTGCTGTACGTGTCTCCGGGATAGCTCAGCAATCAGCTGTATCAGCAGCTCCGAGGAGGATTATTCTCCCCTGCTGCTTTTTTTAAAAGCAGATTAGTTCAGACTTTCTTTCACTGTAATGAACCTTGTAAGGATCAAGCACATTGCATTGATTTCCAGGATAAAATTGTGCGGTCGGTCAAAAGGCCAAGCAAACAGTTTCACAGACCCACTCTGCCCCAGCAGACCCACTGCCCCAGAATCACCCATAAGCCCCAGCAAGGGGAAAAAGAAATGCAGTTGTTAACCATAAAAGCCAAAATGTGATTCTCAGGTCATGTGTAACTTTGCTTTCTATCAAATTCAGATGGATAACAACCCAGACAGAAACAGACAACAGAACTGAAGATGCTCACTGAAGTCCTGTTCAATCAAAGTCAGAAAACGACAGAACGCGATGTGGTTTTATTTACTATATGATATCCGCAATAAAGGCTAGAGAAGTACTTTTTAACAATCTGCCAATTTATGGGAAAATAATGAAAATTCAGCTTCTCTAAAAATTTGCGCTGAGACAGAAAATTACTCTCAACCAGCTTTCCCCATCAAGCATGTCCTTACAGGCACATCCCCCTGTGACATCCTAGCTGGACTAGGACTTAAATATACAAAAACAAGAGATTGTCTTCTTGCTGGATGGGCACAAAAGCTCGGTCGGGGTGCAAGAGCCCGCCTCCGCAACACGAACCCTGCAGGTGCAACAAGCCTTTCATGCAGACCCTACCCCCTCTAGGGGGACTACTACCCGGACATCAAACCAGAACGTGAGGATACCGTATTTTAAACTACCTAATGAATGCAAACTTCCCTGTTTGTGACGCTGAAACTCAAGATGACAGGAGTCGTCTGCTATGACAAAGCCGCAACCCTAAGTTTAGTTGAAAAACAAGTAAGAAAAAAAGCAGAGGGCAGAATCCCATTGCCTTTTTTCTTCTTTAAGTTTGACAAATCTTTATTTCATACCTGAAGATCACTGTGGTCTACAGCTCAGTAATAAAGGATCTACCCTTCCAGAAATATTGCCAAGCATATTTCACTTCAGACTCCAAAATTGAATTTTATGGAACAATGTATGGCATTTGCGATCATTTCCTGCAGGCAAAACTTCAAAACGCTGGTATGGGTCTATTCATTTTTCTCAGGGAAAAAAAAAAAAAAAAGGAAATGAATTAATTGAAACATTTACTATACTGATACAACTTCACAAGGAATCTCTGCATTGACCTTTCCAAATCAAAAGCCTGTACACTAAACTACAGCTCAAGCCGATTTCGTGAAAGATCAAAGACAATTAAATACATCCACTATATATATGACATTAGAAATAGGATGAAGTTCACAGTCTTCAGAGCGTCTCCATTCCAAAGTCTCCTAAAGAGGTCCTATAGTAAATTTTATCATATCAAATCATATAATAACACAGAACACTGGGAGGAATTGATCTTGCCCCCTCTCAGTCAATGAGACCCTCGCCATTGATTGTAAAGACAGCAAGATCGGGCACTCAATGGCAGTTTTAAAATAAATAAATGCATATGTTGCAGTACTCTCCTTCAATAAATCACACACCTTATACATAAAAATGAAATTACGCTCCCTTGGGAGGGGAAACTTCAGCTTCCAACCGATTCTGGCTGCCAGACGGACTCAGCGCAGCGGTAACCGCACAGGCAGCGCCCCGGGAGCGGAGGGGGAAACTCGGCGGGTGCGATGGAAGCACCGGGTACCGGACCGGCCGAGGATTTCTGGCCGCTCACCCCCGCGGGCAGCACGGGAGCGGGAGGCAGCTCCTGCCTGCACCTGACAGGCACCGGGCAGAGGCCGACACGCCGAAGAAAACCGCTTTCGAGGCACTCTGTGTTTCTTAACTCCGGGAGCCGCCTCTGGCTCTGCTACACCGGGGGCTGCCCCGGGGTCCGCCGGTGCGGCAGCTGCCGGACGGCCGCTACGACCCCCCGCGGGGGCTCCCGGGGCGGCCCCGGCCCCTCCCGCCGCCCGGAGTATTTTGAGGACATCCCCGGCC
>VZSZ01009262.1:0-37291 GCA_013398815.1 Ibidorhyncha struthersii
CTCCACCACCTGAGTCAAAAAGTTGTCATCAATGCAAAGTCACAGCCTGTAACCAAACAACCATGGGCAGTGGTTTTGTCAAATCTCATACAGTAAGCAAGTTTAGGCTGGCAAACTCATATATGGCAAATCTAGGAGACATTAGTATAGCACGAACCTAATTTTCTACTTTCTTGCAAGACTTCTGGACTATCCTCTCATGCAGATCTATAAGCTTAAACTTGAAGCTACTCAGGAAATATGTACATTACGATCCCTCTGCTGACTTATTCAAAACGTAAATTGCACACAAATGGCATGTCTATCAGTGTTGCCTATGAAAGACCTGTGTCTTTCTGGTATCACGATACTGCAATTCTGTACAACTGTCTAGGACTGCACACTTAGTGGAACTGGAAATATCAAAATCTTTAGTTTCAAGACCAGCTAGAAAAATGTGTTGCAACATTTCTCATTCCCCATTTAAACAGAAATGTCTATCATCTTCCCTAGAAATGCAAAATACTCTTTTGGTTGTCTTCTCTCTATCTGCCATGAGTCTCTAGGGCATACCCAGTACAGGCTGAATCCTGTTAGTCTTCTATTCCAGAAACTTTTTCTAGGCTTGTTCAACTACTTAAGGCTTTTCCCCTCTTTCTGATTAAAACCTCCAGGCAAATCCATTTGTGCAGGAATTACAAGTGCTGCTACATTCATTTAAAAGGAGTCCACTTCTTCCAAGCTTAAGTTACAGCAATAAACTTATAATGGTATTTAAAGGAAAATACAAAGCCATTAATATTAGAGGAATTCTTCTTAAGAATAGAAGTAGAAAGCATTTATGGAGTTTTAGTAATAGTTGTGTTCTGTTGCAGCCTTTGGGAGAAACTGAACTGGAAAGATAATTTATTTTAATATATATTAATTAAAATTATCAACACCTGTTGGTTTGGAAAAAAAAGTATACATGAACCAGCGAGCTCCCGAAAGGAAGTACTTGTCCCTGCCTTCCCCTTGCAGTCGCTCGGCTTACTCCAGCATATCGAGAGCTCAGGGGTGTTCTGAACTATTGAACTACTATGCTTAGCATAGTAGCATGAAAACAGAAATAGCTACTAGCTAATCTGGCTAACATAATGGGGGGTTTGTACCTTAAGAACACTACAAAAAATTGCTGCCCTTTTCATATTCCTTCCTAGGTTGTAAGTGTACAATGAGGTCCTCATATTTGTATTTATTTATTTTTAAATCACTGGTTTGGGTAACAAATTTTACTAATTGTACTCTTAGCCCAGATCTGCCAATGAGATGAAGCCCTTGGTCCAGCTGAATTCCTACTAAATTTTCTTATGTTGGGATTCCCAGGTGAGGAAAAAAATGAGCAATGACAGCTCAGTATTTCCATTATGGGAACTGAATCACCTAGAGGCTGAAAACAGGTATGAGTCCTTGGTTATTTTTGGTGGTATATTGGAATATAAAGCTGAGATAAACAGAAATTAGCATGATTCTGACATTCTTCAAAAATATACACCAGATTTATTTCAAAAACAATACCTTCTGTATGTTCTATTGAACAAATATTACATTCAAAGCAGTGTGATTGTGTTAACAGTAGAAGACATCTCTTAAAAGTGTAGAAAGCGGAAACATAGAGGAGATGAATAGAAAACAAAAGCTCACAAGACAATGTAAGTCATAATATTTTATACATCACTCAAAAATCACAGCAAGAAACACTGTATAAAAACTTAAACATACTGATTTTCTCAGCTAAGAATTGAAATACTAAGGTCTAGCTACATACCCAAATATCTTAAAAACTTTTTTGTAGAATATGAATACCTTCAAAGAAATTCACATAAGACAATAAAATTACCTCCATAAACAAGGCTTTGAAGTCAGAAAGTATGAACTTAAATGGCTTCTATTTTGAGAACACAAAAATCTGCAGCTGTTCATGACTACTGATTTTTGTTCGCTTCAATTGTTATGTATATATATGTATGTGCGTGTGTTATAAATTGTAATTAGAACAATAAATACAGTGCTATGTCAGTCTAGGTAAAGACCCTTAGAGTCAAATTAGCTATTATGCCTGTAAGTTCTAAACACCTACGTTGCTTTGTGGACCTGTTAATGGTTTACCCACAGTTCCACAGAGAATGAAACACAAAGCCTTCGCTTCTTACAGCCCTGGCTGGGTCCTACCATCAGATCACCTTGCTTGTTCATTAGCAAATGAAGTACAGAGGTATTAAAACTCGTACTATGGAAATTATTGCTTTCACTTCAAAATATGTTGTGCACCTACATGAATAAAAAAAGAGGTGACTGCATTATTCAAGTAGTTATAGCAATTCTGAAACCCATCATGTAGCAAACCTCATTTTCAGGCCTTTTATTCACAAGATCTAGGATCTGAGAGCTTATTAAAATGACACAGGAAACGAAACAGGCCTGGTTTATGCTCCCTTCCTATCCTCTTTTCCTCAACATCAGCACAATTTACAAATGTTTTCTGTCAGCTTTTTCCCTTCATGCCTGTTCTCCACTGTCATCATGCACTTTGTTTTCATCAGTCTCTCTGCCCTTGTCTGACTGTAGTATCTAGATTTCTCTGGCTCCAACATCCTACCAAAGACGTGTCCAAAATACTTATTATGTTTGTTCACCAGCACTTCTGAAGCACTGACAGTGTACTGGTTTGAAGCCCAAATCACCCACTGAAGATTTAGCAGGCACTTTCTCAGCTTCCTATCTAAAATCATCAGTACCCTGTGTCTGGTCGTAAGACGTTGCCGATGATTCCTGTTTTATTTGAAAAGGATGTGAAGCCATTCCTGAACTGCGGTTACTCAGACTCTGAAGCTTTAAGAGAAATTAGGACAGAGTTCCTGCCACCTTTCTGCCTCCAATGAGCTTAGCCAAGGACCTGCTTCTCTGTACGGCCCCAGCAAGGCTGCGCATTGTTAATCTGCTTGAAGTGTTAAAAGCTGGTGAGCAGCTATAGTGACGAAGCTGGGGGGATTGAAGCCTTCCTTTGTGCTCTATCAGTGTAACGCTGCCTGCACGCTGAATGCTTTTATTTCCCTCCCTGCTCTCTCAATGCTGTCAATAGCAGTGAAACATCCTTATTTTCAGAAAGATAATTCAAAAAAAGCACTGCTAAAAGATAGAGGGGTATTACAGAATGAAAAATGCCCCTCAGCTGGACTTTGCACCAGACCTGAGAAGTATGACACTGACCTCAAAGCAGAATCAGTTTATATCCTAGAAGTGGCAGGCAATTTGTCAATAGGGGAAGAACAGTTACAGGTGCCTGCAGGCAGAATAAAGTAGCTGAGGATCTTTTATTAAAGCTGTTCCCTGTATTCACTACATTCCTTTCACCTACAGCTCAGTCCACAGCTTGCTGTTAGCAGTGTACTGTTGTCTAAACTCTATAATGCATGGATTTTAGCATCATAACATGCTAACAGAAACACTTTTCAGCCTGATTTCTTAAGAATGTGAGGTATGTCCTGTAATGCAGAAATATACATAGATTTTTTCTTTCCTCCCAGGTGAATTTATGGTTTGATTTCCACCAATTTTTCAAAGAATTACAAACCCTAATAGTATTATATTCTTATAAGGTTTGTGAAATACATGGTTGGTTAGAGGGAATACTCACTAATGCCTCCCACTGAGCTCTATTCTCATTAGAAAAGAGAGAGACAAAAAGGGTATGAAAACTCCAGCCATGGGGTGGGGGGAGGAAGAGAGACAGACACCCTTTAATGATCATTTTCACTATATTAAGGGTGAGAGAATTCAACCAGGAGACAGATTTTTATGAAACCATGCTTAATTCATTTTGCTGCCAACAGAACTCCTGTTGATGTCTCTCTGCTGCGCCACCCAGCACTGAAAAATGCTTCTGTCAGAGCGAAGGACGCTTTAGCATGGCTTTCCTGAAAAATATTGGTCTCACAATGCAAATATTTCATGCTCTCTTATTCAGTTCTTTGAAGTCAAATTTCAGACTAAGACTCACTCCAGAGGAAAGAGAAAGACAAACGGAACAACTTTTGTGAATGGAAACAGGAAGATAAAAAGGAGAGTTGAGCAAAGATGATCAGTAGCCAGTAAACTGTAATTCAGAATTATTATTTTCTTCAGTTTAGAAAACTTCAGGGGAAGAAAAGTGTTCGGTACTCTTTCGAGGATATTAAAAATAAAATATAATTAAGCAAACCTTTTTGTTTTACAAGTGAAATGGGATGCTCCATTTAGTCATAAAGCTTCAATGTTGCTATTTCTTCAGACATATTCTTCTTTCTTGTATACTTGTTGGATCTGACCTTATAATCTAAACCAAAATATGTAAGACGATCTCCCAGGAAAGTTCAAAAATTCAGTTAAGCCACAGTATTTAACAAATAAACTAGCATTCTACTTTTGTAACAGTCTTCATCTGAAGATTTGAATGTACTTCAAAAGACTTCAGTAGTCCAAAAAATGCGTCTGGACTAATAAACAAAATGTTGCATCTGTCTAATGTATTCCAACACTTTCAGTATACCTTTGCTACAGTTTGGTCAGATTCCAATTTCCAAAAAGCATTGTTTCAAAAGGAATTTAAAAGTAGACTAGAACGTATCTCAATGGTGTTAGAGAATTAGGAATTAGCCTAAATGAAAGAACAATGTTTGTTTGGTGTTTTTTTCCAGAAACATCTTTTTTAACTGACTTAGTCTTCATGTATATCAATATGATCCACTTCCAAGTAGGATATGGATTAAACTTTAATCTCATTAAATTTTCCATACTAGCGATACGTACTATAACTTTCACCCTGAAATTCTATTTCTGTGTATGTCTTGTTTTCCTCTTGTTTTCACAATCGGCCTCTTATTTATCTGACTAAGTGTGACTCATGGTATTATTTTTTTAGTACTTAGAGTTTATGAAGCATTTGCCTGTGCAGATGTCTGAACATATTGCTATACAAACCCAATATGAGTTTCAGACTTTTAACAATATGGTACTGGGTTCTTCAGAGAATCATTTTTAAATGAATATTTTTCTGCTTAGGGTATTATGTAACTGATATAAATTACTTATACTCAATGCTGAAATACTAAAGAAATCTATGGCTGTATTATGAGTCTAGCAGCATGTCATTAGTGTTACACTGAATATATCTGTATATTCATACTGGTTAGGTAATGGAAGAGGAAGAAAAGCAGTGTAAAGAAAGAAGGAAAAGGGAAGAAAGTTAAATGAGCTATAGCAATGAAGGAGAAGGAAAGAAGTGGAAAGGGGGACAGAAAAGAAAAAAACATAGCAAGAGAAATAGAACTTTGTATAACATTTTGTATATGTCTATACATACATACAAAACTTTATTAGCAAACCCCTAAAGTATCAAGCATTTGAAATAAGACTTCAGGAATTCATAAGTTCATCTGAGTACATTTTGGTCCAACAGTTTTGAATGGGTGCAGAGGCTGACCCTCTCAATACATCTTTGATTTGAAGCGCACATTTTTTGGCTGAGATATAACTGACTAGTAATGTTAGGCTAATGTTGGGCACGTTAAGTTCAGCTTCTTTTTTTTCATGTGCGTGTGGACTCTGTTGCTTTTATTTTACCAAAAATGGATGTCTCTACAGTATCTCTTCTTTGCGAACTATATTTATCCTAGTTTATCCAGTGTTAACGGAGGAACAACGATAGGCAGAGTACCTGCAAGACTGCATCTCCAGAAAGAGCATACTAAAGATATTAATAGTTCTAGCTGGTATGTCCAGGTAGGATTTGAAGTAATAGGTAGAATGTACCCCCAAAGCATGCCAGACTGGAGCTAGAGAGAGCAGTGAGAGACTGAAGAAAGTCAAAGCTCCCTGGCGTGCCACACACAACTTCAAGCACAGTGTTACCACAAAAAGCAGGTACAGGTGTTGACAGGGATTTTGACCATATGCTTTAGCAAATGTTTACAGTAGGGTGTGCTCTGATGTTCTTTCTAGAGAATCCCTGATAGAGAAAGGGGGAGAATAGAGGAAAAGTCTAGAATACAGCAAGATAAAGCTTTTATGAAGATACAGGAAATCTATGAGAGAAAACAATGATGATAAACAAAAAGTCACTGGATACAAGTTATAGATAACTAAAGAACAAACTCTGAGGAAAAAGAGAAATGAACAGGAGAAACAAAAGTACTAGGACCACAGAAATAAGAGGTTAATTGATTTTTAAGAGCAAAACATATTTCCTGATCATGCGATTACCCGATGTCACATCCAACCTAGGACAGGCCTCCAGTTCCTCCAAATTCCATACACAACTTTCTCTATCTGCCTTTAAAGAATCCAACTCCTATCTCATTCCTCGCATCAAGGGGATTTCCTGTATAGAAAACATTGTATGTGGTGCCAGCATTCTCATTAAGTTAGAAGAAACAAACCTTACAGGGATACAGAACAATGCAAAATCTTAAATCCTAACAAAGGAGGATAGGTTGCTTGATTTTCAAAACTCATCAGATTACATGTAATTTAATATGCTGTCTCTCTGTTTTCCAGACATAAATTCTGACACTGTAAAGTTTTGGGTTTCTTTACAATTTATATAGCAGACTCCACTATTTCATGTCTTCATGTCTGCCCGTTATTACGAGAAAAACTTGTGAGCTGCAGTACCATTAATCAAGTTTAATCATGATTTAAAGGCCTTATGTAATAAAAAGTCTATTATATCCCTGGTAAATTATTTCAAACACATAATTCTACTGATTAAAGTTTAAAAAACAGAATAGCCTTACTACTACTAAGAGTTCATCTTGGTTCAATTGCCTTTTTTAGTGCCATTACCTACTAGAGTTAAAAAGTTTTCTAACAGGAATCTTCTATATAGAAGATCTCCTGGATCATTCCATCTATTCTCTTCAATAAATAGCTAATGCCCTTTTTGTGAAATCTGTCTGTGATAGACTCAGATTTCATTAATAGGAATACATTAAAGGAGATGTGATATGCTTTGGTAACAGCATAAGTTTTAGAGGAAATTGTGTTTGTTTTCTATATCAATCTTAAACCTTGCAGACCTTTCAACACAGTAGGCATCTACCCAGGAAATTTCCCATTAGTAAGAACATGTTGAGTATTATTTGCTTGAGAAGGTACTCGTCGGCAGCATTAAAAGCAGACCACTGTTTGCACCAGATAGTGATGTGCTTCTTAAAATATTTCTGAAGTACTGCTTGTAGTACCTTTGAAAACAAAGGTGTAAGAGCATCTGCAACATAAAAAAATCAGCACCATAGTCCCATAGAAAAACATTCTTGTTAATCTGAGCTGGTTTTGTGTGGGTTCTGCCCCCCCCCCCTCCGAAACATACATTGTAGCAATCAAACAATATTTACTTTTCTTCTAAAGCACATACAGGCATTAAGAGCACTTAATGGATGAGCATAAATACCATTATTGCCATTATAAAACATGAGCATTTGATGTATATTGTCTCCTTGGTGATGCTACTGCCAGGTTATTTGTGCAGGAAGTAAGGGTGCAGTGGAAGTTATGAAAGTTATGCACATCACTTTTAATGATTTACATTGCCTGTCAAACAGAGGACAGCCACTGTCATCTCAACTTGCAAAAGTTAAATAAACGTACACCCTCCCTACCGTTTCCATCAACATACAAGCATTCAGGAATATATCACCAGTAAGCTCCACTGGAACAGTGTAGGGACTGACTCCGAAAGGGAAAATGAACTAATATGCACAGGAGTAGGTACTGTATTAACTAATTCAGTATGCAACTCTAAAACACACATGAAACGTAGTTCTCCAGCATCGTTCGCATACAGCTTGGACAAAATAAGCGCAAGTGTGAGAAGCCACTTTCTTGACTTCATCTTGGTGTTAAATTTCCCAGTTGATTTGTCATGCAATATTTGTATATGTGAGCAATTAGAAGGTCAGAAATAAAATTAAGTGTACTTAGAAACAATAGAAGAGTTATTTAACATCCAAATACAGTTAAGAAACCCTCTTATCAATTTCATAAGTGATAAACTCTTTTTCTTTAACTGTCAAGTCCTCTAAAAAAAAAAAAAGTAATCCTGGTGTCATGTTAGGAAGAGAAAATCATAAAGGGAATTTAGACATGGAATTCCCTTGTACATCATCACCAGCCAAGGCTAATGGAGAACCATCCTTATTCACATTAACTTTCATTTATATGACTCAAACATGACTCATGCCTCTGAGACATAGACTACATTTGGTAGTAAATATTTGATAATGCAACATACATCCTTTTTCCTTCCCCTGGTATTTATAAGAGAGCAAATACTAAACTGCATCATTAAAACTATATCAGAGTTTCAATACATATTTTGTATACACAGTGCTAGAGGTTAAAGACTTGCACAAGAAATAGTCTTGAATTCTAAGATGTACTTGCAAATTTTAAACACACATTTCTCACATTCCAGACTTTCTTATTATCCAGTCTCCGAAATACTCCGGAAAAAAGCACACACATACCCTTCCCCCCCCACCATCGAAGCTGGGCCTCTTGTATGCTAAGAATACTTAGAGCAAGTTTGTTTCTAATGCAGTTTTTATTTCTGCTCTTGCTCCAGTGCAAAATGGTTTTGCATTTTACTGTAGAGTCAGGATGGAGGAGGGAGAAAAAAAAGGTAAAATAAATAAATTAAAAAAAAAAAATCAATAAACCCCCCCCAAATATCACAAATCACCAGAACTCTTGGCCTGAAACAGTAGTTCAGTAAGGAGGGCTGGATTAAAGAAATTACTTGCTTTCCCACTAAACCAGATAAATTTGTATGCCTTGCTGGATGGTCTCCTGGATTCACTAGGAGCAGAGGAAAAACTTCACCTAATCTTGCCTTGCGGTTAGGGCACCTTTGGGGCTATAGGATCTCTAGGTTCAAGCCCCAGTGAGGTTAGGGACACCTAGAACAGGAGCCTTTACTTTATGAATGTCCCAATCCAAGGTTATTGCATAAAAACCATCATGTACTTCCACCTGTGTTGCATTCTCAGAATATAGCTCCACATTTGGACTCAAGCAAGGAAGAGGCTTGGAAAGGGAGGCCCTGAAAGATATAACACTTTATGACTACTGTTACATACTGCATGGCTTTAGCCTGCTTCCCTTCTGGGCACACCAAATAATTCTCCAAAAGTTGTTTGGGGGTTTGGGGTTTTTTTAATCTTTATTTTTATTTTTTATTCTTTTTTAATTAACAGAAAGAGATGGCAACCTATTTTTGTCATCTGAAAGCCTCTCTCCATTACCTCGTGATGAATCTATTTTCCTAATTTAGGTTCATGGTCTACTGGGCAATTCAATCAGTGTAATCTCTGATCAGCTGTAAGAACGACTGCTGTTAAATTTGCAATGTTTTCTTTGTACAAATGATCAGGGAAGCCAATAAGATGAATTAGACATGCCTAGATTTGGCCAAAAGGCAACATGCATCCATCAGTTTCTAAATTACATTTATGTGTTCAGTTTTTCTTTCTTTCAAAGTTTGTTCCCTGAACTTTCTTACTGTCAAGTCAGATTAGTAACCCCCATAGATTAGTGTGGTGATAGCATTTATGATTTCTAAAGTTAAGGGATTGTTTATGTAGATATTTTAGTTCCCATGTTACTCCAAATTTTACTTTCATCCACATTCTGAAAAGATGTTCATCCATTACCCTTGCTTGAAGAAATCAAACCCTGTGAATTTTAGGTTCTACACCCTGCACAACCACCTTCCCACCTGCAATTGTCTGCTCAATATTGCCATCCTTAACTGAATCCTGAAGTAAGGCAATTGACTAGACTGAGGTGTTTTAATATGCATGCTTGTTCACTTTGCTTAAAGACGACAACATGGGTGTTTGTCAGTCATGTCTATTTTATGATCTTAATCGCATCAGTAGTCAGCTGAGATTAAAAATTTAATAGCTAAAACAATTATTGAAGATATAGTAACAAAAAAAAAAAGAGGAGAATTTGCCAAAGAATAGTTTTCTCTCATTTCACGCATTTTAATTTGAGGCTTCAGTGCCAAAACATATTAGAGGTGCTGAGCCACATGCTTATTTTCTCCTTATCATTGGATTTACTCTGAATATTCATAGTTCTCAACAAGCCGAGACTAATCTACACTGTACCATCCTGCATCATTGATCTCTCTCTGAAGTAAATGAAAACAGAACATCTCGCACTTCTCAGAATGTGGTCCTCTGGCATTTAAATTTATTATTAAGTCAAAAATTAATGTTGAAGTCTATAGTTTTACCAGGCAAAAGTTATTTTTTTCTTTTAAAAATGAAATTTCTGTGAAGGTTATAGAATGAATCCTGAATAAGATTCTTTTAAACAGTGAAACAGCCTTATCTGGGACAGATATTTTTTGTATAGGCTTAGCTGCAAATCAGAAAACCATAATACTGCAGTGCAGAGGACAGACAAAGATCGAAACAAAAATTGACAGTGTTTATGTTTTGCTAGTGCACTGAAAATAGTCCCACATGGGACTATGATACAATTAGCTGCCTATGAATAAAAAGAATAACTACTAAAGCAACAACACAAAAGTTATATTCAATGGGAAAGAACATACTGTAAATCTATCCTGACCAAAGTATTATTATTTGTATATTTTAAAGAGTGGTCAGCGTGCAGCTGTCTGAACGTTTTTTTTTACAATATTCAGTGTTTTCAGAGGAAATCCTGTATGCTTTTCCTCAACCATCTAATAGGCTTAGGAAGGCTGAGAAGCTGCTAGCTTGCTTCATTAATAATTTGCCTCTGCTGAATTCTCCAGAAGCATCTAATACTGCAGTTCATAGGTGTCTCAGTAGATGAAAGAAATGAGAGTTGCAGGAAGTCACACAAGCAGTGTGAGAGATTAGTGAAGATTACAATTAAAATTGGTAAATGTAAGAAAGCATGAGATTATACCAGGTATAAAGGTCTGTACCTGTTCTCGCTTGAATCACCTTCCTAAAGCCCTGGATAGATAAAGGCCTACCGCACGCCCTTTATGGCGGTACTTCTGCCAATATTAACATATACGTAGGTGGCATATTCTGGATTGAAAAGTATGGTTTATATGTTACTCATGCCTGATCTATGAGGGAAAGAAAAAAAATGCATAGAGGGAGAAGGTTCGATCTTCATGCAAATTGAGGTGAAAAGCAATAAACGTACTCAGAACATGTTATTATAGCACTTTAGCATTTAAAAGTTTATGTTTTTAGTACACTGGTTGCTAAACTGGAACCTTAAACCTCCACCTTGGGCACCTAGACTCTGTGAATAAGTGATGTCCAACTGGGATTTAAAGATAGCTAGTAAGAAATACTGAAGAAAATTGCACATGAAAAATGTACCCTCTTTGGGGCATATATGCTCTGCTCAACTGCAAAAAAGATATCCTTGTCTTCCAGGATCCATACTTTTCCAAAGGAGCACCTAGGTCTCTGAAAGAGAGATTAGCTGGTTTCTTCTCTTGAAACCCCAACCAGAGAAAACAGTGATCTCAACCAGGTTATTAACTTCCTTTAGGGAGGACCACATAAAAATTCAAGCCCTTCTCAGACACCCATTTGTTGTAGGCAAGTTTTTTAGTACACGAGGAGAGATATCTTCTCTCTTACTCCTGCTGAAGCTCAGGGAGAACAGCAGAGAGATACATTTATCAGAACATACACGGCCAAGGTCTCTGAAAGAAAATGCCAAACACAACTAGGAGTTTCACTGTCTAACCCATTGGCAAGAGGAAGCATCTCAGAGAGGTGCAATTCCTAAGAAAAATTTAATATTTTAAATATTATTTTTAAATAGTAATTCGAAAAGATCTCTAAAAATTAAATCACTTATTTTTAAGTGTACTTTTCCTCTGAAGAAAAAGCTGTTTAAGGCTATGCTTCCTCAAATCTTTACACAAAAGTGTTTTCTGTGCTGTAGCATAGATAAAGAAATCAGAAGAAAACAGAACCTTAAATTTGGGAACAGGTTAGGAAGATTTAGTTAGGAGAAGCGCACATGTTGATAAATATTTCACTAATTAGATAAATAGATAGACAGATTAATTAAATTAATAATTAATTAAATTAACAGACAGTACCAATGAATAACAAAATATACAGCCAGAAACAACTAAAAATATTTCAGAAAGCAGTTAATTACTTGTTAACGCATTAACCAATTAACATTAGCCAGCAGATAAACCAAACTGTCGATAAACTGGAAAAATAAATCAAAATGTGTCAGGATTTTTAATAAATGGATTCCTAGTCTTCACTTCTAAAAACAAAATACTGAGTAACTGGAGTCTGATTCAAGTTCTTATGGCAGAGAAAGTTCTCTTGTCTCTGGAAAGAGCATCACCTGTATACTAACAAGAACATTGAATGGTAAATGCATGGTACCAAATCCCCTACAGCATAAATAAAGTCATTAGAGTGAGCCTCTCCTTGAGGGAACAATTAGATAAATATTTGGACAGTAATATTGCTGAAAAATTTATAATTTAATGACAGTGAAAGTGGACTGACTACAGCAGGCAGCAACAATTTGTTTTAGTTGGTGGTTTAGAGCTTGTTGAGAAAATTTGGAAATTGAATTAAGAGATGAAAGTCTTTGGAAGAGCAGCCTTGTAACCACATTAAAAGAAAAATTAGCTTTATTGTCAATTAAAAAAATCAGTTTAAAAGAAACTCCCCGCCCCCCCAATTCGATTCTCCCATGACTAAACATTAAAAATACGATCCTTGCCTCCTTCCTTGTGAGTAAAGAAACATTTATCAGTTGTTCTAGCAACTTTAACTTAATACATTAAAAGTGTTCTATTGTGGTTGCATCACAAACAAGATGGTAAGTTGGACTTAAAAGCTACCAAAGACCAAAAAGAGAAGGTATTTATCTGGTTTGGCTCTTCAGTTTGGGCTTCACATATTAGTCTCCAGTCAAGTGACAGAATCTCATTTTAATGACGGAGATTTTTTAGTGAAGTTTTGCCCTAAGTCTTTGGCAGGCCAATAAATAGGAGAAAGAAAAAAAAATAAAATCTTAGAGTCTGCTTTCATTTTTATGGGAGCTAAGAATTCCTTACAGATAGGCCACAGAAAAACATCCTTGCAGTTTTATTCTTTATTGCTCTAGCATATGAGACACCATTGTTTTAAAATTATAAAGAATTTTAAAGAATATATGAATATGTGCACATATGAAAAAATTCTTCCTTTGAAGGTTATGCTTCACAAAAGTTTTGGCCTAATATAAATTATTAATATACGTAATAGTGCCCATCATTGTTGGCTAAGAGACATACTATCACAGCAGTCAAAAAACAGAATTCCTACAGCAGTCAGTGAAAGCTCCTTATCAAATTATGTATCTCACAGGGCCCAAATAATAAGCTTCAGCACTCTGTATAAGCGGAACTATTAGTAAAACCAAAGGTGAAGCAATAAATCAGTACATTTAAGTAATATTTTCCCACCAGTAAATACCAGTCCTTCTTCACAAAAATGAATGCCAGTTGCTTTTCATTTCTTTTATCCATGATGCCAATAGTGAAAAACGTCTTATATTTAGCTTATATTAGTGTTAAACAAGAAGATTTATTTTATATGTTCTTTTTCCTATTTCAGGTCAAAACTTTATCTAATCATGCTACGTACCAAGATGGATAATATCACAAGGAGAATTATTTTTTTAAGGATCATCTGTTCCTTGCCATCTCAGGCTATGGAAAGAATCAAACTTGAATTAAACAAAGGAACGGGCAGTTGAGGGGAGCAAGAAGTGTCAGCAAAGTTTCACTTCATTAGGATTCCTTGGCAACTACAGTTAGCTTATACAACAAATTACTGTGGATGTTAAAAGTTGCATATTTCTGCATTAAAACCCCAAAATCTAGCACACAAATACAACAAGTGTGCAGTAGACGTATCAGTAGCAACACAACGTGACAAATTGTTATGCTCTCAGCGCTGGGATGGCACCTCAAGCGGCAGGCATCCATGGCATTCAAGCACATTTCCTTTGGATAGTGCCTTCACATAGTTGGCAAGCAGGATCACCAAGGCTCAGATAAACTACTATCCGAGTAGGAGAACCTTTATAGCTTTGTCATGCCAATTCCATGGTTTGTTGTTTCTCAGATTCTGCCATGCATATTTTCACTGAAGGTAGGAGCTTGTTCATAATGGCTCATTCCCATACTTTGACAGTACAAAGCAGCTGTCATTCCCAAATGTGCGTGCACCATGGTTAAAGTCATAGGCACATCTTTTGGTTTGAGCAAGAGCCAAGCTAGCTGCTACGTGCTGCAACACAGAATCCCCATGCCTTTGTTGTCCATTATATGAAGACCCAACAATGCTAAGTTTCCTACACCCACATCACACCAGAATTTTATTCTGGTCTTTTATGATCCCTCAAGGTTTTCAAAATAATATTAAAGATAACACCCTAACTTGTCTGTAGCAAGGTACTTTCAATAAAGTCTCCAGACCCACTTTCAAGGAATGGGTGCCTTTTCTGGTGAGCCTAATGGAAACAATTTGTGATGAGAATCAAGGATGTTAGTGAGATTAAAGGTAATTAGTTATCTTCACCCCATGCCACCAAGTTTTACAGTGAAGGTGAATTTTATGTACTGCTCTTGAATTTAACCCAGTTACAGTTTGCCAGATTGATTTGTACTCTGCAACAACCGTACACCGAATTAAATGGAACCTATGAGCTGTTGTATCTATAAAGGAGAATTGAGTGTTGCCACTTTGTGACTTTTAATTCCTTCATATCTTGTGTTCTTACTGGGATGAAGTAAACTGTTTTCAGCATTATTTCAACATTCTGCTTCAGCTCAGTAAGAGATTTGGCCTTTATTACATTAACTTATATTGGCATACTGCTTATATGGCAACAATTTCTAAATAGCTCTTCCAGTGCCCAGTTATTTGACATTCAGGAACTCTTTGAGGAAGAGATGTTTGTATATAGCAACCCTTAATAAAAGAGTTAATGCAAAACTTGTCTTTATTAATTTGTTTAATTGTTTTTTAAATTAATGAAATTTTCAGCATGCAGAGCAGTCAAGACAAGCTGTGTCATGCAGTCCATAGGTCAGGGCATCAATGGAAGTACAGGTATATTGCTGCTGCTACTTGGGGAAAAAAAGAAAGAAAAACAGAACACAATTGGATGACTACATAGCCTCCTCTTCCCCTTTTAGGCAATTTAATGCATATTTAGACACACAGAAGTCACTCTGAAATCTCCAGAATGTAAAAACTATGTCTGCTTCATCTCTTGTTAACTGTGGTTATGATCTATTTAACAGTATATAAATGTTTCTAGTTTAAACTGATAAAGTAGATATTGTTCTTGCCTACAGTCTACTGAACCGGAGTTTTAAGGTTTGTCTTCATAGACTCCCTGATATCCAAAATGCTTTGAATGTTTCACACAGTTTTGTACACCAAGTACTTCAGTAAATCAAATTTAATGTAAGCCATGTTTATTTTTCATCTCTTTCTGTCCAAGTAATTTCTTGTAAATAGAATTCTCCCTTCCCAAAATGCTTTCTCTCAGGAGAGTTATTGGTCATGCATATTAAAATATAACAAATTCTTACTTTTCCTATTTTGTGCAATCACCTGAGAGCACCACTCCCAGCAGAAATCAAGCCTCAGGCTAAAGTTGTACTATTGAGCCAGTAAAAACTAAACAGTATTTGAATTGTAGTTGCTGGAAAACATCAGTGCTATTTCTTCTGAGAGATTTGTAATCTAATGAATGAAAGTAATCTCATCAGGCTGTAGCCACACATACAATTTACGTTCTGCAGAATGATAGCCCATAATAGCAACGTCAGTAAAGCAAAACATGAATAAAAAACCTCCCCTCTAAGCTTTCCAGAAAGCGGACACCACACTGACATCAAAACAGCAACTTTAAAACTAGAGGCCAAAGGGATTATTGTGTAATTTTCCATCAAGCTAAAGACTGTCTGTGCACACCATATTTCTTCATCAAGACTGGTGTTATTTTGCGGTACTTTCCAGTACTTTCCATTTTAACAGTAATTAATATCATTAGACCCCAGGAGCGAGGGCTAGGGAGTAGGAGTTTGTGGAGGTGGCAGAACTGTAGCTTTAAGAAACAAACTGAAGCATTTCTAGTGAAAGATTTTGGCAGCGAAGATTAAGAAACCAGATTTGCTTTTGACAATAGGTTGACCCCATTTTCCAACTAAAATTTGACTTTACATTAAACTCAAAATATAGGCAGAGGGTAAAGACATCATTACTTTTCCATAGCAGAAAACAACAACAACAAAATTTGCGAAGTTACTCCTTTTAGGAACAAGGATATCTTATTAAGGAGTGGGAAAGGGTGCAAAAATTGCTTGTTAGAATTTCTGCTACAGGTATTTTGCTTTAATTGGGTGATTATAGAGGATTACTTTTTATGAACCTGTGTTTATAGGGTTTTCACAGACAAAGGGTCATAAATAAGTTCTTGTTGGCAGCCTAATTACACTCGCACCTTTTTACAGGGGCAACAACTAGCTGGAAGAAGATTTCTAGGGTCCAGATAGTATAACTGAACACCAATCCACCTAGTAAATATCTTATTCCCTAGCAACCACTCCTATTTTAAAAGTAATAATAAAAGAATCTTCACGTTTCTTTTGAGACTTTATTGCCACATATCCTGTTCCTTTCCAATCAACTTCAGCACTGTTTCTGCTGTTGTTGGTATCACCTGTTTTCTGATACAGGAGCATTAGGGTGGAAAAAAAACCAAACCACCCCCAAACAAAAACAAACAAACAAACAAAAAAAATCAAAAACAAAACCCCAAACATCCTCTTGATCCAAATATTCATTGAAATGAACAACAAAACCTGAGAATTCTCTTTTGATTGTGCAAGCGTGACCCTTGCAACTAACTCTATAGGTGCAGTGAAACCTCTCTGGTACAATAACTTTCACATTTATTAAGTCTGTGTCTGTAGACTATGCATAATTGCTGAGATGTTAATAATGAGGATCTGTGACAAAAACAGTAAGCAAGTCATTATTTTGTAAAATTTCACTTCTATGGTTCCTTAACATTTTCTGCACCCTGCTAGGCTTCATTTATATGCTTTTTCTTTTTGCATTTCTTCATCATATATACCTAGCGAACAAGAGAATCTTTTCTTTTACATTATTAGCATGCCTCCTTATATACTTAAAAATCCAATGTTTGTAGTATTTGGTGCATTAAAAAAAAAAGCATATTTCATAGTTTAAAGTCCTTGAGTGTTGTTAAACACTCAGTGCTTTGCCCTATGTCATCTCTTCCTTTGTCATTGTGCCTTTGCTCTTTTCTCTCTTAGTCATTTTTCTGGGGCACTTAAGGGGAAAAGAATTGCCAATAACGGAAAAATCAAACAAAAAAAACCCAAACAACCAAAAACCAAACCAGGACCACAGTTAAAATAAAGAATTTCTCTAGGGCTTCGCAAAGTAAGTGAAGTTTCAGTTACCAGCAATTGACCAATTATCCTGTAAAACAAGGAGTAGAACAGGTTTGACCTTTACTCTCCTTTGAGAAATCCCTGCAGAAAATAACATCCTCTGTGTTTAAGTCTTTGCTTTTTAACCATTTTATAGAATTTAAATAGATATTCAGCCACTTAGAATTCTAGACAATGATTAAGAGTCTTGGTGAGCCTTTAATAGAGTTTCAGATTGTTAGATTATAAATTTGCTGACTTTAATGTGTTTCTATAGAACACATTTGATTTCATTAGTCTTGCATCAAAGCCTGCCTCTCACCCTGATAGTCACAAATCAGGCTGCTAAGCACTACAAAAATAAGACATTTTCTCAGAGGCAGAGACACTGAAGAAAAAGCAAATAGATATTTTCAATCAGCATTATGTCTTTCTAAACAGATGCGTGTACGATATTGAAGATAACTGGTATCTTATAAACATTCTGTAGGTCTCATCCTGAGGAACTATCCATGATTTCGATTAGAAGTGTTGTTAATTTGAAGTTACACAGACATGTAATGAAGCTAGACAACCTAAAACATTAGTTTTCCTAACAGAGTTTAAGGTTACATTGGCAGTCTAAAATCTTAGCAGAGAGAAAGTATCGAAGATTTCAGGTACATTAAAGTTAACATCTTCACCCTACCCAGTAAGCCGGTGAATTTTACAAGCATTTGCATCATGTACTCTCAGTATGAAATTCCTTCTAACAAGCAGGCAGACATATGTACCAGTTTAAACCAACAGAAGGATACACTTCCCTGTTTCATGAGAAAGTTCAGCTGCTGACAGCCAAGGTGACAGAGATAAGGTCTTACTCAAATTTAGACAGGCTCTTTCCCACTTCCTCCCCCTCACCGCAGGCCCTTCCTAACTACAAGCTGGAAACGTGAGCAACCTGTACCAACCAAGCAGCACCTTGATAGTAAGTTTGTGCCGAGTTGCAATCGCATTCAGTGAATAGAGAAGGAAATGAGACATGCTATTAATTTGTCTAAAGGAGATAAAGACAAGTGTGAGCCCCAGCCAGCTAATATTCCTTGATATTCCCACTCTGATAGACCCAGTGTTATTGATACTTGGAGGTATGGCAGGGTGGTGTCAAGTCAGAAGGAAATGAGTAGCACGCTATTTTTGCACTAGGGACATGGACTGGTACCTCTTGATAGCCCTAAACAGTTTAAACAGACAAATTACCCAAGCAGAATTTTGTGATACTCTGTATGTGAGAACTATATTTATGACACATAAGAGCAATTTTCTGCTATACTCCCCAAATATGCTATTCATATTTATGTTCCCACCTTTTGCATGCTTATCTCATTAAAAAAGCCTTCTGTTGAAGGCCTACCTGGAAGTTTCTACAATCCAAAGCTACATGATATTCCGCCCCCTTTTTTTTTCCCCCCATTTTTTTGTGTGCCATCCACAGATCCCAGACTCCTGGGCTGAAATAATTATTGAATCAGGTGACGCTCAATACAGCACTCACATCCTCAAGATGGTGTTCTGACAGTATCTCAGCAGCAACTCTGCTTACCATATTTCTTATTGTGTATACATTAGCTTCTTGAAGACATGAAGGCATGCATTCTGACATGCCCAGACCCTCTTTCCCACTTCCTGCTATGGTTGGCATAACTGAAGTCACAATTTCAGCTAGCTCAAGTTTTTTTTTTATCCTGATTTTATTTCATAGTCCCAGACAGACAATGAGAAAAACTGAACAGGCCACTTCTATCCAGAGGGACCGGAGATAATGAAAGCTTGAAGAAAGTCTTTACCAAATCTTTCTTCTTCAGGATTTTCCCCCTGTGACAGAGTTTGTAACACTTGCATGATGGATGAGCTATGGGCTATAGTACAGACAGGAGACAGCCTGGAAACCTTATCCAGTAAAACTGGTAACTGCAGAAACTGCCCTGTCAACCAGAGGGTGAGGGCAGTGACCATGGTGGACTACTTGGAGCACCTCAGTGTTCCTGCAATCATTATCATGAAGATTTATTTGAACCTGACGCCAAGGCTGCAAGTGCACCAACAGGGCTTCTGCTGTCCCATTTTCACCCAGGACCTACACCCACTAGGTCTCAGTTCCCAGTTCTCGCCTGACCAAAAAAACACGGTGGAAAGTCATGATAGATGACTGATCAGTTATACATGCCACACTTCCTAGAAGGTATCAATCAAGAAAAAAAGCAAGTTCCACCACAAATTGTACTCAAGGGTAACTACACTGAAATTATTTTTGCAGAAACTTGAGTTTTAGGAAGAGAACAAAACAACTTTGTGTCCTCAAGGTGACAGCTTTTCTTTAAAATGTGTTTGAACTGCAGTGGCCTCTAGAGTATGACTCAAATCATATTAAATTTGGAGAATACAACTATAAAGAGACGGTTCTGTGACAAAGAGTTTGCAACCTCAGGATAAGAGAGGCGAACATATTCAGCAAAGCTAAGGTAGAAGAAAGGTGTCAAGGACAGAAGAAAGGTGGGTACAAACAGGGCAATAAGCAATTTTCACAGCATATGCCTGCTTTTCTGCTGGTACATAACATAATTACATCAAAGGTACTTTTAAAGTGGAAAAGAAAAGAAAGACTCTTTTGAAGCTTTCCTCCTAAGCCTTCTTTCAGTCCTACTGCAGCCTTCCTTTCTCTTCAAAGGGGTTTTCCTCAAGGGGTTTGGCTAAACAATGAAAACACTTTGGTGCAGTTTATTCTGACTGCTGGAGATTTTAGATTTCAGGTGACTGCAAACAAGAGCCTAGTAGGATTCTGAAGAGCTGCTAAGCCTCTAACTGCAACCTCAAGTGTCTAAGTCCTTTAAACTCGGGTCCAGGATCAGAGGCTCTTAAGCTTGAGTAGGACAAAGTCACCTAAAGTGATATTTACCATGTCAAATGACTGGATGGCTTTTCAACAGCAATAATCACCCACAGATTCTACTGTTTTCATTTTCTTAGCTCAATATTTGTCCTTAGCTTTCATAAGGCTAAAGAAAAGTATCTATAAAATGAGAACTATTTGCATCTGTAAAAAAAGTAGCCCTAAAGCAATATACTTGTTGGCCATACTTGACAATATTGTGATTCAGCTTTCTTGAAGATGGCTTTGAGACTAACTTATGACATCAGTAAAAGAAAAGTTAGTAAGTGTTCAAGATACACTACTGAACTATTTATTAAAGCAATACAAATAGGAGATTAATTTAAATTGTTTCTTAGAATAATTTAGGTTGGAAAGACCTTTAAGATCATTGAGTCCAATCATTAACCTAGCACTGCCAAGTCCACCACTAAACCATGTCCCTAAGCACCATATCTACACATCTCTTAACTACCTCCAGGGATGGTGACTCAACCACTTCCCTGGGCAGCCTGTTCCAGTGCTTGACAACCCTTTTCATGAAGAAAATTTTCCTAATATCCAATCTAAACTCCCCTTGTGCAACTTGAGGCCGTTTCCTCTCGTCCTATCACTTGTTACTTGGGGGAAGAGACCGACCCCCACCTCGCTACAACCTCCTTTCAGGTAGCTGTAGAGAGCGATAAGGTCTCCCCTCAGCCTCCTCTTCTCCAGGCTAAACAGCCCCAGTTCCCTCAGCTGCTCCTCAAAAGACTTGTGCTCTGCACCCCTCACCAGCTTCATTGCCCTTCTCTGGACACGCTCCAGCACCTCAGTGTCTTTCTTGTACTGAGGAGCCCAAAACTGAATACAGTATTCGAGGTGGGGCCTCACCAGTGCTGAGTACAGGAGGAACATCGCCTGCTCCTGGTGGCCACACTATTTCTGATAGAGGCCGGGATGTTATTGGCCTTCTTGGTCACCTGAGCACACTGCTGGCTCACATTCTGCTGGCTGTTGGCCAACATACCCAGATTCTTTTCTGCCAGGCAGCTTTCCAGCCACTCTTCCCCAAGTCTGTAGCATTCCATGCGGTTGTTGTGACTGAAGTGCAGGACCTGGCATTTGGGCTTCTTGAATTTGTAGTACAGTATTATAGATTGCTATAGACTAAAGCTTCAGGTAAATGAGTTTTAATTAAAGGTTTTCTTTTATAGCCAGATTTTAAAAAGAGAATAAACTACCACTTGAACCAAAAAACAAATGTTGAAGTTTGTCAATTTTGAAAGTAGTTAGAACAATCATGAGCAAGGGTCCTGACAGTGTAAAGACTGACAGAGGCAAGTCTGAAATAACTTCCTGCAGCTGAGATTACTTATTCAGCTTCTTTTTTTAAAGTTATCCAGAGTCTGAAACACGCCTATCTCTTCCTACCCCACCCCCCAATATGTAGTTTTCATGCTCACAGACTGAAAATAATGTGCCACTTCTACACTGCTTTCTGCTTTTCCAAGCAATGAGTTTAACCAACCACCATGAAAGGAAGTCAGTCTACAATCTTGCATATCTTTCTGTTTTCCGGTTAGTTTAGCCATTTTTGCAGTTATGGTTTAACCCTACTAGACAGCTAAACCCAACACAGCTGCTTGCTCAGTCCCCCTGCCCCCAGTGGGATGCGGGAGAGAACCAGAGTAAAAGTGAGAAATCTTGTTCCTTCTTGAACAAGGAATTCATTCGCTACTTCCCATTGGCATGCAGGCATTTAGCCATTCCCAGGAAAGCAGGGCTCCATTACACGTAATCCTTACTTGGGAAGACAAACTCCATTGTTAGATCAAAAAAGCTGCTTTACCTTTTTGACACACGAAACAGTTCCCTTTGTTAGTTATATAATTTAAAAGGCACAGGCCATAGAAGATGCAACATACAGCCAATACCCTAAATTGAAGGTAAAGACCCAGATCAGCTTCCTGCCCATAAGGTACATCAGTTGATTCTGAGTCTGGCAATGACCTTTTGTCCAGCTACCACCATTAAAGGTCAGTATGTCCTGCCACTTTCAGGGAGCACCCCAGCATCGCAGCCTAAACAGCATAACAGTAGGGGCTTTCAACAATGGGTGCATCTACTGGGCTGTGCTCTGTTCACCTTACTATCCATGGCCTCTGATTCTGTTTAAAAGCCTCACAAGTTTCATATTACTATGAAGGGCTAGTCTGGGGCAGCATGTCCAGGCAGTAGTGTATGAAACTGGGTAGCCGTACAGATTTAAACAAACTTGCTATTTCTGTTTTGGTAAATTAATTCATTCATTAAAATAATCATCCAGTGTAAGTAAACAAGAAAACCAAACAAAAAAAAACCCTAAACCCAAAGAAATCTTTCACAGCCAACACACCTTAGCTTCTCTGTCCTGCACATCCAGAAGGACTACACCAGCATGACTTCAGGCCAGCAAAACACAGGGGCTACCGTTATAATCAGAAATTGTACAATAGGTTTAGAAAGCTCTTCATTCCCAGAGGGCACTTCGTCACTCACCCACAGCTGTTCAAGGCTCCCTGCACCACACCCTGCAGAGTTGTGGACCAGCTCTTCCAGCTCAGCTATGCTAGCAGAAAAGGACAGTCAACACCCACAGCATTTCTGTACTGCCCAGTTTGTGTCAGATCTTTTCATTTATTACAGTTAAACTATAGCAATAGTACCTGATCTTTGCAAAAGACAGACCATATATCTTCTTCACGTCTGCAGCTGGTGGTCACGTCCAGAAGATTCAGATGTACCCAGTAATAGGTATATGTCCATAATTCCATCAGCAGAATTACCCTGGTTTGAGGAATCTCTGAGAATACCAGCACCTGAAGTAGTCACAGTAGGTCACAGCTAGCATAGTGTGTTTAATATCTCTCCTCTCCCAGAGAGGTAGGAAATTACAAATAATACCCTCCTTAGGTTACTCAGCACTCTAGAATGCCTTAACTACTGGCATTTTTTCTGCTGCTTGCCCTTCAGAAGTAAGCAGAATCAGTCCAGACACCTCCTCTCTCCTGAACGGAAGACCAAAATCTGAATTCAACATCTGGCAACCATTCCTCATGCTTCCCTGTGACCTTCCTAAGTCAACTCCCCTGCCCACAAAAATTTCCCCTTCAGGACTCCTCCACAACTGCTCCTTACCTGGTACCAGAACCTCTCCTTTTACAGCAGCTGTTTCCGGGGGGCTCTTCATCACAGCAGGATATCATTAAGCTCTTCATTAACCTCAGCCAGGTTGCTGCTACCCTACCCTTCATCTTAAAGAAAGAGCCCAATGGCTTAGGAATACAATATATAACTTTTTGAAAATCTTGCAGTATCAAACTAGATATTTCATATGTTCATACGTGCTATTAACAATAAAGAAAAAAAAGTTAATTTAACATTACACCAAAGTGATTTAATGTTTCACCAGAGTGATAGTAAATTGCACTAATTTATTTATTTTTCCTGGTTAAACACTTTGTGAGCCTACAAAATAATTCTTGCAATTGCTTGAGTATTAAATTTTGTTTCCATTTTCTTAGAGGAGGTGCAACCAGATAACATATGAAATGTAAACAGATTTTATACTCTTAACGGCCACTGAAGGGATTTAGGTATTTATATATAGTTAAAGAGAACATTTATCTGATGGGAAAAACTGCAGAATTTTTTAATGACACATTTAAAATAATTTGCAAGAACATGACAAGAAAATATGTGAGTTGTGTAGTACAACTTTAAGCAAACAACAGTCTTGCCCTGATTGTGAATGACAACGCACTAGGCAATTAAGTGACACAAAGATACCTTACATCAAAAACAATTTGGCTTCTAGAAATTCAGTTTCACATCCTTGAAACTTTCACTCTCAATTTTTGGGTTGCTGCCATAAATACATAAAGGTTTGATGACAGATCATCCCATTACAATTTCTAAAAGTACAAATACGAGAACAATCAGAATATTAAGCTAGGTTTTTCTGTAAGTCAGTTGCTTTACTATGGCCTAATATTTATATTTATTTTCACATAACCACCTCAAAGAAATGAACTGATACACTGCTAACCTTTTGCCACTTCAGAAATAACATTCTGGAAGTAATTAGAAACCTTTGTGATCCATCTTTCTTGAGCTTCCCTCTTTGCACGTACGCATCTTTTTTCTTCCTCTGGAGCAGTCTAAACAGACATGGAATCATGAAACATACAGAGACAATAGTTGTTCATAAATATTTATAAGCTAATGAATTCCAGATAGTTCATGATTATTCATCAACAAATCATGCACTGAAGTGAAATGAATTATTCACAAAGTTAGTTTATGGCTACAGCATCTTGAATTAATTATTACAGGTTTGATTCCTTTTGAGTCACTCCAGATAGCATCCGTCCTGATTAACGTGGCCGGAATGCACTGTTAGACAAATCACAGAGTTGCAGAGAGCAAGAAGCAGAAAGAATAATTTTCACTTGTTTATTTTATCTTTAATCACATTTCATTAGTTATAAACTGAAAATTCACCTATATGAGAAAGGTATGAACCATTTTCCATTGTTAAATTGAAATAAGTAAAAAATATAAAAATATTGCAGGCAAATATAGTTGTTATTTCTGCCTTCCTCTCTTTCTTAAAGGAGGATTAAAATTATGTTTTGGGCTTTTCTTTACAAACATCTAAGTAAAAAATACTGATGCCTAAAAATAGCTTTGTTTTTCTTTCTGGAAAGTACAGCTCACCAGGGAATGTTTTGTGTTTACACAGAATATATATATTTTCTGCTTACATTAAAACTGTTTGGGTTTTTTGTTTTTGGTTTGTTGGGTTTTTTTTTCCAAAACCTGTCAGACGTAATTTACTTCCTTACATATTTATGGAAAAGCAGGTGGATTGAAAAAGGAAATAGGATCCTGTATACACTATAAATATCCACATGAAACAGTGTGACCTAAGGAAAAGAAGGAATACCTCAGGTTGCTATGTCATTTTCCTTGTTTTAAATATAAAATAAATATATTTTCTAAGAAGACTTTGTGAAGAGTGATGAAAGATATAAACCATAAATTGTGAATCTATTTCACCTGTTTTCTATTACTAGCAATGTTATCTTCAATACAATGATATGTCACTTCCACACGTGGCCTTTCGCTGTATCCCTGTTTTCACTTATTTCCCATATTCACGAATACTGAACTGGGACTGGCTAAAATCCTCTTCTATGACCCAAAATATCTTCAGATTCAAATTTCCTAGAAATTATTCTTTTTGCTGGACAGTGACAATTTTTTCCTGACTATACTATGTGATTTGATTCAACTTCTAATAATTTTTTCCTTGTAATCTTAAAGGAAACTAGCAAAATATTGTCTTCAGTCTCCTTCAGGAGTTACCACTGTCTTTTCTGGGCACTGCTTGAAAGTCTTTTACATTTCACATTTAAAGCAATGGCTGGCTAGGATCCTTCCTTGGCTAGGGAAGTCACTTAGTTTTATAAATCCTAAGGCACTCAAAGCCTTCCAAGGCAGAAGTGGGAAAGGTTGGTCATGTCACTGCGTACAAAACGCCAAGAAATCCATGCGCTGTCATCGTTGCTTCGTCTTTACTGCTTATAGAAGAAAAGCTGAGTGTGAACCACTGCTGGGTGCATGCTGGTTTCCATTGGAAGTAAAGCCAGAATGGACAGGAAAATACAAGAAGGCATGTCCTATACATGGCAATGTCAGGGGATCAGGACTCTAATGTGCATTGTGGAAGGCATCACTCCACCGTGGAGACACAGCCACTCCTGTGTTTTTTACAGGAACAACTCTTATAGTTTTAGGATTAGAAATATATATTAGAACTTTCGAGAGACTGGATAAAACACTTTTCAGCATGTTTTCACGAAACTGAAAATAAAAGCCTATGTAAAATAGAAATAAAGCCTATGTAATATAGAAATAATAGCCATAGTTGCTCTCACATAATTGACAATGTTATATAAATACTTGCAAGATTACTACAACCAGAGGATTGCCATTAATAGCCACTAAATGTCAACAGCACTGGATAGCAGGGGCTTAGGCACGCAATATATTTTGATTATTGAAGCAGACCTGGTCAAGCATTCCCACAGATATGCCCAGCCTAAAGCGAAAGTGAGGTAATTTGACTTGTTATAAATACTTTTCACTAAAGGGTAAGCAAAATTACTTTGTCGTGGATTAAGCTTTCGTTTACTGTCCCACAACCTGGTTTTCTATTAGTCAGGCTTTGAAAATATCTACAAGTCGTGCCTTTGTCACTCATAACTCCAACTGTTCTTGCTTCCATTATAAAATTTTTTAGCCTTAAACTTTTCCTCTGGCATCTTTTATGATTACTGAAATTTTAAAGAAAATGTGTGTGAAAGTCATGTACAGGAAAATGTGAGTTTCTAACCAGAGTGTTGTTATAGGGCTTACAAATTAGCAAACACACAAAGAGGCAGGTGTCACAGATGATGCAAATCCTAAAATTAAGAATTCTGTATGTCACCTAGATCAATTTTTTGACCTTATGCAATCACATGTATGCAAAAATCAACAAAGGATGAGCTAGCAGAGAGCATAGTTCAATCCTAAATACCAAGTAGTTACAGTAAGAATTTTATGAAAAGTACTTATAGATGTAAAAAATACCCTTGCTTTCTATTATCTTCATCAACACAGCTTCAATTTGATATTTTTATCAGCTTTTATATTTCTATTCCACAGGTATTTTATTCATAAGCTCTTCACTACTCTAAGAATTCCACATCGTTGTTTATATAAATGAGAGAGTTTTAGGGGGAATAGAGGCTGTTCCTCGGACAGTTTTAGCATTTTTGCAGGACAGTGAAACCTTAATAATCCCAAAGTAGGAGAAAGAGAAATTTTTCCAGACTCAAGGCAGAATCCTATCCCACTGAGGCAGGGATAAAAATCTGTATATCTCACCAAAAAAGGGGGCTGTGAGTCATTGTCAACCTATTGGAAATATATCCCACCCAGCATGCTGCAAACAGACAAGACCAGGAGACTACGTAAGGATCCCAAAGGAGCATTTGCATTTTATGTTTTCTGGAGCAATGCTTTAACACCAATAATCATACAATTCTGTGACAATCTGACTCTGTGACAGACCTACAGATAAAACGGATATATGGTGAATTGTGTACTTTTGACATAAGGAAAAATAAATGCAGAATTAACACACAGGTTAACCAGACGTTATGTATATGTTAAAAAGCATGCCTTAATTTGCTTGAAATCTGAAGTCTTGAGGTTTTCAAGTGTTTATAAGTCACTCATAGCTCAGTTTCTTACATATGCAAGTTCTATTATGAAATATTTGTTTTATTCTTCTGATTACAATTCCTAGTTGTAAACCAGGATCCCCCTAATTAGATACTGTACATAGAAATATAAAACAACCCCTGTCCCAAAGATCTTATAGGCCAACCATAAGAGAAAACAGATGGACAGAGACAGATGGGGGAACAGAAGGAAATAATGAGACTTCTGTGATGGATATAAGAAATGTAATGAGGCTGATCATTTACCCACGCATGGTAAAGTTTGCCATGAATATGATGCTACAGAGGATTTTATAGAACTTTGTGCATTACAGCCCTTTTCTCTCTCCTGATGCAAGAAGGGCACTCCTGCCACACAAAATACCACAGCTCAGGAGTAGTTACTTGCTCCGTAATTGCTTATTCATGTATATTTTCCTTAAGTGTCTCTTGGAAATTAGCCAACTTCTGAGCCCTTTCACAGGGGGGAGGTAAGGCAGAGGTAGTGTTTAAAGCTTTTACCACTGTTCTGTTTTGCTAATGAGGCATCTTCAGTTTGATAACACTCTGAGGACCATGCTTCCTAACAAGGGAACAAGAGACAAAAAAATATTATTTTAATATCGAGGTATTATCATTTCACAAGCAACTGTCTTTCTTCCTCCCTCTCCCCCACTTAATGCTACATTTTTAGCAGCAGGTTGAAATTAACTCCTCACTGAAATACATTTGTAGGTCTTTAGATGTTCATTTATTTTTAATTATATTCGTGAAACCTTGCTTTACTAGAAACTGAGAATCTAATGAATTTGTAGTGTATTAAAGAAAACACAGGAGGGATTATTATGTCACCTTTGGTTTTGTGTATGAATCAAACTTAAGTTCCACAACAGAAACAATGATTAAGTTAAACAGGTCAACATATATTTGTCTTGTTTATTTCATACTACATGCACAGGACATCTGCTCATCTAGAAAACAGGCGGCATAGTTTTGTCAAGTTAAAAAATATACCACAAAATAGCCAAATCAGTATATTGTGTTTTACTGTAAGCAGAAATACATTTTTCTTGTCAAACACAGATATATGGGCCTGTAGTATGAATATGTTGGATAAAGTAAATGGTTAGCATACATTCTCTCTAGAATTCTTTGAACTTAAAATGCATGTGAAACTCTCCTTGCTCCCCAGAAATGCTCAAACCAACACAAATATATCAATAGATCACAAAGGACATTGATAATTCTTCTAACAGAGGCATTCTGTATTAAAGTACTTCATAACTGTTTTATAGCTGTTGTTATTTGAGGAATGATAGAATTTGTCTGATCCTCCAGTTCTGATATGAATCAATTCACATTTAAAACAGAACTGTATTAATTATGTTAAATTACGATTGAAATGCAAGGTAGGACTGATGGAAATTATGTATCTGCGCATAAGTTGTTATGGGAGGCAATGCTAAATCACTGCAGAGCACAAATTCACTCTGGAGAAAAAGTTAAAAAGAGTAATACACTGGAAAGAAAATAAGAAATCTTCAGTTAGAAGATCAGATAATGTAAATTCATAACAGTTTTTGATGGTTAGTAACAACCATTTTACACACAAGGATGCGCTGGGATAATTACACTGTCAATCTTTACATTAAAGAACTGAGATGTCCAATCTCCCAGTCACCACAAAAGCACTCAGAATTCTTCATGTAATTTCCAGGTAACCATGATTTTCTCTTTTCATGCACAAAACTCTAGTTTTTCTTCTCTTTCCTTTGTTAGTACAAATTAGGAAAATGGATCAATTCACAACTGCCCCACTGAATTGAATGCAAAGCTACTACTGACATCAGTGTGAAGAAGTTTCACTTTAAAATGTATTTTCTTCTTTTTTTTCTGCCTCACAGAAGTGGTGCCAATTGGCTGAGAGTAAAAATAATGCATGCATTTCATGTGAAGGAACCAGAGCTAACTTGGTGCAAACCACATAGTATCTTAACTGTAATAATGACTGGAGAAAACATTCCTCTCGAACTACGTACTGAAGCTGCATTCAGTTTTTCTTCAGCTTTGGTTATCATTTAAGATTTGAACTACACTGGTACATTAAAGGTTTCTGACAGTTGTTATAAAAACTAATGTTCCCTTGGAATAGCCATAAATTATAGCCCAGCCAAATTTCTAGTCCCTATTACTATTTCTTTCAACAATTTCCCCTCTTCTTTTTATTTGATATTTTCCCCTCTTTTCTTATCTTATGTGATTGTAACCAGCCTTATCTGGACTGGAGAAATTCCCTTTTCCTGTGATATTCCTCTCTACACTGAAATGCCAGCCTAGTCTGCAAGGAACTTTATACATGTTGGCAAGGACAACTGCATCAGGCAAGATAACTAAGAATCTGATGATTTCAACCTCACTGCAGGCTACTTTGTGCAGATTCAAACAGCATTTATATATATTCTTTTACCATTTTTGTTGTTCTACACAGTTTTGCTTGCCACCTCTTAACCCATCCTTCTCACTGTCAGAGACAGAATCACCACACAGTACTGCACGTCTCCTCCTCTGGCAAAAGTTTGGAAAAGGAGTTATAGATAAGCTCTGTGTGGGTTGCCTTCTGGATAGTGGAAAAACATGTTATTTCCACTGAATCAACAAATAACCACAGGAGAGAAAAAGGTGTCAGAATTTGGACCTCAATAATATTGCTACTTTGCTAAGTCACAGCAAATTTTATGTTGTTGTAAGTAAAAACTATTCTGAGAAGAAAGTGATAATGCAAAACTAGGTATGTCTTCAATGTAACTAATACACAAAATGCACACAAATTCTGTTTCTTTGCAAAGAGGTGGAGGCAAACTACACAAAGGCTCTTTGCTTTCTCAAACACATTTTTTCATCACATTTTCTGCTTCCCCTGGTGCTGCCAAATATGTCAGATGTGTCTGTCTTTTCAATGTCTTACACAAATGTAAAATGCTTAGCAAACAGAATTCTTTTTGTGCTTCAGGCCTTGACCTTGATACTTAGGAAACTGCCAAAACTCCAAACTCTCCATCTGGGCTACCTAGCCTCAAAAAAACATGTGTAAGGACTCTCACTTTTGTTTAGCAACTTTTTGCAAAATAAGGAACTTTGGAAGACGAAATGGCAGTCAAAAGAGAGAGCCTTCGCACAGCTTCTGTAATGACAACCTCTGAGACTGAACACTGCAATACAAAATGGATAATACAGTAACACGTTTTTATTAACGCCACACTTCACTGCTTGATTCATGTCACAATTACATAGTGCACAATGCAATACAGCCCAATGCAGCATAAAGTGTCCACAAATTCTGAGATATTCTGCTCACACAAGATACATAATATCCATGTTCCTTGCATTTTACAAGTGTTCAAATCAGTAATATACAGCAATATCTAAAAAGAACCCTAAATTTATTACCACTGTGATTTTCAGGGATGACTTTAGTGCTGATTTCCAGTAAGGAATGGCAGAAAATACTTTTTAATTATTTAATGCTTTCAAACAGCCTATTGTTCTACATGTCCTTGTAGATATTTGAAAGTCTACAAGATTTTAATAATTGAATTTTAGAGACATTGATTTTATATCGGAATGTAATTTACAATATTTAGAACCAGTTCCATTTATCTTCTGATATTATAGGTACTATGCAGCTGTGCTATGTAGGGCACAAATGCCTTCAAGTGCTTCATGAAATCTAATAAAAATTGAGTTGTTTCAAAGGAGAAGCAGATCTTACAAATGTGTCATGTAGCTAACCTTAAGTCTCTAAATGTTTCACATTCTGAATTGTTTGCTTCTAAAAAACTGAAAGAGAACCTAATGCCAGCAAGATTTGCATCCACAAGACATAAGCCATAAAATTAGGCTAGTGTGAAAAAGAAATAAGCTGTTACTGATAGTTGTCAGTGTTATAAGGCAGACAGTGAGGATCACAAAGGCTGACTGATCATAAACTGACTTTCAGCTATCAAATCAGTATGATACATTTTAGGAAGCCAATTCAAAGTCTTCTAATTCAGAGTGAAATAATGACAGATTTTAGAATGATAAATTTATGCATGAGTAATCCCCGAGAGTTGTGAACACAACTGAACTTGTCTGTAGGCTGGACAAATCAGCACAAGCTTGTACTGAAATCTCATTATCTGATTGGGATTGGGAAAGTCCCTCAGCTGTAAGTTTTGGTCTCTTTCACACAGTGTTGAAGGAATTCAGACATTCAGAAGAAACTTACTGTAATTGCCGTGTTGGCAATAAAGCAGATGGGCAGCAAGACAGCATTCCCAAGAGCACTACGTACCAGGGCCCCTGGACATACCTACTTCAGTCTGGGGTTTTCTGAACAGGAGCTCTCATCTGCTTCATTAACATGAGAATGGTGACTGGTGTATACAACCAAAATGTCCAAACTCAGTTAAAGTCCAGTGTTTACACAAGTATATTTTCCTCCATGTTTGTCATGTGGCAAGAAGTCCTAATGAAGAGCTAACCTGTCAGAGGGCAATAGCCGTTAAAAAGGACTAGGAAGACATTTAAAAGGGACAGAAGTATCAAGTAAAACATGGTGCTGAGAGGTAGTGTTGGCAGGTATATGGGTAAAGAGATAAAGAGATTGGTGCTACAGAAAAAAAAAAGCGTTAGAACTAGCAGAATCTGGTACTTCTTAGGCACAGGAGTGGCTCCTCTTGTATTATTTGTTTTATTATACTAGTATTTTATTAGTTAAGTCTAGGTTTTCCTTCTTATTGTCTTTTCACCTCTTCGTTATGCTTTCCCCTGTGCATATCTCCCACTTAATTTTCAGTCTCCATTTACTTAACTCCATTCCAACCACCCATGTTCCCCCTCTTCTTGCCTTTTGTTCAGGAATGATGTACTATGTTTTCCAAACATCAGAACATCTACTTAGAGTCATACATTTGGTTTTAATAGTTCCACTTAAAAGCATTTAAGTTGAAAATATTTCCTTGAACAACATTGTAGATATTTTCATAAGGATTCAGTGTTTTGGATATACAGAAATTAATGTTGTGTCTGGAAGTGTGCCTGACGTGAAAAGGGAATGACATATTTTGATGGGAATATGTTGTGTACTCAAAGATCAATGTCATAATATATTAATGAAAATGGGGCGGCTGTTCCTAACATTGACAATTACAGGCCGCCCGTTTAATCGTATTTCCCGCAGCCGTCAAACAGCACCATGGACAGTAACGAACGCGCCTCTGCAACACGCGGCGCTGCAGAGCGCCGACATTCAGTGTAGCCCCGTTTCGTCACTGCAGGCTTTTGATGGATGGCTCAGGCCGTAGCGAGCCTTTCACTTCTGTCATGGTCTATCTCCTAGTGTTTAAAATACTGCATGAAACATTTGATTTGCACTGCAGAAGTATTTCAAGTTTACGCTTGGTTCAGGTTTACCTTCCGCTTGTAAAAATTCAGTATTTTATTACTTTTTTTCCTTCTTATGCTAACTCTTGAAGTTCTTTTTAAAATCTGTCTAGTTATCTTCAGCTCATATTAAGCTCCTATCCCCTGGTGAATCTCAGATTTCATTAGGAAAAGTCACTCTGGGAAGCAAAGAAAATGTTCCTCTATAAGAATTACTTTGCTTTACAGAAACCTGAACTTTCCTAGCAGTTTTCAATTAGATAAAAAAAAGGTCTCTTAAAACACCATCCTCTCAGATCTTGACCACTAATTCAATTGTGAAACAAGGCTTGAGAATATAATTTTGAAGAAATTTAAGGACATGGATGGAATTTGTTTAAAATGTGTGGATAGAGGAATTTTATGTATAATGCTCAAAAATGCCATTAAGATGTTCCAGTCACATGTCCAAATTACCATCATATCTGGGCTATTTGTTTTGAATGCAAAAGACCATCTCCAATGTGTTGACTCTGATAGTCAGTCAGACTACTAGACAGTCTGCAAATAAAAAATTGCAAAGCGGACAATTTAGAATCTCCCATTATAAAATGAAGCTACATGAGTTTTCTTGCATCAGTTCATCCCTTATCATACAAAACAAATGTTCAAGGTGCTGCTAATCTCACCAACCAAGAATGTGTAGCAAAGACTTATATTATTGTTTATAAATTGAGTTCATATTAAGAATAAAACTCATTATAGAGAAAATAATATTCTTATATTTAGTTCTTCAGGAATAAAAGCAACACTGACATGTACAATATTGCCATCTTTTCCAAAAGACTTTTGATTTTAAAATCACTCTGTCATCCCACAAAATAGGCAAATGTTTTCTGTAATTCTTTTTAATCTCACATTTAAGAACAGAGAGTAAATCACTGAAGTGCTTTCCCCACATTATTTTGCATGTATACTGCTGTTCATTGAAAGATTAAAAACAAGTGGAACATCAAGCTGAGCAATCAAGAGTTGATTTTGAATGCTGGCAGCTAGCTTGAAAACAAAAAGCCATCAAACAATCAGCTGTGATTTTCCTGTAGTTGGACATACAGAGCCCTGGGTATGCATATGAATATACTGTATCTTTAGTGCTGCATATTTTACTTTAAAAGTTGAGGATTGTCATATTCGATTATCTGTAGAGTCACAGACCATTACTCCACATCTACACAATCTATAATTGTTCTATCTGTGCTTTGAATTGTTAATGTTTACTTTTAAAAATTAAAGCTTTAGTTTTACCTGCAGTTCTATTTGTTAAAGACATAACCATAATCTTGCAAATATCCACCTAAATCAGGATTAAACAAACAGAAGCTGATGCACTTGTACTGGTTAGAAACAGAGTGAACTCAACATGAGGTTGTGTTTATCTTCTCCCAGTGGAAAAGGGAATACTTAATACCTATGGATTTGCAGTTATAAAAAAGTGTTTTAAAAAACAATTTTCATTTCTGTTTGAAAAAGCTTAGTTTTCTCATATATAAAAAAAAAACAATCAATCATATAGTCTTTTGATTAAATTGACCCAACCAAATACCTGTCCTGTAAACTGTGATTACTCCTCAAGTTTTTTGGGGGGACTTTTTTGTTTTTTTTTTCTTTACCAGACAATGGATGTTCTTACATAAAGAAACACTGCTGTAGGGGATTTGGTTTTTTTCCTTTTTATTGCAACACACTGGGCTCCTAAAAGTTCTTACTGACAGAATGAAAACAATCACTAAAAGATATTATTTCTGAAAATAGACCTCTGTGGATCTACTCTAAAACCACAGGTGTTGAAGTGTTTCTAGACCTTGTCTAAAAGCCATAATCCTGTATTTACATTGTTCCCATTAGCAACTAGATACACGAGTTACTGTTTTGTGGTATTTGATGGAAGCAAATCTTCATATCCATACGGATATTTCATATCCATAATCTCTTTTCCACTTTATCCATGGCGCCCCTCTCTGAGACACTGTCCCTATTTCAAATGCGCCGATGCACTGGTGCCTGGAATCTCAGTGAAATTCTCCAGAAAGAGAACAGCTTGCACTTCTGAGGAGAGTGCATGGGAGATGAATTGGTCACGTTCAACAGCTGCAGCAGAGCTATTTCTAGTTTAAAACAGGCTAGACAGGCTTAGATGTGCAAAGCAAAAAGTGCTTGCTGATGTGTTATCGTAGCAGTAAACACTGCTATATATAGATTGCACAGCTTGTGAATGAACAGTCTTGCAAAAAACACAACTCCCTACAACAGAATAAAATTTAAAAAATATGGAATAGCCACAGGAAATAGACGTTTTTTTTTAAAATCTTTTCTCAGGGGCATTGTGTCTCCTTATTTACTATTATTGATCTTTTTCCCAAATCTTGCATTTTCAGTTTATCTTCATGCAGAAAGTGAGTGAATCATGCTTTGAAACATTAAGGTTTCTTACATTGTAGAGTGAGTGGAGAATAATGAACTTTAATTAAAACTGTTTGATATAGTACCTCATGATTCACAGCCTGCGTATAGAATGATGTCAGATTATAACGTGCAGTGTTTTGCCCTTGCACTCCACTCATCTCTATTTGTAGACAAAGTGAGCTTCATGTCAGATTCTCAGAAATCTCTGAGAGTCCAGCTTTTTTTTTTTAACTAAATACAGCCTTTTGTTTCTGCAAATCCGTTACCATTATGTAATATTGCCTGTTTTCAGTGTTACCCTCCCCAATTTGCTAAATATATTAAATAAATGCAGATATATGGATAAATGTGGATAAAACAACTCTTTAAGTTCTTGAAATCATTCTTTACCAGCCCAGAGGACAGCACATTTCTTAACTATGGCAGGTGTTGTATTTTAGTTACTCACTGACTCCAAAAGGCAACAATTCCAAAGTGGAAAGAAACGTGACAAAATCCATATCTGTTGGCAGATACATTTTTAGTACAGGTTTGTCAAAAATACCATCATGTCAGATGACAATGTCTCACCCAAAATTTTTTCATCCAACAATGCTTCATTTCCAAGTTTTAGTATCTGTTCTGTCTTTCCTAAAAGCCATATATGTACACTATACAAGTGTAGTCATAGTCTGCTGAGCAGGTTACATTTTTTGTAAGCTTCGTGATAAAACACTAACAAGTTATCATTATGTAGATTATGTGAGGTGTAATTATCTTTGATGACCTTTTCAGTGTATTCCTGTTTTATCATTTAATACAGAACAATTCGTATTAATTAATGCTCGTTTATGGAACAGCAGACAGGTTAGATTGCATGTATGAGGCTGATGCACTGAGCTTCGTTCCTTTGAACACAGGTCTAGATGAGTCATTAAAAAGGTCCAATGAACAAAAAGGCAATAAGCAGGGATTCATATATAAAACTGTGCAGTATTCATACAGTTAAGCTCCTAATAATCCATGCTATCCTTAAATTCTCTAACTGCATGAATCATTTTACTCAGAAACAGCGAGGGAAAAATTATGCTTTACTTTTGTGAAATGACTCTATGGCAACTGAAAAGAGAAGCATTTGGCTTTAGTTCTTCTACTCAATTTACCATCGAGAAGCACAAGTTATTTCACCACCCTTTCAATGTTCTTAATCTTATTAGAAAAGCCTAGGAAGCAGCACCATGGCACAGTTTTAAAGTGAATTTGTTCTCCCTATACAGAACATACGTGACTGAGATGATTTTATTCCATAGAGGAAAACCTCTAATTTGGAGGTAAAAGCAGCAGTATTCTTTCTGCTTGAGCATCTGGAACAACAGCAACACAATTCTTACTGTGAATTCCGTACACACTCCGCTATTTTGAGATTTGAAGAGTTGCAGCACATTTTTTTGTGACAGCTTAGTTCACAGCATTATATTTTGCCACAGAAATTTAGGACTTGAGCCAAAATGGAGGCAGTGGAAAGGTTCCCATTGACGTCAGTGAGCTTTGGATCAGGCCCCAGACAGCTAAGGACTAGGATTGTTAACTTACAATTAATGTGCATCTACACTGACCCTACAACAGTCCAGGCAGGAAATTCCTCTTTTGCTTTTACAATTGCTTTTAGCATCTTTTACTGGTAACTTTTGAGAAAACACTAATCAAAAAAAAAAGGGGGGG
>VZSZ01009262.1:37300-93366 GCA_013398815.1 Ibidorhyncha struthersii
AAAAAAGAGGAAAAAAGAGGAAAAAAAGAGGAAAAAAAAGAGGAAAAAAAAGAAGAGGAAAAAAAGAAGAGGAAAAAAAGAGGAAAAAAGAGGAAAAAGGAGGAAAAAAAGAGGAAAAAAGAGGAAAAAAAGAGGAAAAAAAGAGAAAGACACCTACAGGTTTTCCAGGGTAAAACAGAAGCTTATATTCAAACCTCTGTATAAGCTGTTATTTGCAGATCTGTAATACAACAGCAGAATCATAACATTCAGCAATGCACTGTCAGTAGATACGAAAGTCATTTTCCTTCACAGTTCAAGGTTGTTGCCTTTAAGGGTCTGAAAGCTTTCTCATTTAAACTAAGTAAGGTGTCTACAAAGAAAGGAGGAGTCTGAATCTAATCACTGAAATATAGTGATGACACCGAAGTAAACATTTCAGTTTATAAAAAAAGAGCTCTTTCTGATGTTTTAATGTGTTTACTACAAGTATTTTTTGAGAGGTTGAAAATGGTTACTAATTTAGCATGTCTGACAGAGGATCGCTAACTTATGCAGTTCAATAGAACTACCAAAGTAAAGAGTGACAAAACTTATTATCCTATTTCTTTATTGCCTTTATATTCTAAGCCTTTTTCTTTCTAAATAATAATGTGTTTTGGCTCTCTACCTCATAATTTGAGCTTTGATTTAATGTTTTTTTTGTTATGTTTTGCATCACTTATGCTTATTTCTGTAAAAAATGCAAACTCATTTTTCAGTTAATTAAATATTATATCTTTGTGCGAGAAATACATTGTTTTAATGGATTGCAACTCATAAGCAGCTAGTATTCATAGCAGAGATGAATCACAGTTATATGTCACAAGAATGTGATGTATAATTAATGTCATTGCAGTGAATGATTAGTTCATAGGTTTCATTTCATTGAAATTTTCTAAATATTACTGATAGGGTCTCATATTCTAGTACTTCCTCAGACACTTACGAATATAAAAACCCCAACTCATTAAATAAATATCAAAGCCATAGTAGGAAGGTTGATGTGATGGAAGCAATTACTCAGGTGTTCACATAAACAAGCTAATGAACATTGGAGCCATTTTTATGATTGCAACAGAACATTTAATTTGAAGGAATAAATCTCCTCTGAACACTGATTACTCATTTCATATAAAAGGTAATTTTATTTTCTTGTGTTGCACAGAAAACAATACTGGTAGTCATATTCATTTCAAAGAAATGGTTGATTTGTAAAGCTTTTATCTACCCTGTGGGGAGTAGCAACACTTTCAGGCAATGTTTTAGGCTCCTGAAGAATCTGAGAAGCCTCTGCTTCAATGAAAATATTTTCCTTCTGAAATGTTGAACACTTAGCACTTACTCACAGGCATTTCTTAGCTGTAGATGATAAAAATCACAGTAGGAACTTGGGAAAAGTAATTTGACTTATTGTTCTTGACTACCAAGAATTACAGTGCAAATGTAGAAAAAAAAAAGTACATGTTGCAAAATAGGATAATGTTGGAAATATTTAGGGATCCATCTCTATACACTCATTTCAGTAATATGTGACATTACGTGCTATGTCACTGAATTCAGCTACAATGTCTTTGAAAACATAATGGAGGCAAATACAGTCACTCTGATCTTTTAGTCTGTGGATGACTCACCCAACTGACTTCTAACTCTAGAAGCAATTTTAGATAGACCTGAGCAAAGACAGTTGGAATAAATACATTTTCAAAGAAGTACGAAGTTAAAAAGATAACTTCCTGAATTTGGGTATAGTTTCTGCAAATTCATAGCTAAAAAAGAAGGGGAAAAAAAGGAAAAACAAGACAAGTAGGTGAGTGTTCATGATAATCAAATTTTTTCCTTTGACATTTTTGAAAGGAAATATTACAACTTAAGTTTGTTTTTGTTTCTAAACTGCTTTTAACTCCTGAAGTATTAGGGTATTAGCACATTCTCCAAATAGAAGCAAATATTCCCACTCAAGCAGATAAAGAACCTCAAATATAACTGCAATATTTTCCTTCTTCACCTTGCAATGTTTCTGGGTCAGCCACTGAATCAAAACATCTATTATTTGTATAGACCTTCCTTTCAGTTTCTCTAGGGACAGTTCTCCTTCTCTGGAAGTGGAATGATCATGCCCCCACTATCTAAACTAAGCTGAAATACCAAGGTAGTGACTGGTGGGATATGGCCACATACCAAATAAGGAGTTACCCACCTGTTAAGAAAAATATCTGGATGTTTTTCTGAACAGTTTATAACAGCACAAATGAAGACAGAGAGAGCGTGTTCACTTTGTTGTACTCATCTTTCTCACTCTGTCATTCTTTCTCTCCTTACACTTCGAAAGTGCAGAAAATTTATTTTGTAATGTGAAAGGCACAATCCCTTTCAGATATCATGGAAGAATTAAAAAAAAAAAAAAAAGGAAAAAAGACAACATGCAGAACTTCTACAAGTATGGTTATTTAGAACCAAGGGTTCCCTGTCATTGTCTGATATCCAGGTGAAAAACCAAAAGCTGCTGAAATATCTCTATGTTTGACTTTATAAGAGCCCAAATATATCCGTACTTTTAGGGAAACTTAGAAAGCTGGAATATAGAGGAGAGACAGGAAGGGATTTCAGAAAAGCACTTTTAAATATCTGGTTCTAAGGGACCCAAACACAAGTTTTTGTCATGGTTTCAGCTGGGATGCAGTTAACTTTCTTACTAGCAGCTGGTATAGCACTGTGTTTTGGATTTGGGATGAGAAACAGTGGTGATAGCTCACTAATGTTCTTGGTTGTTGCTAGGCAGTCAAGGCCTTTTCTGCTCCTGACACCACCCTGCCAATGAGCAGGCTGGGAGGGCATAAGAATTTGGGAGGGAAAAGAGCCAGGACAGCTGACCGCAACTGACCAAAGGGCTATTCTGTACCTTCCGATGTCATGCTCAGTATATAAAGCTAGGGGAAGAAGAAGGAAGGAGGGGATGTTTTGAGTTATGGTGTTTGTCTTTCCCAAGTAACCTTTATGTGTGATGGAGCCCTGATTTCCTGGAGATAGCTGAACACCTGCCTGCTGATGGGAAGCAGTGAAGGAATTCCTTGGTTTGCTTTGCTTGTGTAAGCAGCTTCTGCTTTACTGATTAAACTGGCTTTATTTCAACCCACAACTTTTTCCTCACGTTTACTCTTTCAATTCTCTCCCCGATTGCAACTGAGGGGAGTGAGCAAGTAGCTGCATGGTCCTAGTTGCCAGCTGGGTTTAAAAGAATACAGTTTTCCATGGTGATGACTGCACTGATATCTTAGTGCTGTTTAGAAAATTATTGTCTATTTAAGCATTTTGAAATAAGTTAATTTCTTAATGTTTAATTAATCCCATGAAGTATTATTTACCTGTATAACAAGTGGCTCACCAGACAAAATCAGTGGTTCACAACTTCCAGGAGAAAATACCATAGTTTATAGAAAATGCATCAATACATAAACAATGGGATCTTAACCTCCTTATGAAAAAGATAACAAAAAAGAAAGCAAAAGACAGGTGGAATAATAAAACAGATTCAAAATATAGACCTAAACAAGTCCAGCTCATTTTCCTGGTCTCTGCAGGCTCGACGGTGGCCTCCTCACTGGTATTCTCGCCCCCAGCGAGAAGCAGTCTATCAGTACTTTGGGAAGTGGATCAAAGGCCATGGCTCTGCCTCTCAGCTCTCTCTCCTGGGCCAGAAACCTATACCTATCTGTAGGTACTGGTCTCATAGCTCTTCCAAGCAATGCCAGGGCAGGATGACAGGGCTATAGCTGTACCCAGTTCTTCCCCAAACATCCACTTTTGCAGCAGGAGGGTGGGAACACAAACAGCTCTGCTCTGACTACTGCTGCTGCATCAACTAGGAAAGATAAGGGATCTCCTCTTCCATACAGGAGTGATGAAACCTGAAAAAGGGTGAACCATCTCCCAAAGTAGAAATTGAAATGTAATATTTCTCAGCAACAATATCTATTCAATAAACTGGGGCAGGATTTGCAAAGGTCTTGTTAGTCTCCCACTTGTCTGGTGAGGAGTCATGTGTTCAGTCAGGTATCTAGCTTTGGGCTACTGACCATTGACTCAGCCCCTGCTCAAATGAATGCAACAGTTAGATGTTTGAGGAACATCATGTGTTCCATAACTAGAGTGCAAATTCAGAAAAATAAGAGAAATTAATATGCTTTTACAAACATGGGTCACGTCAGTTTATGTAGAAACTTTGTATTTTAAAAAACGAACAGGAAAGAAAGCAATTTTATTCTCCATCACTAAAAAAAAGAAATTAAAATGAGTTCTCCTAAACTTAATATGAAAGTTTCTTGAAATCAAGATACCAGGTTATTTATAGGTATTTTAAAATACTGAATAGACTTTTAGATGTCTTGAGTATACTTTTGCTGGAGACAAGACTGACTTCAGCATTTATTTTCCAATTGTACTAATTTTCAGAGTATAACCTTTGTTTACTAGCTTTAAAATCTCTTAAAAAAGTGTTGAGAAAAGATATCCATAAAGCTACTTTAATCCCATTCACTCTTATTTCAAGATATTTCCCGTACATCTGTCTGACAGTATCCTTGCATTCTGTTACTACTTTTAACAGGTGAAATCATTACAAATCTTGGATGTTTAAACTGATCTTAACTCAGTTGTTAAGGTCAGCTAACAACTCAGCAAATCAATGGAAAACAAATGAAGAAAACATGGATATTGCCTAATTGGCTCATAGCTTCTTCAGTATGGCGAACATGTTCACCATGTTCTTGAAGCAGCAAAACTCAAACACCTTTACAAGTCTACTCTTGCAAATGGCTTACTTTTCTGGTTAAAGATGGTAGTTTAAAATAGCTGGCTTCATAGTAACTGTAAAAAAAATACAGTTTTCAGTGTTGACTTGGAAAAGAGCTGAAGGAGATTAGCCAGTAGAAAACATATATATTTTCTTGAAACAAAAAATATTCTTATGTCATGTATGATATTTTGATGCTTATTGAAAGAGTGATTGTAGTCACTTCTCTGGAATTCAATTAACTGAGCTCTGTGAGCTGACTGCTACAGGTGAGATAATCTGACACTTGCAAATATATGAAATGGGAGTGGCTAAGAGATCTGTGAGGATGTAGTCCAGCACCTCAGGAGAAGAAACAATAGGAGTACACCACACTTCACTTGATGACTTAGGACATGTTTTGCAATACTGTGTTTTAGTTTCTTTAGTAAAGGACACTAAAGCCCTGAGAGGCCATAAATTCTTATATACTTAGTAATTACATAAGATTTTTTTAATTTCTTTTTTTAATGCATAAAGCGGGGAAACCCACCTATACTGACAAATCTTCAACACCTTTAGAAACTTCAGGGTTTTCCCTACCAAACCTTGAACACTTCAGCTGGATTTGTTGCCTTTTCTTCTTTGCTCTCCTGCATGACATTATGATATCACTGACCAAGAATTTGGACCCGCTTGCAAAAGGACACTTAGGGAAGTTAAAATGAATTACCTGAAAGTGTGAAGTGAACTGCATCATTCAACTCTTGTGCTGCTGTTTATTTCATACGAAGATTGACTTGACTAAAGAAACTCAAGGCCACTCTTCTGAAAGAAAATGTCCATGCGGATGTAATGCAATGCAGTCTAACTTCACACCTTCATCTAATTCCTCCTAATTTCCCCAGTGTCTCTGTTTGGAAAAATATCCTGGACACACACCAATCTTTGAATCAGCTACACAGTCTTTGACTATAATACAAAATTGGCTACATGCCTCGAACTTCTGGTGTCTGATTTTCTCTTTCATCCAGCATTTTTTCCTGTAATATTCCAGACAAGTAAAGTCCAGATGTTTTCTGCTGTTCAAGAAAGCAACCAGAGAGCACCCTTAGGGCTTCAGTGGTTTGGGTTTTTTTTCAGAAAACATTAAATTTGGTCCATTTAATTTCAAAAGTATAGATACATTTTGCCTTTGGACTGCTGTTCAAATACTAATTATTGCATAGTACTTTAGGGCTTCCTAGGTCTTGCATGCCTTTAAATGGAATAAGGTCCTGAATTACTGTGTTCTCGATCATTGATTTCTATTTCTAGAGCATGCAGGGATTGAAACAGTTAAATTGCTCACCCTGCTGGTAAAATTGACTATTTGTTTGACAAATACAGGTACAGATCTCTATTACAATAAATACTGAATCCAAGTCACTATTTTCTCGAAAGATCCTACTCTTTATAATGATTTGTTGATTACATCGTTTGAAAAATGAAACCCTTTTGGAAATAAAATTGAAAAAAAATTATTTTAATACTGTTACAGCATTATATTAACTTCTTTACACTCCTCCCCAGCCATCCTCATATATCTTTAGCTGGATCTAGACTGGGTTTCTTGAGACATTTCTTAATAAATACTGAGGTTATCTGTCACTCCTAATGATTTATAACCCAGCCTTGTGTTTATCAGTGAAAAACAGTAGCTCTTTTTATCCCATGAAACTTATTTATTAAACAGGAAGAAAGAAATTCCATTACTACTATGCCAATGCCACAATTTCATTCATCCTTCCTCTGCACAGTTTTTCTCCTTGTTCATTTATGCATTAGCCAACACTTAAGGAAACTGTAGTTAATTATCATAATTTCTTATTTGTCTCTAATGTACTTTTATTTCTTGCTGACTAATTACAGTATTTCCTTTGAATCATGTCTTAATCATATTTATACATTATATCACAACTGCAGTAAGGGTGTAATTTGGTGGCTTTCTGAGTCAGGGAAATAATGAGGAAGATGTACACATCTCCCTGAGCTGTAGGATTCATTGCCTTGTAGGGAAAATTGCCTGTGGTCCAGAGACCTGGCCAAGGCATGGTCCCCAATATGGTGGGGAGGAATAGGTGCTCTTTTGCCTGTTCCTTCCTTCATATTCCTCTGAATAAAACAGAGGGGTTCCCAATGTAAAGCAAACAATTACAGAGGGTGGCAGAATTGCCAAACTATGCTAAAGGTCTTTTTTCATGCCACCAACTCCACTCTACCCTATTGCCACTGAGTCCTGAGCAGCACCCTTACACCTGCCATAAGTCCAACTGCCCATAGGCAAGGATTCCTTCTAAACTCCTTTGTGCACAGCTGTGCCTGGTACACACAGCTCTGACCAGGAGAGCACTGTTTTCAGGGGTTTATTATTGGTAACATTTTAGACAGCTCTGGAATTTCTGTCTCTACTTTTGTGCTACAGTCATAGCTTGATAGAAGTATGAATGCTTGCACAGGAGAAAAGGAAAGGTCCCTTGTTTCTAGCAAATAAGAGACTTACAACACATACCTTACTACCTTGGTGGTATTACTTGTTATATACTTATTTCACATATTATACACAGGCAAATGTAATGATTAATGCAATTCCATTGTATTCTGATTCCTTCTTTTTCAGCCTAAAACCATCATAGTAGTTGTCATTCTTTAATTTCCCTTAATTTTTTTGTAAGTCATTACCTTAGTGCCTTATTGCCACACAATTTTATAACCATTCGTTGTTTTTTAATTAGTTCAAAACTGAAGCAGGAATCAGTACAGAAAAAAAAGTTTAGAGATATTTTCTTTTTAAGTTATTCCTGACAACATTCAGCTGTCCTATATCTGAAAATAATACTTCATAGCATCATTTTTAATTCTTACAATTAAATAATATTTGAACTGTGCAAATCAGGTCATTCATGATTACATGTACAACTGCCACCAATAATTTTTGCCACCAATATTTCTGAAAATCTTTGTGTTCCACACAAAGTCCAGCTATCACAAAGTCAATGCAGTTGCATGTGTGGTTAGCTTTAGATGTTTGAATAATATTCCAGAAGCCAAGGAGCAGTCATGTAAATAGGTTCTCAAGAACAAGCAAGGGAAAAAACCCAACAGATCTAGTACTGAATATTGAGGATACATTGAAATTAAGCAGATAAAAGAGGTTTCACAGAAATGGTATTTCAAACGCTCAAGCTGTATTAAATTTCCTGGGTTGAGGAAGAAACTGCCTATCAATATCTTTCTGAGTGGCTTATTGACAGCAAAAGGATCTTTAAAAAGCAGAAAAAGTTAAAAACCCCAAAGGCTGAAACCTAGCATTATATTAGAAACAAGGGTATCAATCTAAGAAGCAGCAATGAAGTTTTTAGCAGTTTACCCACAGTGATAATTTGAAATCTTTAATTAAAGATCAAGCTTTTAAAAATTTATCTTTCCACTTAAGCAGACATTCTGGCCATGTGTCAAAAATCACTGGCTGAAAATATAGTTTTGGTTTATTTTTTGTTTGATTTAATTTTTCTTGTGTTTCATAATAAAGAACAGATCAGGTAAGCATAATGGTCTCTAAAACATTTCTGTATTTTCTTTCATTGCATTTCTTACAACTTTTAATAATAATTAGAATAAGTAAATTTCTAAACAAAATCAAATTTTTAAACCCCAAGATATGCAGCTTCTTTTGGATTAACAAGAAGAACAAAAAAGAAAATCATATCTAGCACACTATAAACCCTTTGTTCTCCGATTCCATTCTGGTGTCCCTAATAAAGTGCTGTTGCCATTCCTGAAACATTACTGTAACAAATGATTATGCCTTGCTATTTCTTTGGTCATGCACATGAAGACGTAATTTTCAGGATAGACATTGCTTTGGCGACCTCACTACTGAAAGGGAGCAGATTCAGCTAAAACCATGTGGACCTGATTTCCTGAATTTGAGGCGGGATTGGTACCAAGTCACTTTATGGAGAAGAAATATTTGAGTAGAATTGTTTTCACCCTATAGGATTGCCTATGTTATTCTGCAAGAATATCCACCTGTCCAAGAAAATCTGAAGCTAGGCAGGCTCTAAAGGAAATAAAAGTCAATATCTCTTTCCCTTTTAACTTTTTCCCATACCTATATATTGCCTGCATAGGTTTTACTCAGCACTTCGAAATACAAAAACCATCCCATTCTCTAAGAGCACAGGTATGTCTTATTTGAATACAGTTTGTTCCATTAGAGTAAAATTTTCTGACTCGCTGATCTTACCACAGAGATATTTTTTCTTTTTTTCCTCTCTTGGGATAAACAGTGGAACCACTAGTTTCTATCTATCTGCAACTCTCTAGGAAATATAAAGTACCAGGCAAAAAATAAAAAAAAAAACGACCTACAAACCCAACAAAATTCTAAGACTTCTAATTTTATTTCTTTAAGCATCAGTAAACCTGTGTCAAGTGATTTCATCTACTCCTACAGTAAAGGAACTGGAAAGGCGTCAAAAAACCCAGTAAGAGCCTATTTAGAAACAGAATTGGACAGCAGCCCACTATCCCTCATGAATTTATTTTTCTTCCCTTCTTACCACTCCCTTTCCAAAGCCACCATCTGGGGTAGACACTTGTGTGAAGCTGCTGTAGAAGGAGCAAACAGGGAATGGGTTGGTGAAAAGCCACTGGGGAGTTCTACTGTCAATAAACAAACTGAAAAAGACACTGCCTTTCTTTGCCCCCACAAAGAAACCAAAGGATCATTTGTACAAAGTGTTTCAAAGCTGGTCTGTTTTCCTGTTTTTCCTCACTCTGAGTATTGCTGAAGTTTTCCTCTGAACATTCACAAACCTCAGCTGTGGGATTTACAAGGACGGATTCTGCCCAAGTGTGTACAGGCTTGCTTACTTCATCTGGGCTTCGGAGGATAATTGCTCACTTTCTACAAATATTTTAAAGTGTGGACAAAAGAGTAACTGAAGATAATTTGTTTATGGCCTTTATTTGATTTTGTAATAATTTTCAGGTTGGTAAATTTTTTTGCAATTGAATTTGTTTCATTTATGTATTTCATTAGAAGAGAAAACCTTCTCCCTCTTTTAGCAAAATAACATTATCTCACTGACACACCTATATATCACCAGTAAAGGAAGAAAGGATGAAATATGGCAACGTATGAGCAAGCCATGCATTTGAGCACTGACTTTACTTCTGGTCGGTAAGTATGCACAGGCTGTTTTTTCAGCGCCTTAACATCATCTATTTTTAGGACAGACAGACATTGCAATATAATTATTTTGACCCCATTTTCTGTGGATTTTCACGGGCATATTTGATGTAATTCTATCTTCTTCTCCCTTCTGCTAGTTAGTTCCCAATTTTAAACACTTTTTTTTATCTTTATCCTTAAAGGATCGTGCAGCAATGTGGATTAGACCAAGCCTTGCATTATACCTATACAGCACAATGACAATCCCAATGAGTTTTAAAAGTAGAGAAAGATATCCTACAGTTAACATGCAACAGCTATTCTATACTGAGTTCCTATGTTGCTGCTGTAAATTCCCCATCTTTTAAATTTTTGTAGAGAACTCATGTAATTTTACTCCATTTCTTAAAATCTGAAGTTTTATTTCTTGTATATCCACCATATCTTCCAAGTAGTTGAGTGGTTACACGTTTGAGCTGAAATAGACTGGAACAGAACTGCTCTAAAGTGTGTTACAGCAAACGTGAGACTTTGGCAGGTGGTGATACATTATGTTGGATTTAGTTGCAACTATAAAGTGATTAGAAATATCAAACTGCAAAAAATCACTTTGTATCTTTGCCAAAGGCAAAAATTACAATTAGCCTTTTCTCACAGTGCAAACACATGCTATCTGTACTACAACAGTTGCAGATATATAATTTTTTTCTTCTGTGACACTGAAGTTTCTTAATTATATCAGTTTTCCTAATTATCATTCAATTAAACAGATTTTCCTCAAACTACACTTGCTGTTTAAAAAGAAAAAAAAAAAGTTACCTTGTCCTAACTTCACCTTTTACTCTCATTTGCCTAGTCTTATCCAAGTAACTTTAGAAGTTATGCTAAAGAGTCACATGAATTCTTAATGGAATAGAAAAAATAAGGGTGAAAGGCACCCTGTAAGCTTATCAACTCCAACCTCCTGTTCCATGGCAGAATTAATTATTTCTAAATCAATCCCAGTATGGTTGTCCAATTGCTTTAAACTGTCGATTAAACTTTTGTTTTGTTCTCATTCTTCACCGTCCTTAACGTTGTATTTGATGCTTAGATAAACTGTTTAAATTTGCCTTATTGTACTATTTTCCTGCCTACTGTTTATTCCTCATCACAACTGCAATGGAGAGAAAATGTTGTGCTTCTTTCCTATTAGTAGATAACACTGAGATATTGGAAGACTTCTGTCACCCTGTAGTTTTTTTATTCTCTAAACTGAACATCCACTTCTTTCAGCTTTTCCTCATTGGTCATATTTTCAAAATTTGCAATAAGTTTCATTGCTGTCCTCTGTACAATTTTCAATGGCATTTCTTCAATGTGATATCCCAAAGGGGAAAAATACTCCAGCTGCTACTATACTGTAGTACTAGGTAAATAGAGAGGATATACTGAATGCATTATAAATGACGTTTCTTTATTCAATTCCTAAAATGTTCAGCAGCCTGTAATTGCTGGTTCACGTTCAGTTTGTAATTCACAGTAAACAAGATCCTTTTCTCAGGAACTAGTACTACTTAACAGCAAATCACACAATTATAGGATGGTCAGGGTTGGAAGGGACTTCTGGATATCATCTAGTCCAACCCCCAACCTGTCTTTCCGCATTTGATGATTTCTACCAAGGACAGAACTTTGCACATATTTAAAGAACAAAATAAACCAGAAATTCCAATAAAAATAATAATAATAAAATTATTATTATTTCTCCAGTTTACTAAGATGCCTTGAGCTACAAGTCCATCTTCCAAAAGAATTGTATCGACTCTTCACTTGCAACTGCTGGACATTTCAGTGAACATACTATTTATTCTATCAGTCCTTGTTGAAATACAGAACAGTACCAGAATCAGAGAAGGTCAATGAAAACTTTCAATGACTACATCCATCCAGTGGGACAGCTAGCAACGGATTCCTACTCTCTTGGTACAGTTACCCCATTAGCCTTGCACCTACCTTAGAGCATCTCTTTTCCTAACTTACGTGGAAACACCTTAGACAAAAAGTGAGGTTAAGGAAAAAGCAGTACGATATAACTTATTCATTACAATGACATCTTGCCGTGTATGTTTAACTTCCCTATCAGCATTAACTCTCTCATTGGGTTATAAAAATAAGTTTAATTTGGAACAGTATAGTGCATATCACTCACTAGTTGGCAAAGAAGTTGAAAAACCATAAGACCTTTTTCTAAACTTATAATGATTTGAAAGGGGTAGAAGCACATCCTGCTTAGCACAGAGATATCATCATCATTATAACAGAGTCCAGAATAGAATAAAGAAAACACACTAGTAAGAGAACATAGTACAGAAAAGTACTCCAAGTTACATCTAGGTCACCAGGTTGTATAGTACAATTTTTATGTACTATGGCTTAGAATATAGCTTAAAAGAAATAGTAGAAGACAACTATTAGGTCTCTTTTTTAAAAGTGGAAATATCAAGTCAAGTTTTCCATGGCTATTTCTTCACATAGAAATAACACAGCTGACACTATGGTTATAAGTGAAAATAGAAGCAGTCAGCTGAAGTAAAGGGCATGAAATAACTCTGGAAAAAGAACAGATTATTTTTATCCTCTGTTTTGATATTGAAGACTGGTTCGCTGCCTGCGCCATTGTATTGCTGTTGGATTATTGAAATTACTCAAACTAGAGACTCATGACAGATTATGGGGACAACGGGTAGGTTCTCTGAAAGCATAGCAGTAATACCAAAAATCCTTCTTATACTCCTCAGTCCATTTGCCTTTAAAACCTCACAAGAAGCATTGTGATGCTGTTAACATATTCAAATAATAACCTTAACTTTGTCGGAGGGGCTCTTTTGCCAATTTAAAAATTGAATTGTCTTTTAAGAAGTTCACCTCCTCTAATTAGGAAATTGTATGGAAGAATAATTATGAACATCATAATATTCACAAGCTGTCAAAGTTTATGGATGCAGGGCTATACTTAAGAAAAGTATAGATGAGAAAGGAGAATTTCACATTGGTAATTAGTTTTGAGTGAATTTGAAATACATTGCTTGTGTCTTTAGACACCATCTTGTATGTAACAGAGCCAGAACCCTGTTTGTGTTATGATACTAAGCTGCCTAAGGATAGTTCAAAAGTGTAGAAAATTCAGTTTTAAATGTAAATTGAGAGATTTCTTTCTTCAAGCCCTGCAATGCAGGAAACACATTACAAATAGCTCTGTTTTTCAAGCACCCTTGGCTAAGGGAGCCAAACATCGAAGCAGCATGGCTGAGAATTTTGGAACAGCTACAAGTGCTTTCCTCTGCCAGAGAGCTGCAAGTGCAATCACAGCCTCAGCATCCACAGCCACTGGAGAGAAGTTCCCCATAAAGGTCTGAAAAGTTACTTCTTTCTTCTTGCCCAAGCCAGCCTGCAAAAAAGTGCTGGTCTTGGCTGGGATAAAGTTAATTTTCTTCAGAGTAGCTAGTATGGGGCTATGTTTTGGATTTGTGCTGAAAAGAGTGTTGATAATACAGGGATGGTTTTTGTTATTGCTGAGCAGTACTTACACAGAGTCAAGGCTTTTTCTGCTTCTCACACTGCCCCACCAGCGAGCAGGCTGGGGGTGCATAAGAAGTTGGGAGGAAACACAGCCAGGGCAGCTGACACCAACTGACCAAAAGGATATTCCATACCATATGAATATTAACCTCTGCAGTGCAAAACCTGACCACATACACAGAGAAACCCCTGATCGTCACGCGTTGTCTAATATCACTTCTCTTTTCATTCTGTTCCTTCATCAGTCTCTACCCATCTCATGTCTCTCTTTTTACTACTCTCTTGAGTTAGTGCAGTGCAGCAGAGACCTCTTTTTATTCTGTAATTGTATGCTCTAGAGCATCAAGGAATCTCAGGCTTGATTATGGCTCCAAGGTGCTGCTGTAGCAGAAATAATTACGTAGTAGAAAAGGAGAATGGGATGATCTTAGAACTTTATCTCTGCCTAAGGCCACAGACCCAAAGTGGAAAAAGCTATTCATTATGTCTGCTGAGTTATCAATTGACAGGTGTTCTGCAGAAGGTTGGTAATCGTAACAATTCTCATTTTACAATGGGAAAGCTAAGGACAGAGAAGCTAAGATCAGAAAGGTATATTGTGGCGTTTTTTTTGCTTTGCTTAGTTTTTGTGGGCACAGGTTAAGTATTCACATAATTAACTACATGTGAAGAAAACAGAATGCAATAATACCTTTGATTGCACTTCTGAGCACAGCAGTCTAACCATTTCATTGCTATCTTAAGTTCTAGTCTTGACATACAGAAAAGGTGTTGCTAACCGAGCCTCATTAGTTGTTTCCTCAAATCTGCGAAAAGTGTTTTGAGGTGCTTCCCCTGGCAAGGCATTGTTGTCAGCTAAATTAAAAGCCCTTCTGATAAAGATAAGTAAATCCTACTGTTATATATTTCCTACAGCAAACTCCACTCATTCTGAGCAAGACTACAGCTGGCATGTTGTAAACTCATAATGCAGAATCAATAAACGCAAGTGTGGCTTTAGACTTCTCTTGCAAAACTGTCCCCTGAACTGTCTCAGGGATGAGGCTGTTGGAATGGATAACATCACTTTTCTGCAGTCATTTCAATCCTGACAGTGTTTTAAGACCTTATGGGCTTTGTAAGTATCTTGAAGAGATGGCAGAAAATCTCTCTAAAACTTCCATATAACATTTTACCCGTACAGAACGTATTCATAATACTTGGTGGCTCATTAGCATGGGAAGAAAATGCTCAAAATTTGGAATAAATCCTTCAAGTTTAAAAATAGTTATTGTCATTTTAAGATGCAGTATAGATGAGTCTACAGAAGTATCTTCCAATTCACATTAAGTCCAGTATACATTTTACACCGCACTACTAATACAGAGCAAAAGTACTACTCAGTACTTCAGTCATTTGCATTCGGTAGATGCAAAAGCAAGTAATCCACCTTATAATACAACGTATAACCTCAGTTGATAACCTAATGAAAACACAAAGTAATGAAATGCTAAGTTGAAGGAAAAAAATTAACGAATGGGCAAATGAGACTTTCAGGAAATGGCAGAAGACATACAGCACAGATGGACTTGAAGAACTGTTGTAGAGAATTAACAAAAATTTTCACAAATATACCTACAGTTTTGCAGGATGACTCTGACAAGTAATATTTGCAAGCTGCCAAACTCTGACACTGGTGCAGCTCAAACCAAAGTGGACAAGGTTTCCCCCACACCCACACACTTTTTCAGAATAAAAGAAAAATAGATAAACAAAAGAAGAGAGATGAAGCTAGAAGAGATAAATGAGAAAAAGGTATAAAGAAATCCCATATTTTCATAATTAACAAAGAAAAATAAACAAATAAGATGTTTCAGAGTAGCATGGGATACATAATGTTGTACTACATGACTTTTACACCTATGCTTTTGCTGCCCATCCGTATTACAGTGGTGAAATGGTTGAAGAATGTGAGATGGTCCACAGTTCTTTTATAAATTTCACGCTGTATGACTCCAGTCCTTTTGTAACATTTTCTAATATTGTCATCTTTACGTAACTATGATTAAGTTATGCTTAATATAATAAAATGTTATCCAAAGGTTTATGTAAGGACTGGAATATAGAATCTCATTTTTCTCATTTGTTGACTTGAAGTTGAAATTTCTGCAATACCGAACTTATGAAGTTTATTTATTTATTATTAAAAAGTCCAGAGTCTAAGCCATACTAAAATTGAAATGGCCAATTCCTGTATTTGGCACACAAAGCGGAACTCCAGCCAAATGTAAGGAAAAGCTTTTCTCAAATGGAGCTTGATTTCAATCATATGTGAGTGAATGATGCTCTAAGGTGCTTGTTTCAAGTCTGTCCCCAGGTCATAAGAAAAGCATTTGGAGTTTTATGGAGATATCTCATCATTATCTCTTTCAAAGTCTCATCAACTCTGGAGGACAAATCTGTCTTGGCCAAACTGGTACTAAAAGGAAGATGTTCTTTTAATCTGACTTAATCTTTTTTCTTCTCAACATAGGGCAGAAGAGTTTTAGTTTCCATAGTTACTAAGATATTTCCTTTGAACTTATTCCAGAATATTTTTATCTCTTCCACATGCACTGACACACAATCCTATGAAGTATGTATGTATGTATTTGTGAAACATTCTGTGCTTCATTACCAATTCTTTGCTGGATGTAACAGAGGAAATTTAGTCCATTGTTACAGCTAAATTTCTGACTTGCTGATTTAGGTGTTTTAATATTTCGTAATGTATTACTATAATGCTTCAGAATATTACAAGTGAAAGATTAAATGAATAACATTTATTCTGAGAGTTTTTTTGAAGTTATTATTGTGCAAAGCTGATTCCTTGTTATTAGGTATTTTGAGCCAATATAGTTGCATGCTTTCTAAATTAAAGAAAGCATTGTTTTGAAATTAAATATGTGGGTTTGTTTGTTTGTTTGTTTGTTTTTTTAATTCAGGATCAATATCTGTATACTGGCAATAAGAAAATCAGGAAATATAGGTTAGTGGTTTTGGGGGGGTTAAAAGAGAAAAATATGAACTTTAGTTGAATTTGTCTAGTTTTTCTACATTGGAAATATTTATATCACTTTAAAAAAAAAAATCCATTTTGGTCTTCAGGATGGAACCATTTTTAGCATTCCTCCAAAACCATTCCCATTCAATTCAAAGAACAAGTTTTCATCAAATGAAAACTATCTATTCTATCTATCTAGATACTCCATTCATTCTAAACTGATATCAAATTCCCATGAAAAACAAAGGAAAAACAAACTTCAAGGTATTTCTTTTCTTAAAAGATTATTTTTAAAAACTTTTATGTAGAAAGATATACAACCAGTTCCATGTTCTACATCAGTGGTTCTCAAAGTGAGATTCTTTGAACATAGATTACGTCTAAGGCACTAAGAAGTGAGCTGCCCTTGCAATACAAAACAATGCTCAAACCCTCTTACCCTGAGGTTCAGTGTTCCACACACAGCTTGTCATGCTACTCCTTTCATTGCTGCCTGCACAGCTCACTAAAAGGCCTGGAAATATGGTCTATAGTGGGGGTCTCCAACACTGGATACCAGTAGTGGTATGAAAGTGATGTCAAAATGGTGCTGTTTGGGCTGCCATCTTTTTTTTAAAAGGGAGGGAGGCAACAAGTGGACTCTTTTTTTATCAAAGAGTTGACACTGCATCCAAATAAAAAAAAAGGATATAGAGCTGGAGCATGCCTCCTTCCTTGCATGGATGTGGTAGATGAAAAGATAGAATTTAATTGCAGTATGTTTCTTCAAGAAACTGACAACTGAACAAACCCAAACCAAAAACCAAAGTGGGTTCTTACTAAGGTCAACAAAAGTTCTCTCAAATGTAGTCTGTTACTTTTTGTGGAAAAACACACAAACATACACACTAGCTTAACCTGACAAATGAGTAAGTCTATACAGAGTCTATAAAATGCCACAGAAGTCTGTGCAGAAGCACAGACTACATTACAGATCTCCCACAACATTATGATACAAAACTCCCACTGCCTTAACCATAAATAGCAGCCTCATTTATTTATGTTATTTTATATCTATAGTCTGAAAAGTCATAATTCAAAAAAAAAAGTTGAATCCAAGACGCCGTATCACATGTTCTGCTACTCTTAATGATTGTTAGCAATCAATAAACTGTTCGGAAGTGCAGGTATTCTTTTACTGAAGTATTCAGTAAAAATAACCAGTAATTGAAGTTTTCTATTTGCAATTGTCTAAAGACTGTTGTCTAAATATTGGATCAACAATGGTACAGACTGATCTTTCACTCAGGAAATGCAAATGCTCCCAAACAAAGACCTAGATGATTAGGTCATTCTTGATTCTACTGACTCAAGAATAATAGTGAGCATTTAGCCTAATTCCCTTCTGGTTCATCTGTTACAGCAGAATTTGGCTGAAGAAGTCCACTTAATTCACCTTGATATAAGAAAGAAAGTTTCTACAGTGAGAACAATCAATCACTAGAACAACATCCCCAGGGATGTGGCAGAGTCTCTGTACTGAAGGGTGCTAGATAATCTCATTTATAGCCCCTTTCCTTTGAAAGGTTGGACCAGATGATCTTTTGAAGTCCCTTCCAGTCTGGGCTGTTCTGTGGTTAATTCTGTTAGTAAGTGACCTGGTAAACAGTTTAATAGAAGTTTCTTTGCTGCATGTTGTTTAACTTTAGTTAACTATGTATACCCACCAGATATGTAGAGAAGGCATGAAACAAGGAATAGATAAGGCAAATCAAATCTAGTGTGAGTGCAGCAACAGTGGTGTCTTCTCCAGATGCTTCATTGCTCCGAAATGTCATTTCATTTACATGTGCAATGTGTCTGCATTGGCCCCAGCAGACTTCAAAACAGGATCATAATTTGGCTGTAAAGAGTAACTTTAAGTCCATTAGACCATTAAAACAGATCCTAACATATCTCATTTATTAAAAGGAAGGCAATGTTTTGTGAAAAATAGCTCCTAATTCCCAGATGGAATAGGAGCTGCTCTCTGCAGTCACAGAGACATTTGGCAGTTACGATGTGGTGTTGACACAGCTGCAGGCCCTGGCAGCTCAGCCAGTTTCACATGGCTCTGCTCTTTTCTTCCTCCTTCTTTCCCCACAAAATCTAGGGAAAAGTACTGGACAGTTTCGCACCTGGCCGAGTTGGTTTTGTGCATAAGTCATTACAAGACTCCAAAACCACCTTGTTTGATGTAGGCATATTTGGCTATTGTACTTCCAGTAGGTTTATGCAGTCAGCTCAATGGCTGTGTTTGAATAAAAAGTTGGTTGTCTACATGACTAGGTCAAGAGTTGAATGAGGACAGATCAACTAAGATAAAACACAGATGAATTAACTCACATGGGTGGGAGTGAACCACAAAAAATAAATTTGTATTGTCTTTGTTTAGCCACATGTCTTACTGGACCCTTTGCTTTTCCTAAATGTGAAAACCTGTTGTGTCAAATATATCATGCAACTCAAAAAGTACCATGAGAGAAAAGAAGGTGGAAAGGAAGAACACATTAATTTTTCAACATTAAGACCTACTAGGATTGTGAAATGTTTCTGCTTTAAATCACCACATAGTGATCCACTACAACTGTTTTTCCTTGAAAAGCACTAGATGAAAAGTAGCTAACACAGCACAGATTTCTAAGAGACTATTCTTTATCTTCCTTTCCTTTTTTTTGTGACTGATGAGTAAGTGCTTTGTATGACAAGCTCATGTGCTAAGTTACATAAACAAACTCTGATACTGTCAGATTTGTCCTCAAAGCAAAGTTTAGAGTTTTCACCCATCCCTCTTTTTAAAACTCCTCCAAACATTTAACATTCCTGAGTCAATTGCTTATCCTGGAATAGTTTCTAGAAGCTTCTCCAGAAAACTTTTTCACTGTGATTACAAGGGGAAAAGGGCAGAAGAATGGAAGTTTTGTTCTTACACCTTTTCAAGTTTTAAATTGGTCCTAAATAGGAGCTACTGTGAGAGTTATAATTAAAAGAAAGAAAATCTTTTTCCCTGTTTCAAGAACTGGTTGATGAATCATCCATCTGTGAACTACTGGGGGGAAAAATACGCTTTCTATGGATTATTTTAGCATATTTTTTTTTCCATAGAAAGCAAGGTTCAAGGAATAAATAAGAAGGGTTTTAGAACTACTCTCTGTGTGCAGCTATTAATAACTTTCTGCATCAAGAGTATACTGACTGCCAATTTTTTTAAAAAAGATTATTTGAAATATTTTCCCTTCTATCACATTAGATTAAACTCATTTTTGCATCCTGTATTAGTAGTAAGCTATCTTTTTTTTATATATATATTCTTTGACAAATCTTAAGCCAATAAAATTCAGTTTAGCAACACTAACTACAGGTCACAAGTTTAACTGATGTCATGTCAAGTATTTTTAATACCAGATTTAAATAATAACACTTTTACATATTTTAGGCATTGTTACATAAGTTTCTTAACTGTATAGCGCTCCTTTATTTATGAAGCAGCTCGTGCCACAAACAGAATCAACACTTCTCCATTGGCTTTTAAGATATTATTATACCAAATTCATATTCCACATTTGCTACATTACCAAAAGCAAAGGGGTGACACTTTCACAGTGCTCAGCAGCCCCAGCATTCCTGGAAACTGAATATTCCAGGAAGAAGAAATGCAAAAGTTCCTTGTTTGATCAAGTAAACAGGCCTCTCTGGTATGCCTACTGTTTTATATGCAGAGTTAAATGTCTTTGAAGACCTTTGAAAGAAAGTCCTGTATGACTAAATTAGGCGTGTCCTTCCTCCCTTGACAGGCACAGAATTCAACCTTTCCAGGCAGTTTGCTGTAAATCACTCTGGGGCTCAGCTGTATCTGTGTGGCTCACTTTGAATGCAACGTAACCACTCCCTTGGGCTCCCCCATAAGGCAGTAGCGTCTCGGTTGGTCTAAGGTGAGAGTAAAACAGATGGAATTGCTTGCCTCAAACATTTACATTAGCTAGAGGAAAGACAAGTATTTCCAACTTCCAACAAGGGCCTCTCAACTAGCCTTTGCAAGCTCATCAGGTTAAAAGGAGTTAGATTAGCAGGAAGATCACCATCTTCTTCCTAATGACCAACTGAAGCCCTAAATAAAGTCTGTCTTTTCCAAGAAATTTAAACATTTGAACTATATCTAGCTGTTTAAATTTGGATCAGAACAGGCTGTATATGTCTGTGTCCCTAAACGGGCATTAAAACACCCCCCGCTCCAAACCCAAACAAAAAAACCCCAACAACAACTAAAGTTGCATACCTGGGGAATTTTCATACCAAATAGTGCCTAATAACTTTAAATATATGGAGGAATAACTATCTGGATTTCTGCCTGGGATTTGTGTTTTATGCTTACAATTCTTCTTAGTGCCTAAGTGGGATTTGGGGATACTGGATCACACAATACTTGGCTTTTGATTTAAATTGTATATGCACATTCTGAAGTTAATGGGAAATCATTGTACTTCACAGACCTCACAAAAGGAATGAAATTTAAATAACTGGTTAGAGACAATATGCATTCCATGACAATTTTTAAAGCTTTTTGAAGACAGAGAACATGCCAGATTTTTATTTAATAGACAGGCTTTAAAAAGCCCTAACTAAAAAAGTGATTTCTTGTAACTGGGTTTATTTTTGGAAGAACTGCTGTGTTTTGTCCCATGAGGATTGTAGCTCTGATGCTTCCTGAATAGATCTTGACCTTCTGAAATTCTCTTTGCTCAAGCAATTACAATACAGATTACACACCCTAAAAATAGTAATTCAAAGGATACTTCTGAATTTTAATCTCTTTTTGATTCCGTCTCAAAGCAGTTAGCATGCAAGAGGCCTCTCCTGCCTTTGGAGTGAAGATGAGGAGTGAAGCTACTCTAAGAAAGCTTATACCCGGATAGAATGATAATCCTGCAATTGATTACTGTATCTAATGAACCAGATATAGCTATTTCTCATGCTTTAAAGTCAGAACTGGGGCTTAAATTAAGACTTCTGTAAGCCTTGTCCTTCCTCCCCACAAATGTCTTGCCTCTTTTTTGGTAGGAGTTTGAAAGCTTAGCATAAGGCATGAATCACCTTCAGAGACATTATTAATGAAATACTTTCTTGGAGCTAAAATATGGTCCCTACACATTGCAAAAGCATGTTTGAAATTATACCTTTCATACATCATTTGCTAGATTTTTTAATTGAAGAACAAATCATTCAGAACAGTAGTTGCTACTAAGGTTAACTAAAAGGACAAAGGACACACTAATTCTTCATTCAAAAGTCTTTGAGAAACAGGCAATATTCAACCAGAGCTATAGTTTTCCATTCTATTTTCTCTGTATGTGCTGTTTTTACAACACAGAATCTACTCTTCTCTCTACATCTTCAGGCAGGAGCTGAGATGATTAGATGGCCACAACTTATCTGAAGAGTTGATACCTCTCTTGTTGCCAAGAGCAGATGACATGGTGTTGCAAGACTATGTTGGTACTTCTTTTCTGACTGTCTAAAAACCCTCCTGGACAACTCCATGCTTTTGAAACTGGTATAAGTTTGGGGTTTGTGTTATTTTTTTGTTTTGTTTATTTGGTTTGTTTGTTTGTTTGTTTTAAACCCACACTTTGTGGAATTCTGACATATCATTGCCTTCTAGCTGCCCTTTGGTAATTGTAAGGCTGAGATGATAGATCCAAGACATTAGAAGACAACTATCTGCTGAGGAACCATTTTTACTGGAGAAATACCTCTCATGATAGTGAGACGGACAATTCTGCGGACTAGAGACACCAGAGTCCTAACAGGTATTAATTCATGGAGAATGTGTGACATTTTCTGGTGGCTTCTGAATCCTTCTTGTGACAGAGTTTGGTATCTAAGTATGGAGTAATTAATCTTTCAAAGCTGTTGATGAAGCAACATACAATGTTTCCCAGAAATGGTGCTCCACTTGATTACTTCTTACCACTTTGGTCTGTCTCTTCCAATGTCTGCAGCCAACATGTCAGTGATCCAACCACTACCGAGCCAGTCCAGTGACTTAATTAGAGGAGAAATTGTTTCTGTGCCAACCAGAGACCATATTCATTCAGGTATCCTTAAGGTTTGGCCTTTATCAGGTAGGTTCCTTCTTCAGACAACATGCAAAGTAATAAGCATAGCCCTATGCACTGGGTCCAGACATTACAAGGATCTACCTCTCCTACAACTTGGAAGTATCAAAGCCACAGCTCTATTTCATACGCAGGGAATCAGTTCCTTACGTGTTGATGGATGTTTTTTGCTGGATATCAACAGGCAATTATTAAGACTTTTGAATTGGTTTATCTGTTTTACCTATATGCTAAATACACAGCGCCTTTCTAGTCTTTTATCAGAACCACATGGTCTGTTTATGACATATCTTCAAATGTTATTTTTGGATCTTTTCCAGTCTACGTGTCTTGGTTTTACAGTTACACTGGTGCTTTATATAGATCTCATTTAGTCCTTGATGGACTACAGACATCCTGCTTGCTGGCCTATTATCCAGCTTCTTATCAGTTTCACTCTAAACCATTATTTCAGTTGCACAACTAGAGCCGTTAGCTCAACTCTTTCTCAAAATACAGTGTTTTAATCTACCCTTTCTAAAATGACTTGTTCCAAGTACTTGAGAAGCTTTTTCTAATGAAAGAAAATAAAATGAATTTTAAGACGACCACGCAGGAAAGTGCAAACAGACCAAAAGCTAATATAACAATTGTATTACCTGTAGCATGTGAAACGGAAATATCCCTTGCATAAGTCCAATGCCTGCACAAATTGACACACTTGAAGACAAAAGCCCCAACCGAACTAAATCAGTTTCTCCTTTTTGGAAATTTCTGCCGTGCTGGAATTTACTTTCCACCTGTCACCAGGTTTCAAAGTGGATCTGACCAGTAACCTTAGACTAGAAAACAATCTCTTTGGTAATGTGTTGGTTCAAGAAGATGACAGGTCGTAAGTTTTGTTTTCTGAAGGGACATGTTTGCCCAGACTGGACCAAATGTTCTGTTTGCAGGCATTATGCTCTCTCTTCTGCTTGACAGGAAAAGCAGAATAGCTCTGGAATTAAATTTCACGTTAAAGGCATAAACTAAGCTAACTATGTCGTACTATTTTATTTTTTTGGAAACATCCTAGTGTTCCAAAATGCCAAGGTTTAGCACCAGCTATATAAGGAGCTGATCATAAGAATCATCTTATAGGTGTAACTTCAGGCCACACACAATTGTTTTATGTTAATTGCTCACTGATAAGTACAGCCATTTGGGAAAGAACATTTGTAAAGATGCTGCTCTCACCAACTAAACCAAAGTGTCCTCAGCAGCAGCAGCACATACTGCATCACCTTTCTTACAAATATTGCTGATGCAATTACACTGAAGGGGTGCATTTCCCATTACACAAACAGGAAGCAAAGAATGAGAATCAAAGATAGCCCCATAATGACCACTCATTATAGAAAAATAGCTACTTCCAAACTAGTTCATATCAGAATATTTTTCCTTGATTGTGGGAGGCACAGAGAAAACACAGAGTCCAGGATGGCTGCCACCTTCAGCTATTGGGTTCAGCTAGATACAAACATTCACTTTTTGAATTTTTATTTAAAGTACCTAAAGATTTTTTTACAATAATAATAAATTATAATGATAATAATAATAAAACCACAAAGATTGCATGAAGTTCTTGAACAAGTCAGCAAAAATATTGTTTTGCAATTTTTCTAGAGAAAGCAGAGAAGGAACAGCAGAATTATTTTTTGATGGTGAAAAGTGTTTTTAATGCCAGTCTTCAAGAATGTCATCTGGTCTACCTATTCCCTCAGCTAAGCATCTGAAGAGAACTAACATTCAGTTTATGCTAGCTCCCAGAAAGTTTAAAGAAGGTACTTCATAGTAACAGTTGTTCATTTTGCAAGTCTGAACCAAATGGCCAAGGAATGAATCAGATAATGAAAATGCTCTCTAAGGTTTTGCAACTTCTTTCATCAAAAATATTGAATTTGAATTTCAGTAGTAGAGAATAACAATCACTTTCTGCCTCAGAGTTCCCAAGGCTAGTAGACCAGAAACCCAGAATTAATCCATTTTCTGACCAAACATTTTGTTTTCTTGTTGCTTGAAGAGGTTTGGAAACATCTCACAGCATTTGCTGGAGCTATCTTGAATGGCTGAAGGCTTAGGAGCATGGCTGCTCTTACAATGCTGTGGCTGATGAGCCTGGTGCCTCAGAAATCTACAAACAATGTAATGAATCTACAGACCTCCTCTGTGAAGAATAAACAGTATTATCTTTAAAAACTTTTTTCCCCTTCATTAAAAAGCTCTGTCTAGAAATTTCTGTACTTCTACCCTTTTTCCAGCACAAAACCAATTGCGCATTCACTGACATGAGTGAAAGGAATCAAATTAGGAGTATGGCATTATTGTTTCTGAAAGTACAAATTAAAGCTATCAGCTTCCACAGAATCAAACATGGACTGATCTTAGAACACTACAGTAGATGGCTCATTGATCTATGTCACTTTTATAATTCTCAAACATCAGATCCTAATTTCTACTATTATGAGCCCATCACTCTTGAATTGTGCCAATCCAGTTTAAAATCACTGTATTATGATGTGCTATTCTGTTCTTGCTGTTTTCATTAGCTACAACTGTTCTACCAGTCTATCAACTAAGTCTAGGTTGAATTAAATGCAAGAAGTGTTCTACACACAGTCCTTTCATCCAGACTGCATGGTTTTATCTTGATGGTCCATCCCAAGACTGGAAAAGGGAATTATGAAAACAGTATAGTGCATTTTCTAACCAGGAGGTATTAATGCCAAGTGTGAATATATAAAGAAAGGAAACCTCAGAACTTACTTTTCCTCTCTTCTTTAGGATTCTCATACTTTCTTTTTCCTACTGTGACTTAAAAATGTTGGTAAGTTGATAAAAAATATAAGACTGAATGAAACTGTGTATCATATGACTTAATAAAAGAACTGTTTCTCAACCTAATAAACGGGGAGCAGTGAAAGCAGTACTGAATTTTTCCATCTCAATTCTTTGATTTGAGGCTGAAGCTAAAAGAGATACACTTTCACACTCTGGGGAAAGAAATAGAAAATTAATCTTCCATTGCTGTTATGACTCCGTTAGCAGCGGGGTATGAGGTCACACTGCTGCCTCAATAAAGATTGCTCAGCCTCCTTCGCAAAGCGCTGTGGTCCTGCAGAGTATGAACAGCTTGTCTATGAAAAAGACTCTGGATGTGGTGGCTCTATAAATGCCTAGCCTGTGCTGTTAATAAGGTATATCAGCTGGCAAAAGTTCCCGTGGATGACTAAAGGCTATTGAACAGTAGTTTTCCAGCCTTGTAAAACTGCTCTCTCCCCCACCTTCACCTTAGAGTTCACCCACAGACAGGCACAAATACAGACAGAACTGTAAGTTCCCAAGCTGCAAGGCATAAAAACGGGGTTTTAATGCCCACTTCCCCACCCGTCATCATCTTGTAAGGTGGAGGATATAACAGAAGGTGCGTGAGGGTGGTATGGCGGTGGTTCCATAGGCACCTGCAAAGCAAATACTGCAGCTACTGACTCCCTAAAAAGGCTGGGAAGCACCTGGATCCCACTGTTAACACCACCCTCAACTTTACCTGTTTTCCCTCTGCATGGTACACAGTATGTCTACTCTATCATGCTGCATTAGTGAAAGGCCCACAGGGAAGACAAGGACAGCAGTTCCAACCATTTTAAGCACATGCAGCCCAAGCTCCTTTTCCCTTTAAAATGTTTCCACTTACCAACCTCACTGCAGCAGAACTTAGAAGACTCTACGGCTAGTAAACATCATCTAACACAGGCAATTATTTCCTACACCATCACAATAAAATATTCAGCTGCAGGGTCTTAATAGCACATCTTGCAGATCACGTCAGAGAAGAAAGGGGAATAGACCAAAATATGAACTCAGTGGATCTCTGTTCTCCCCGCAGCCAAGAAAACAGGTATTCTGTGGCTCTTGGCAGCTCAGCTCAACACAACACAAAAGCAACGACTCTAACTGAGGGGAAAAGAGCCAATGTCAAAGGATGGAATGTAAGAACAGGGCACTTAGCTTTCTGCCAGGCTTCATTTTAAGCCCCTCCTCAGCTGCACTTGGTTTCTCTATTTTAGTCACTAACAAGCTCATGGAGGAGACATCCATTGTTAGTGACTAATACGAGTTTTTAGCACACACCTTATTCTTTGACAAGAGGTCCTACAGATCAGCTACATATATGAAGGACCACTTCCTTTGGTTTCTTTGAACCTGCCTCTGACTACTTAATGCCTACTGGTTGATTTTTGGTTTTTTGGTCCCGTCTCCCCCAGTGGGGAAATATGGCAGCAACATTCTGCTCACACTCCCAGTGCTACTAATGTACTGCTGTCAAATCTCCTCTCAATTGCCTTCTTTCCCTCAGCTTCTCAGTTGAGAAATTCAGCTCTCTAGACTTTCACTATTTGTAACAGAAGATAATTCAGACACATGTAGTTCAAAGGCAAAGGATGGTACCAAAAAACCCCAAAGCAAACCACCCCCAAAGGCCTCACCACATCCAGACTAACGTGTACAATAAGTTTAGAAATTATGCATATTTTTGTGCATTATTGTTCTAACTCTTAGGAAGAATCTGATTAATTACACCTAATAGCCAGATTTAAAATTGGATTTACAGTGGTTGTATTTTATAATATTTAATTTTTATTATTTTGTTTCAAAAATGGAGCACGTTATAAGCCCTGACTGTAGGACTGAACATTTCAGGAAAACAAAACAAAAAAAAAGACCCCACACCTTAATATATTATTTTTATTAATTTACTCACAAAAAGCATTCAAACTTTCAGCTTCCTTCTTTCTTGACATGATGATACAGTTTATTTACATAAACACCCAGGCTTCCCTAGCTTCATATCCTCTTCCGGCTCACCAAGCTGGAAGCCAGTCCAGGCTCCCCAGCCTCCAGGTCCAAGACCTGGTGTCTTTCTTTTGTTTGCCCACATTCCCAAGTCTCTAATCCTCACTCACAAATACTTCACAGAGCTCCTTCTCTCAGTTTGTTCGCACACTCTCAAATCAAGCTGACTCTCAGCTCTTCTGCTCTTAAGTCCACAAGCGTCATTCTCCCAACACTCCAGTAAAAAGAATGGAAATCCCCTCCAGTACCAAATTTCAAACATCTTTTCCAGACCTGTCAATCTCTTTCCTAATCCCACGATGAACACCTTTAGAGGCTTTTTTTATCTGTAGGGATAAATCAAGGAAGTTTTATACCTCAGTCCGATCTTTACAAAAGAGATGTTACATTTATAGACCATTTTAAAGGATATAATTATATAAGCACAATTTAATCATTATGAGTCATTGTGGATATGGAAAGAGTAAATCATGTTAAAGAAATCTGGTTACTTTTAAAAAAATGAAAAAATGTTATTAGTCTAGATAAACCAAGAGGCTTGACAGAGCTGGATTTTTAAAAAGGTTCAGAGGAAATTAAAAATGATGGATCATTCTTATCATTAAGAAACTTTTTCTGTGGATGGAGTAGATCTTTATTAAAACTGAGCTTTAAACTCTTCTGCAATATCAAACACTTGTGACCCAGCATTCGTATCTGAAGGTCGGTGTCCCAAAATCTGACTCTCCTACTCTTGATCTTTAATTTAGGTTTTTTTGGGGCACCTTCTTTTCCTGTAGAACTGTAGTAACTTCAACAGACTCCAGATCTGATGCAGTTGCCTGCCTTCTGGGACCAGCAGTACCAAGATACCAATCAGTACCCAGAAAAACGGGATTGGAGGGAAAATGGAAAGGCAGCTGCTGAGAAGTGAAGTCCCATGTGGCTGTAGATTAACACCAGCAGATTTTCATATTTTATTCAATGGTCTACATAAAGCTGTAATAAGTCAGATCATTAAATTTGCAGATGATACTAAAATAAGGGAAGTATTTAAGACTCGGAGGGATGTAAGAATAATCCTGACATTAAGAAAATGGGCTCAGAGTTGAGATAGGAAATTAATTGAGTATTCATATAATGTAATGAAAAGTGACACACTTCAGTAAAAATAATGCCCAGGACAGATGCTGAGACAGTTACAACTTAAATTATACTAAGCTAATTAATATGCAAAGAGAGGGAGAATTACAAGTTATACTTGCATTTCCATTCACTTTTATAGTTTTACATGATAATAAGAAGACATGACCCCTGTCCTAAATAGATAACAGATTAGTACCGACAAAATAACACACTGTCATTTAACACAGAAAGACTAGGTGTCCGCCAGCACACTCCAGAAAGGGGAGCTACAGCCCTCTTGACCAGCCAGTCATTAACAAGAGTCAGAAGCATGACCGTGGCTGCCACCACCACCGTCTGTGCCTTTCGACTATTTTCTTCTCTACAAATTTATGTCTGATTAGAGGCTACTTCAAAATTACACAGATACTTTTTGAGAATGTAAGTCTTCAGGTATGAAACAAGCAATGTTATACTATCAACTATCTGAATAACACTCAACAAAATTAAATGTCCTTTTTTAAGAGGAGGGAACCCCCCCCAGTAAACAGAAAAACCCACAACCCAATCTCTAAAAGCAAGCCTCCGACCCTATCTCAAGGTTGCATAAGAAAAAAAGTCTGAGAATAAAGCAAGGAGAAAGCCATAAGATGCAGAGAAAAGGGAGAGAAAATGAAACAACAACAAAATCAAGAACAAAACAAACCTTCACACAAGCAGGAGGCAAAGGTCCTTAGCTCTAGTTCACAAACACCACCCAAAAAAAAACCTATTAGAAACAAAATCAGTTTTGCATATATAGCAAAAAGACTATAAAAGCCAAAGTTGTTCTCTACTAATACTACTGTAATAGCATGTTATAACACCTACCTCCAGGTTAGAGTACCTCTTTTCATTATACCAGTGAAAATTCTGAGGAAGACTGAAAAGAAATGCCTGAATTTACCCTTGAACAAATACAATCACTTTGAGAGCAGCAGGTTCCCCTGGTGTTCCTGGTTTAGCCAAATTTCTTCACCTAGCCTATTAACAGCCCCAATTAAGTACAAGTATCCAACTGTAGTGCCTTAGGTTAGACCTACTGTTTGTTACAATTCGAAGAACAAAATTTCAAGGAAAAACAACAGCAGCGTTAACAGAGAAACTGTCAAGGTCATATGATTCATTTATCTAGGAGCTTAGCAACAAAGGAGAGCTGTGAAATACTGTAATAGCAATAAACCAATGGATTAACACAGCATCAAGTAACACCTTGAAGGAGATCAAAGTAGTAAATAAAATGAAATGCAGTGTCAAGAATGAGAATAGGGTGTTCAGTTTCTTAACAGTATGAAATAGTGAATGAATTGCAAAGGATCCACACATCTTAGAGCAATATAAACAGAGAGGGAAAGAAAATGCTAGCAAAGCTTTACCTCAGTTAATAAGAATTAAAATAAGATTCTATTCCTTCTTTAATGAAACTTGTTAGTGTCTTTCCTAAACAAATAACATCAACTCTGATATTTATAAATAATGTTATCCTAAAATAGTTAAAAGAAGGGTAGAACAGTTAGAGGATATAACGAAGTACTATTTAAGATTCCCAGAAAAACAAATAATTCATCCAGCCTACACTATAGAAAAAAAAAAAGAAAAAAGAAAAACAGTGACTCACACTGGTAAGCAAGCCTCTGATTTCAGTTTAGAAAACACAGTTTGAGATGATTGTGAAAAGAATACATTACAGTAAGTATATCAATATCAATCAAGTCAGAATATATATATATATATAGTGCACTGTATCTGGAATCATTACACCACACAAATAAAGCCCACAGTCTGTGATGTAAATTTAACAGAATCTGTTACAATATCACAAATTCCATGCAGTCAAGATAAAGCCCCATTTAAATGTAAACTTACCAGACAATAAACCCATTGTGAATAAAGAGCATGCTAGGTGTCAGGATGACAGAATCAACTTGCACTCAATAAATATGAGTATGTATCTCATTGCTGCAAGCACCAAATTACAGCTGCAAAAGATTTTACCTTGATCACATTTGCTGTTAAATATCAAGGTCTAAGCTTGTATATGAATGTATACAAGCAAGAAAATTAAAAGGTCTAATTTAGGAATAGTATTTCCTATGTAAATCTGTGTAATTCCTCAGGTACAATAATAAATACGTGCAAATGGTTACTTCTTAATAGCAACTACTATAGAAGTTGGAAGAGACCCAAAATATGAAAACTTAATTTCCCACTACTTTTATCTTTAGTGTCTCTGCTAAGCGCTTCCCCCCATCCCAGCCACCCACCCACTCAATTGGACTAAAAGTTCACTGTTGTCTCTCAGTCTGGTTTGCTTCCAATATGGAATAAGTCCTTCAAGGTTTCTGCACTTAATGACACCCAATCTGAGTGAGTTTCTCCTCAGCTGTATAATTCTGCATTTCTGTTTGGAAGACATGGTAAGAAAAGAAGTGCCTATTTAATTTCCTTCTCTCACACTATATTGTAAAAAATGCACATTAGTCTGTTTAGGACAAGAAGGTAAGGAACTGATACTACAGGCAACTAGTCACATTAGAAGCAATTCCAAAACATCTACTTTCAATTTTTAATTCTAAATTTATTGATGATTACTTTACCCATTGTATTTTAAGGCTTCTTCACCAATTAGTTTACTAGCTCCTCTTTTTTATGCTTACTCCCTGAGGACTTAAAGGTTATATGCAAACTGCTCTTTTTATTCTCCAGGGTTCTGGTGTGCATCCCAGTTGTGTTCTGACTACCTGCTGGCATGGGGCAAGGCTTTCCACTCTTCTTCCAGCCCTATGGTGCAGACAGCTGGTTACGCCGGTCTGAAAGCAGCATTTGTTGTGTCCTCAATCTGAAGAAGAGGAACTCCCTGTTAATTCCAGCTACTATACAATCTACAGACAGCCTGGAAAAAGCAAACATACTATCTCCTAGGTCTTGTTTCATTTCTTCGAAAGACAAGTCCTTTTGCAGTCTCTGAATAGCCTTGTTGCCGCCTTCTGTATCTAGTTGACTGGAAATGTATCTAATATTGTTGTATTATGGACAGGATCTCATCAACATCTTGTAAAAATAGCATTAGGGCTTTTCTATCTTAACAAGCAATTTCTCACTGAGTACCTTCTCCTTTCTCAACCACAGCCCTTTAGAAACCCCTAGAACTGACTAGCAAACCTAGCTCTTCCTTCTTGATTACTCTTGGTCACTTGTGTTTTGAGTTAAAATCAGTTTTTTGTCATTAGCCCTTCAGTGAATGACATTTTTGTTCTTATTACTAAAGTTCATTAAAATTCTGTTATTCTGTTCCTTAAGATTGTATTATATTCAAATCTGTCTCTCCTGACGTATTTCAGCTTTATCAGCTCATTTTTATTTCTGCACTAATTCTGTGCCAAAGTAATTAGAGAAAAGTTAAATAATAATACCCCCAAGATGGAGTCTTTTTTATCAGCTCCTCCCAAGAACATTAAAACAGGTGGAATGGATAAGACCAAAATTTCCCTTCTACCTAGATGCTTAGGGAAAGTACATGATTTTTGTGTTGAATAGCCCTTGATAGAATTTTTTTATTCCATAAATCCATCTAAGTATCTTTGAACTCCATAAACGCCTTTTATATTTATAACATTCTATAGCTGTGAACTTCACAGCTTAATTATGTGGCAGGTGAAATAATATTCCATTTTCTTTTTAATCTAACAGCCTATAACTTCATTTGATGTTACCTAAATTTTCCAATATTAAAGAAAGTTAATAAGCATCCCCTACAGATGCCCCTTCTACCTGTGTTTTTATAGACCACAATCATATTCCCTTTCAGCAGGCTTTTCTTGAGGCTGAAAAGCCCTAGTGTATTTAGTCATCCATTTTGTCTTTTTCCTTACATGCCTTACAATTCCTGCATTTATCATAATCTCTCCTAGCTTTACGAATAATTTCCTATGCAGCATCATATAAAATTATTTGTTAAAGTATTGATAGATGATGTGTTATACTGTTCTTCTCTAAAAAATCAGTTTCCTTGTAGAAATGGCAGCAATTCAGTCTGGCATGACTTCACCTTGGTTAACCCATGCTGTGTTTTTTTCTGTTTCCTATTTACCTGCACATTTTTAATTTTTCTTTCTTTTATATTTCAAACACTTTTGAATTCTATTGAGGTCAGACTAATGAGCATCAAATTACTTCAATAATTTTCTCCTTTTATCTAATAGAAGTGTAATATATGTTGTTCTCCAGCGATGAAAGCATCCTTATTCCTTCATTATTTTAGAACAGGGAATAATGGGTGCCTGAAGTTGAACTCATACTTAGTTTTGTTTCCAGTAGTTATTTCCTTTTTTATATACTCAGACTCATGAACTTTCCTCATTTTGCTTTCATGTTCTGTATCTTCCTCTTAATTTAAAACTGAAACAAGGCATTCATTTGGATTGATTTGTAGACCTGCTTTCTGAATTTATTTTTCCATTCTGTTTACAACTTACGAGCTCAGTATTTTGCAGCTCTTAACTGATCCTTCATAGTGTCTGCCTTCCTAGACAAAATTTTCTTTGCTGATGAGTTCTTTTTTCTATTCCTTTTAGATTTACTCCTAGTATATTTTTAACTGTTCATCTAGGTAGGCTGAGAACTTTTGCTACACATTTATGTTCCTCCTGCAGTCTACAAATAATTCTCTCATCTTTGCAGCTCTGGTCATAGGACCTGTTTAGGTGTCATTGGGAGGGAGCACTACCTCAATGCAGTGCCTTTCTATTACCTTGCATCAACATGGATCTGGTGACATGCCCGAACCAACACACTATCCCCATAGCCCGAATGCTGGGGAAAGTGATGTGGCAGGCATCCAGGTGGCTCTGCAGAGTTGCAGTCTGTCACAGCTGAGTTGAAGGTGGATTTTAATACGACAGGACAGGCTCAGGCAGGATCTCTCTGCCCTGTGCTCTCAGGACACAATGTTCCAAGAAGATTATTAGCACAGCACTGTGCAAATATGGGCTGGAGCCTTTCTGAGCTTACGATGATGATGAGCTTGTATGATAGAAGAGCAGTACAGAGAGGTCTAAAAACCTTTGCAGAGTCTGCTTGATGATGTCAGGCATACTAGAAGTTCCTGGCCATAATGGAACCAGGTGCCTATACAAAAGACCTCTACAGTGTCCCTACCCTCTGTTTCTTGTGATCTTATTTGGTAAGTACCCAGCACAGATTTTAGTGAATCTTACTCATTTCATTTAAATAAACCTCTCCCTTACTACCTGTCTTCGCGGCTAGAGAAAGAAGCTTTCATTTGCTGCTTTTAGTATTCTCTCCTTATGCTCATTTGAGCAATCAGCGATCTTGAAAGCACAGTTAGATGAAGAAAAGTGACTCTACATTGTCTGCTCGCTTGAAATGATGTCACTGAAACTGCTTATACAAGCCAAATGGATACAGTACCAAACCTGGATTATTCTGCACAAATATTGCTACATAAGAAAAGTCATAATACACTGACTAAACTACTTGATTCTTTCCTATTCTTTCCTTGTACAGACACTTTCAAAGCACCAAATAATGTGACAGAATTCCTATTAAGTAAACGAAAGGTGAGATTAATTTGGATATATTTTTATTATAAAAGTGTCTTTACAACATCATTAACATTTTATTTCTCCCTCAGTCTCTGTAAATGCTGAATAAGAATGGAGAACATAATGCTAGCTGTAAAATTTGAACATTTCTCATTATGCAGCAGGAGAAACGGATATATTATTTATATAAGAACAATAACTGAAGACAATATCAATCGTTTTATATAGTATTTGAAGGGGTTTATGCACAGAGATTTGCAAAACATACAGTTCAGAAAATAGTCAAGTTATTCAAGGCTTTATCAAGTACTTTTGCACTCAGATTGTTTGAGTCAATTATGTTTGCTCTTCTAAGAACATACTTTGTCTCTTCATTTCATAGTAAGATCCCTGTCTGACTAGCTCCCTGACTGAGTTGTGTTTTTATTATCATAATGGAGCCAGGAGGGTATAAGCTGTGTTACTACTGGTGAAGATACACCAGAATAAATAAAAGCAAAACCAGATCTTAAGATATGTGAAACAGTACCAAGAAGTAAAATGTAATTAAAACCTTTGGTTGTCTGAGAAAATAAACTTCCTTTAAAAATCAGAATTAACTGAAATCAAATCATATGAAAAAAAAAAAAAGAAACAAAATAAACCCTACCAAAATCTATAATCTGAGACAATGAAATATCCTGCTTCTTTCATCATCTGAAATATTGGGGAATTCTTTATCAAATCCCTGTAGAAAAGAAGAAGCTAGGAAAAAGGCCCCAATTTCATGACCTCTAGCAAATAAACATGGAACTTTCATATCAGGATATTCATCATAGGCCAAATGTCATGGAGAGACATGGACTGAGGAAAAGAAGGCACATGTCTCTGGTGTACATGAAGGGACTCTGGGAGCCCTCAGGAGAACAAGGAACAAAAGGGAAAGAGGCTGTCCGACAGACTGTGCTTGCCACAGCACACTCTCCTTGCGCATTTCGGATCACCTAGTTTCCCCTGGAGATTTTGTGAGGTAGCGTACTGCTGACACCAGGGACTGAATGTCAGAGTCTTCTCATAGTACATGAACATTCAAAAAAATGTAAATACATTGGCTAATTTATTGTAATGTAAATCCACTGGCCACACTTATTCATTGTGTATCAGTCTTACATCTCTGGACAAGTCTAGGACCCTTGCCATAAGCTCTAAACAGACACAGCCATATTCACAATATAATACAGAGGTGTGAAGATGTCTTGCTTAGAAAAAACAGAGCTAATTTCACTCTAAATAATCTGGATGGTTGTGTCCCTTTGACAGCACAGACTTCAGTTGCTTATGACGGAGGCTTGCCAAGCCTTTGCTGACTGGCTGACTGCTGCTGCACCCACTCTGTTAGATTTGGTCTTATTAATACTTGCCAAAGTCTTGTGTATAGCTATAGGGGATTCAGTGAAACCCTGTATTTGTTTTACCTTAAGGCTGCATCTTTGGTTGATGGGTTTCTGTGAAACAAACTTCAGACATCTGCATAAGTCTCTAAGCTCACCCATCACCAAAAGAGAGAAAGGCACATTTTTTGCGTGAGTCTAATTTGAACTCTTGCTACATTTTTCTTTTTTGGATTGGTACTTTCATTCTTGTGTGTTTTGATGACAGGTATGTGTCTACTTTTTTTTTTCCTGAAACTTTTAGTTGCCAAACAATTTTTATTTTACTAATACACATTTGGATTTTTTTTCAAAAGATTATTCTTCAAAGGTCCAATAGATGTCACTATCAAAATATAAAAGAGAGCTGGCTGTGTAATGCAGTCAAAGAGAAAGGCAGCAGGGAAGCCTTCCTCACTGGACTGCTTCAATTCCCAGCATAATTCATTGAGCTAGACATTGAAGTCAGCAGCTGCCAGCCAAACAGTGCATGTCTTTTCATTCTTTAAGCCCTTACTATTACATCAAAAATACCTAATAATTTCACTGAATATGAAAGCAAGACGGAACCTACTGAGTGTTTGGGCTAATAACCACTTTCCTGTTAGCTTTTTGCTCTTTTCTGATTCAACTACAAAAAATGGCCTATCTTTTCTTTAGCCCACTTTGCACTTTTTTTTTTTGCCCACTTTTGCCCACTTACTTTTGTTCTGTATTTTACAAATGCTCATTTTTCCTGTTGTTTTGCATAGCATCTAGACTAAGTCTGCGATGAAGCTTTACTACTCCTTTTGTAATGACCAGTCAAAACATGATAGCGCTGCTTGAAATGCATAAGTAAGGCCTATGAGTGAAATTATTTCAGAGCCATTTGCCCATGCTACGGCAATCTTTCAGCTTTTGTACTGACCAAGCAGTTCTTTTTTGTCTAAACCCTAAATCTTTGGGAAAAAAGCATATTTTGTGTGTGAATATTGGAATTTTTCATTGTTCTGAATCTCTTTTTTATACTGCTTGGAATAGAGCAGCAAAACCCTATGTAGCTACTGTGTCAGCTCTACTACATGACATTAAGATGACTCTACCAGCTCTACTGCCTTGGGAAAAAAGCTACTTTAAAATTTAAAAAACAGTTTGTAGCCCCTAATTCTTGGAAATGCACCAGGGAATGGGAGGCTTTCTACCTTTAGAAAACCTAGTGACTTTTTCTATAAATTTTTGTCAGCTGATATGTTGAATGTCATTTTGATCAAGTAGTAAAGCAATTTCACTGGTGCAAGTTTTGCAAAAACTGCATCAGAATCCATCCCCAAACTAAATTGTACCACAAGATGTCAGTATCCAATGCAAACAGCTCCCATGTTCATGGTTCCCTGTGATCTGCTTGTGAACCTTGTTCCAGTTGGGAGTTATTTTGAGCAATAAATATGTCCAAAAGGTTGCTAGCCTATTTACAAGCAACTAGCTGAAGGACAAAAGAGACAAAAGTCATTGAATAATTTGTTGCAAATGAGCTATCCAGTCTAGAGCCCTACTGCTCTAGGAAGTCTTCTCACTCTGTCTAGAATCCCGGACCCACGCATTAATTCGAAGACACAGACACTTGGACGGTTCTGCTAATGACAAGCCCGTGGCTCCCAGTCTAGAAAACCTTTGTATTTTAATGCAAATGTCTTTGTAAAAGTTTCTGTCCTAAGCTACAAAACTTACAATGCGCTATTGCATTTACCTTTAAAACCATTTCTTACAGGGAGTTTGGCTGAGCCACAGTTTAATGAGCTTAGGATGTGAGGAAATTCAATGAGCCAAAAAGAAAAAACAACTGAACACAAAGGTCAGCACAGCTACCCAATTTATGTCAGCCAAGGATCAGGCTCTTCTTAGCAAAACACTGTAGTAATAGGTCAGAGCTGCTGCTTCTGTCTCATCTGCCTAAAGAAAAAAAATATCAAGATCAGCTTTGCTTTGGGATGATGGGAACCTCCAAAAGGTATAAACATCAGTGCATGCTGGAGACCACTAAGTATAAGCGCACGCTATAGGTCACAGGGTTTCTTCCCACCAGAAATGGCAGCACCTGAGAATTTATAATCTTGAATTAGTTCTTAGAGAACACAGCAAGGGGCTTTTCCATTTGCTTTTTACCTGCTGTTTCTTGTTAAAGGAGGGGTTACTCTTTCATACCTTGCTAATCTGTGATGTGCAGGAACCTTAGCTGTGAAACTCTTTTCATCTTGGAATCAGCTCATTAGAGAAAAGTAGACTCCAGGTCCTCACACGTGGTAAGCAGTTTACTTGGGTGACCACCTCCAGAGATTTTGTAAAATGGGCAACCAGAAAGCAGATTGAAACTGCACAGAATCACTCTTCTTTACTCTTAGAAAAATCTCACATGGCTAACACATACACAGGAGATGATGCCAGAGTCCTCAGCCTAGATGTCTTTCCCCATTCATGTAGTTTCCCTTTAGAAGGTGTAAGAAAGGCACTGAGACCTTTCAAAGAATCCAGCCAAAAAAAGTCAAAAGCAGCAGCCTCCAGTAGCAATTGCCATTGCTCAGAAAAAATCATTAATGGGATTTTATTAATCAGATCTTCTCAAACATCTAGATTACAGGACTTTATGTAGCCAATAATTCGATATATATAAGGATAAAGAAATTAAAATGTGAAATAAGCAATGACCTCAGCTATGAAAAGCTGAAAAGGGAAAGTTTAGTAGTATTTCCAATGCATCGTTGAAAAAAATAACATATTTTCTCCAGAGAAGAAAATAAGATGGAGAAACCATGAAAGAAAAATATATTTCTACATAATTGTAGCTCACTTCTCCCTAATCAGAAGCTGTTCCCCAGAGGAACCAAACATAAGAACAAAGCCATGTACTGTTATTATTTTGCACCTTTTTAACTTTAGCGTCTGCTGTATACAAAGTCAGTAAAAACAGAGGTTATCTGCAGTTATCCATAAATATTAGCAGAGTTGTTGAGAAATACGACTATGCCTTCTGGAAAACACAAAAGTATATCTACATATCCTATTCTGTGAGAATTCAGACATAAATTTCTATATCTTAGAAACTAAATGCATATCTTCTAACCAGACAAGCTCAAGGACTCAGGCACTATTAATTCTGTTGCTCTGAGATCTCCTTAACAGGAAAATAGGCCTTACAGTTGAGTATTTTCCACAGAATATATTTAGAATATATTTACATAACCACTTTTTCCATAAGTTCCAGAAAATCTTCCAGAAAAAACAAAAACATCCCAGTGCACATTTTTGGCAAGTTTGACTGAGCTCAGACTGTGCAACTGAACTTGAAATGTTGAGTTACTTTTACTAATATTAATAATAGAGGGATCACTATTTTCTAACACTTATTAACAGTAACATTGGCCATTACTGCTGTTTACCACTAAAATCCGACGGCAAGACATTTCTAATAATTTCTTCAAATACTGACAAAAATTAACTTCGTAGCTACTACTCTGTGTTACACTGCCTACAACTATTATTATTTGTGAAATACTGTCTAGAAGAAATATTACTTGACCCTTTGTTCATTCTGAAAATTCAAAAGAAGTACTTTTTTTTTTTTTTTAAGTACTGGACCTCTGTATCAACTAACCAGAAGTGGTTTCTGATGGTGATTCACAAGCATTTCATGCAGCCCTGTATATTCATCCTGTTAAATGAGAAAATTATGTAGGAAATGTACTAAATTATGCACTTTAGTGGATGTATTTGTACCACCATCAATAGCCAGTGCTACGTCTTGCCTATTTTCATTATCTTGCATGTAAGTGCTATAGTATCTGATGGGACCATAAAGATGTGTATTGCGAATACATGTCAAATACTCAAACCCACCAGCATACCATTTCATCTTCTTGATTCAAGTATTGGTAGAAAAATCCCCCCTATATATTAGAAGACCCAGGTGTTTTGCACTTACCCAAGCCATAGTGTGACAGAGAACTTCCTGAGCAGGAGAAACCTAAAGAAAGAATATTAATAACAACAACAACCACCAGCACCCACAAATAAGCCACAGGCAGTTTGTGGACCATCTTCTCTGTCATATCTGTTCTTATTAACTTTCTATTTTGAATGAGAGGGACTTTGTGCTATTCACTTCTGTGCCTGATAGGCTTGTAACTGCCAACCTCCTGCTGCGCTCCCCTGCCCAGACATACCCCTCAGCTGTCCTAACGGGGTCTGCTACGACCTGTGCTCCTCTCTCACTTTGCAACTTTTGCTGCCCAAGCCCACCTCCGCTTCCCCACCTGGAAACGCTGGGGGACTGATCATCTCACCTTGCTTAGGCTGCTTGGCATGGTACAACGCCCACCTCTGCCAATGCTCAGATGTCTCTCAGGCATATTCAGAGATGAGTTATTTTTCACGTAACATCTTAAGAGCCGGTTGATTCCTCAGGGAAAATGTTAAGGGCTTCCATTAAGAGGTGCAAAGAGGAAGCCATTAGTAGTGTACAGCAAGTTTCCATGGTCCTCTAACACCCAGGACTGTGCTAACTAAATTCCAATGCTACCACAGGGCTTTCTTCCAAGGAGAAATCCTGGGGAAAAAGATACTGAGCAATAATTCTGCTTTTGTAGCACACCCGTTGCTCTTCTTCATTAATAAGGCCACTTACACGTGTACTACAGTCCAATTATCAGGCATAATTAACTATAATTAACCATAGGGATGAGGCAATCAGATTTTCCCATGAATAATAGGAATATTGCTGGCAAAGAAAAAAAAATATATTCAAGTATATATCTTATTATTGGTCATGAAGGCATTAATACATTACTCCTCCTTACAGCTGTATTTCAGGGATAATAACTCATGTATAAAATAAAACCAAAGGTGATCTGACCTTCAATGACAAACTTTGCTGTCAGGATCTTAGAAACATCCCTTTCATTTCTCCTACCTATCCCTGATCATCAGGCTTTCCGCTGTTAGACATCGCTGTGAAATCCAGTTTGTGGTGATGGATAGGAAACTAGGAGTACTTGAGGTTTTCCAAAAATAAGCATGTTGGTACATACCTACACTGCTGCAGTGTGTAACACTTTACCCTCCCTAAAGGCATTTTTTTTTTGCACTGTGATTAAAAGAAGAGCAAAATTAAAATCTGTGCTTTCAGAATGATTAAAGGTAATGAGTCAGCTGTGAGTCATGAGTGGAGAGAAGGTAAGGGGCTGTTAGAACTGAAATCACAAATGCTGCTACTTGAAACAAAGGAGTAATGCCATTATCTTCACCTAACAGGCTCATGACCTCAATGCAGACAGACACTGGCAAAAGACATGCTCAGATTCAGTAAATTAATAGGCTATTCTTCGATCTAAAAATTGTATTTCAATTATTTTACAGTCTTTTTGTTTCCTGACAACCATTTCTATAATTGTAATTTATGTGCTGATAAGTACTTATATTGAAGGTTTGTGGAAAAATTTAAGTAGCAAAAACACCACAAATTCCATAGTGTTTAAAATGTTCCATTATTTTCTTTATTCATTTAATTTCTTTTTAATCAAACATTATTACTACTGGGCTGCCTGCCTCTGCCACAGTAAAATAAGCACGTTAGAAAATAGTGTGTAAAAACTGTAGTGGTACATCCTGAGGCAGAGAGAAACAGTGACAGCTAAAGCATGGCGCTGAAGGGGCAAATAACTACAAGGAATTAATAGCAAAGAAACAGGAGATGGAGTAGAAACTGGGAAAGGGACAGTTATTGGAATGGAAATAGAAAATGAATCATTAGAGGACACTCAGCAGATACATAGGAAATAAATAAATATAACATTAACAATGTATGAGAAGTGTATTGTGTGTTTTGAATACTAGAAGAGCCTGTTGACTGATAGGAACAGCAAAGAAAGCAGTCACCTTTAGGTAAGTATGTGTGGCTCTCCTCTATTAAAATAAAATAACATATTTGTGGATAGGAAATATGCCATTACGTACCTCCACACATAACAAACCTAAGGCAAGACAGGAGAAGATTTTTTGCAGAGATAAATAAACACAAGGAAGAGACAGACAGAAAAATGGGAAGAAAGCATAAAGGAGGAAGCATTAAAAATTTAGCAAGGGGTGGGAAGGAGAAGATTCATTTTGTATCACTTTTCTTTGCCAAACCGTAAACACAAGGACACTCAACAGTTCTTACTCAATGTTTCCACATTTTTCTGCTGTTTTCCATAGGTGGGGCAAAAATGACAAAGGACCGAGCCAAGTTTTCCATTGGCCCTGATATTAATATGGAAGTGCTTCTCCAGTATGTGAGATATCTTATTTTTGCTTTACCTTGTGGTTTGTATCTGAGTTTCAAACTCGGTATTTTTACACTTCTTTTCTCTATACAAGGAGAAAATCCTGAAGTCCACAGTACATCTCTTGTTTGCTTTGATCAGAACTACTTGGAGTGACAGGTAACACGACATACTGTGGCTGAGGTCTGCATGTTCTGAGAGTTACCGAGGGTAGTGGGCCCTCAGAGAGACGGCTCTGTGGCCCACTTCGTTTTCATTCCAAACTGAACAGGTCAAACACCAGCAGGGAACCAGAAAACCCAGTAAAACTCTGTCTCATGGCCATTGTATATGCTTGTGGTGGAACCAGAGGTTTTATGGAAAAAGGATAGACCAAGAACAGTTTTTTTCCCATTCAGCATTAGCAATCCCAAGAGTTTAAAAAATGTGAGTCAAGCCTCATGTAATCACTAGGGTGGATTAAAAAGGAAAATATTTTAAAATATTACCTATTAAAGTCTTCTTGTTTGCCTCTTAGATTTTGAACCTTCTACAGCTCTTGCTTTCAGCAGTCAGAAACATTCATTAAAGAAAGCAAATAAGTAATAATAATAATAAAAAAAAGGCACAGGATTCCAGGAGTCAGATTTTTAAGAAAAATATCAACTATGGGCAATGTAGTTTGCATAATATTATAAGATGTGGCAATACTTTGAGCATCCTCTGAGACTTACTGCTCTCCTTGATGAACTCCATCGCTGAGCCATAGCTCTTTTTATCAAAAGTTAAAGAGCAAAGAAGAACTCAAACAACTCTTACCTTGGGGCCATTCAGTTTAGTAGTGTCTAATCGCATGACATAAAATCCTGAAATCTCACATAAATTTGTCTGTAAAAAGGAAGCTTCAAAATATCCGATCAACTACCTCCTTTTAGATAATGATTTAGGTAACAATGTCCCTAATTCCACAGACTTGAGAGAAAACTGGACACAGGAAAGACAAGCGAAAAGGCCCTGAGTCCTTTGTATGCATAGCTTCAGCTTTAACTGTCATCATTTATCCATCAAAGGGCTCTGATTTTAATATAACACAAAGAATACCACATTAGCCACTTACGGGAACAAGTAATTGTGCAACTGTGTTACTTTTAATTAACACAACGTACCAAAGCTTGAGTTGCAGTAAATATTGTGTCATTCTTGTTTCCATACAGGGAATGCTTTGCCCTGATCCTGAGGTCAGCAGCAAGTTCTTCGGTGACTTGAATGGTGCAGGGTCAGGTCTCAAGTGAATACAGGATTCAGCTGCTTATTTCTGAGTTTTCAGTAACTTGATATTACTGTGTTCATACTCCGGGAAAGGCCATGTGTGGGGATGTGACATTACAACAGCTGGAAGAGCAGGTGAAGTCACCTTTTTAATACTCTTGCTGAAAAAAAAGTTCTGTTTATCTACATTTTTCCCCCAAGGTGTGCCACTGGGGAGTTTAATGACAAACAAAACCAAAAGCAAGTCTTAAGCAATACTGCAAATATTACAAGTGTTATTTATGAAGCTTCTCACTTGGACGTGTGAGGCTAGGGTTTTAGCCTGCAGAGTATTTTTGTTTCCAGAGACATCAAACAGTGGCTCTCTAAAAGAAAAATAGTTACTTGCACAAAATCTATTAGTTCTGCATCAATATTTTGTTCACTAATTTCCTCACATAATTCCCCTGATTTCATTTGATCCCATACATTTTTTTCGAACCACACAACATGGTCAAACTCTAAAGAAATAAGCAATGGAATATTAAAAAGGTGAGGGGAGAAGGGTGACTTTCCAAAATATCACTAACATATCCTAGCAGTAAGCAACTTTTGCAGTTAGCATTTAACTCGTTCAATTAACTGTACGTAATATATTAACTACACATAATTCATTTCATTGGCCATCTAGTCTCCAGAGTCTCTTGATTACTCAAAACCAGAGATCTTTGGGATGACTGTTTCACTCTACGCAGTGGCTATAAAGATAGTATGAACTAAATCCAGTACTGGTGTCAGGTGCCTAAAATATTGGAATAATTTCTAATTCAAAACAATGATGGCAAGCAAGTTGACAGGGATATAGCTACCTACCTGGGAGAACAATGCAGTCAAAGGTGTTTCTATGGGTTTGTCCTTGGAACTCTTCTTTGGAAAAGGCAGAGCCTAGTTTCCATTCTGTATCCAAAGGATTGCTTATACGTACCCAGTGGATATTATTGTAAAGCACAAGAGTCTTGGACACTCATGATGAGTCTGCTCAAGCCCTCAGCCAGAGGAGTCATTCTCAGACTTTGTATTGCTCAGGATGCAATGGGAAGAATGTTGTTCCTCTCCTGCACCTTGCTTTCAAACAACCTATACACAATGGCAAGTCCTTGGAAGTAGGAAACTGGGATTTAAAAACCCTTGGAAAAGAAGAAACTTATTGGGCTTCTGCTTTAATGACTAAGTTGCCTTGGTCAGACACTTTTTATAAGGGACACAGTTCTGTTAGACATGTTAGATGTTCCCAATGGCAGCCCCCACCAGTTGGCTAAGTGGGGCTGCCAAATTGAAACTGGGGAATGTTTCATTTCCAGATTCCCATTAAGCTGAGAAATTAGACACTTTTAAGGCAGAAAAGTAAGGTTTCTGTAGAGTTCGGGATCTCTGAGAGAGTAGGCTGTAGCAGTGACATATTTGGATTATACTATGTGCCTGGGTTTTCTATATTTCATTTATTAGAATTGACCTGATATGAATACAACTGTTTTCTTTTAGATAAGATCTTAGGTAAACTACTGTGCCTTTTATATTTTTCACTACTTTATCTTTATTTTTGTAATTTATTTGTAGTCAACTGATAGTGACTAGAGTGAGAAACTGGTGATTCGCGTATAACATTTACATCCTAATCTGAATTTACTTTTGAAAACACATTCCTTTCATTACTTCATGTAAACAAATGACATTCATTAGGATATCTTTAAAATTAATTTAATTTAATTCAGATCTTCATTATTGTCCTTCAAAGATTGCAGATTTTTAAATGCACAAAAAGTTAAATCTTTATCCTGTCCCTGTCTCTTCGAAGGATTTATTTTGATAAGGAAACTGACTTTCAATATGACTCTCTGTTATGTTACTTAGTCATTATATTAAGTTGTCCTCAAAATATTCCTGTGAGATCGATGTCACTATTACAAATTTTGAAAATATAGGCATACTAACATACGGGGTCACATAAGAAGTTTGTAGATTGTGTTGTCATTCCAGAATCTGATTCTGTCATTTTCTTAAAGATCCTAGAATAGCTTTGTAAGGAAAAGATCCCAAATGCAATAGTTTGAGTATGGTGAGGGACACCATCGGTGTCACCAGACACCATCACCCCCATTCCACAGATGGGGAAGGAGAGGTAAGTTTTGGTGAGATGGTAAGTTTTGGTGAGAACTGGTAATACCATAGAAAGGTCCTGGCTTCGAACCGTTGTGTTACTCATGAGATTATATTTCCACTCTTGAACTCTGAGGTACATAATTGTATTTATCCATTTCTTAAAAACACATTGGAAGCCTATCTTGTTATGAATAAAAGTTTGAATTAAACTTCTCAACAAGTATTTAAAATCTCATTTCTCCTAGGTTTTTCATCTTCTCATTATGTAAAGTGAAGAAGATTCCCAAATCCTCTATTTTAACATGCCTTTCGTTTAGGAAGGTATTATCCTTACTCTGCAACCCAGGTGTCAGTACCTCCAACCAAATTAACACCTACTTTCTCAGACCAGTATTTCAAGGTCTTTGAGCATAATTTTAAATGATAGGCACAAAGCATTTGATACACAAATGGAGTAACAAAACTTGGCCTTTAATGTAAAAATTTATATAAAATTAAGCAGATACTATCACTAGACATTGGATCAATTTTATTTGTATAACACTATTGAGTTTCTGACAATTTGTTGGAAACATCCAATTATATAGACAGTGGCATCTGTTACAGCTCGAGACTGAAAACATGGCTTAATTAAAAGTAGGCTATCTATCTAATTTGAGATGTCTGTTAGCATGTCAAGGAAAATGGAATGGGAAAAAAAACAACCCAAACTTAAACCCATTTTTAAATCCAGGTATTATTACCAGTTTGAAGCATGCAAGACACAGCCTACATTTTTTAGCTACTTGACTTTAAGCACTTCTAAAAGTCTAGGAGCCAAATAAAAAGTTGGAAGAGTGTGAGGAAAGAAAAACAACCTAGCTCCAGTATTTTTGCCAGTCCTGCTGTTTGGAGACTCCCTTTACCATTTGTATTTAATTTTCCTATCTTAGTACAAACCATCTTTCCAACAGCTCCTGAAAGACAAGACGAGCATCTCCCCTGAGGTCACCCCAGCAGGAAATTACCAGAAATTAAGGGCCCAGCCTTGCAAATATTTTGTCACGTGAGTAACATTAGTCAATGGGATACCCATGTGCAAGTGCTGGCTTGATCAGTATTTAAAGTTGGCAACTGCAGGTGTACTCCTTAAATAATTCAGTCTAAACTGCAAGTCTGCATTATACAACACATACTTTGGCCATCTTTTATTGAAGATGTTTCAACTCATGCTAGTTTGAGTTATTTTACCATGCTGTTTTTAATCATTTTCTTGCCTCGACTACTCATCTTCATGTAGCTGTATGTTATGAACACTGAATTGGGCATGACATTGAGATTCTAGTGTAATTCAGTCATTACGGAAAAACTGACATTCACATATGTTTATGTTTAGCCTCGATAGGAAGACAGTCAGCCACTTTATACCAGGTTACAAGTATGATTTTAATTATTCGTCTTGTGAAAAATACTTTTCACATATGATTACTAACAAAATCACTGAAAAACGCAATTAGCTTTACATGGTTGCTAAGACTTTGTAATCCTTTGAATGTAAAAATATATGTTGTGAACGAGTATTTCATTTAAATTGGGGAAAATTAGGGTTTTTTTTAAAAATCAAATAAAAAAGAACACACATCCTAATAAATCTTTCAGACCTTCATATGAAATCACAAATCTCTCCTATCATAAGTGAAATGATTGCGATTCAGTAAGAATCATGGTTAATTAATTCCAAGGAACTTAGCAGGTCATTCCAAAGTGCTGTTTCCATAATTAAAGTGATGTTAGATATGCTCTTTCAGTGATGTTTATCTTTGGATGAAGTGATCCGCTTCATAATTTGGATTCCCCAGAATGCAGCACAGAGGGAAAACAAGACCTACAACACAGAATTTAAAATGAGAAACATTATATAAGATTTTTTAAAATTACACTTGTCTGTAAATATAATGAATGGGTGAAAACACAGAGCACTCAAGTAGAAAAATTACACAAGAATTCTAGGCATACTGAGAAATTCACTTTAGGAATGTATGCTTTCTTTTTTCTATTACTCTTTATTGTGTACGATCCTGTTTGAATTTGTTCTTTCTGAACTGTACCAAAACAAGGTAACTGGCAAAGTCTGCATGACCTTCCCTACGTTGTAATCGAGTTTTCATTTGGAGTACTTAGAGTCATATATAATATGACAGGACAATAATAACACCAGCTGTGACAAAAAGTAGGTGCAAAAATGTTAACTGCTTTTTCGGCAAATGGTCTGAAGAATGCTGACACTGTAAGTTGCATGGTAGGGTACAAATAGCCAAAGTAGCCTTAAATATAATCTATGGCAAAAGAAATCTTCTAGCTGCACTACAATAGATCAGTACTTATTCCCCAACATGCTATTTATGAAGAGATATAAACTAGGTTGGAAACAACTTAAAGATGTAATATTCTTTATCTTGTCCTTAGCTCTGTGCATCTTTGTTTTTAGTCAGTGATTTGTAATGAGAGATCTAATAATTTTTTTCATTAGTTTATTTGCTGAAAACTGTTTTGGGATAAGTAGGAACATTTGCAGGGTAAAGTCTAATTCAGCTTTTTTCAAAAAAAAAAAAAAAAAGAGAGCAACATAACAAGTGTGCGTACATGTGTGTATGGGAAATTTTGTATTTTAAATGTCCTGAAATAAACCTTTGTTTTTCACTTAGAAAAAATTCTTAAACTTAGGAAATTGCAAAATTAAGACAGCTGCTATGGGGTACTGAACTAAGTGATTTTTTTTACTGTGAGTTAAAACAAAACATTCAATTTATATTGAAAGATATTTTGTTCGAGTGATTTTTTTGTTGTTTGAAGGGATAGAGAAAATCAAAAAGAAAAGGAATTTTGGAGTCAGGTTATAATAATTCTTTTTTCAGGTCAATCTGCAATCAAAAGGTGCTGACTAGGACGGAACTGATTTTAACATTAATATCATTTAACACTCAACATTTAACAATGCATGGCCCAAAAATCTACTTCTGTCCTCACCTACACAGTCACTCAAAGTACGTGAGATTTAAATATCCAGTATAAATAATAAATGACTGTAACACCTAAAAGGTACTAATTCTGCATTCATTGAAAGGAACACGATAGGATCAGGTCTGATCCCTCTCAACCTCTTTGGGACAGGTACAGGCTTTAAGTAAGCTACACAGTACATACTTAGTAGCACAAGATTGAAGTAACACAATGTATCAGTAAGTAGAACTCCAATCAAATTAAAAAAAAAAATCAAATCCCCAGTCAACTTCTATCAAGACAAATTCCCTTCAGCTATCTTCATCGAAGGCTTTAATTCTACTTGAGCAAGTGTAGGCCGTCTACTGCATTTAAAACTTCTGATAACACTGTTGGTGCTGTATTTGTAGTCCCAAGACTCATAAAATTCTCACCAAAAGACTTATAAGAGTTTCAGACCTCTAGGGATAAAAGATTTAAGTTCTTTTTTTTTTTTCTTGCATTATCACAAACACCTTGTAAAACTGCATAGCTCTATGTTAGAGCTACGGAACAGAAAGACATTTTAAGCAGTGCTGCATGCACATACTCTCCGTGTTTTGTAGAGATGCCTTATTTCTATGCTGAGCTGTCACATAGAAGAAAAACAACTACAAGTAACTATCTGTATTTCTGATTTGGCTATTATGTAATTGGGAGGAATGTGAATCGTGACATACATAAAATGATGACTTAACATATAACATGCTTTTATCATGGAAAAATTCTTTGTCGTGCTATCTCCAGAAACAGATCTTACACGCTTCTCATAATTAGTACTTCTCTGACACGTTACTAAACTCCTTTCATTCCTCACCTCACAAAGATCACGCCTATTCCTGGAAGATGCATTAAATATAGAAGTATTTCATTTTCAGAAGAAGCACGTTTAAGCACATTTAATGACTGAGGTGCAGGGCATTTGTAGGGGATTAATGACTGCTGGGAGATGATGATCACCTGAAGCACAGCCATGGGCCATTAAGCCCCAGGAAATGTCCTCAGCTAAAGATAGTTATTGCTATTATAGCCCGAAAATGAAAAAAACATCTCAGGTGAATTTTTCTTTTTAAAATGGAGTGACACAGCTTCTTCTTTCTTAATTAAATTCTTTATTGTGAATTTCCTAAAGCATGCAATCAATGCTTGTGGGGGCGTACCTCAAATTGCAGTTATTACATCCAGAATGAAAAACCACATACTGCACATTGTGGATCTGCAGAACTAGTTTGGCTTCACGAGGCCATAAAAGTCTTGATTCACTGCCTATCAATGTCAGGACTGCCAGTACTCGATGGAAATAATGTATTTATGAAACAATAACGCTGCAAGGTTGTGGGGGACAGGGTTTGAGAAAAACCCAAACATCAGGGAAAAAAATTAAGGGGCCACATCCTCCCTTGCATGACAACCCGCAGTTCTGGTTGGTTCTAGTGCTACAAAGCCGACCTAGCCTGAGCAGAGCAAGCTGTATGGGGCTCCAAGCAGAAACTTGCTGTGTAGGTTGGAGTTCAGTTTCTTTTGATTGCTGCTACATATTTTGGAATTACAAGGCTTGACCCACTTGAATGAATGGTGCAATCAGGTGATGTCAGCAATGGAAAGCTGAGACGATACGTGCCAGAATTTTGAGCAGACAACAGCGTAGGCAGCAGGAAGCAGCAGAAGAGCAATCCACCAGGCAACGTGAACTATAGTTGACCGGTATTTTTCTAATGCCCTTGGGAAAACATATTTCCTGAATCCCATTTGCAGATATTTTGCACTTTCTATTCAATTCTCTCGCATCCTAACAGGTTGGTCTTTGGCTTTGTGTTTCAGTTTATTTTCCCTTTTAGTTTCTAAATTATTGTCACAGAAATTCTCATTTCTTCTTGTATTGTCCAAACTAGCTAATGTTTGTCCCATGACAAAAATATTAATATGTCATTTTTCCTAATTCAGCCAATTTTGAAATAAAAGAATTAAATAGTATACTTTTTTCTGTTTTTACACTGAGAAAAGTTCCCCCACAAACAATATTTCATAAGAACAATAGTTTCACTTCTGTCTTCAAATGAAAAATTACTGTGGACAGTGGTCATATATGGAACAGCTAGGCCTAAAAGCAGAATTTTTCACAACCATATAACCAGCAAACTTTTGCCACCTTAATATAAGCACTTGTTACACTTACTTGTTCAAGTTACTACAGATTAATTATAGACCATGCTTCAGACTGTTGGAAGAGGACAGTTCTCTTCCAAATATTTACTTTACTTCCTTTCATACAGTCTTTCTATTTCCATACAGCCCCTATTATCTCCCTGAATAAGCCTACAGAAATGTAAATAACATTCTTCACAAGAACAAAGATAGCTTTACGAATGGATTGACTGCAGAACTGTCTGCTCTTCACAGGAAATCCCCACTGGAGTGATAGAAGTTTATTAGGCTGTAAACTACTGTAAAATCATTAGCTAAATTCAGCCACCCACTTCTGCATGATTAGCTTTGTTGTTCATCACTAATATTATTTTCTGCCATTTTCTCTTTTGTATATCTGAATTGCCTAGACATAATGTCTTTCCTTTTGCAGATTTCATCTGGATAGAATTAGAAGGCTTTAGACATTGGTCTAGTAATGTAGACAAATGTCCAGGTAGCCCTGCTTTAAGGAGGGGAAAGAGGCTCGAACCACAAGACATCAGATCCCTTCCAACCTAAATCAATGATTCTCTAACATTTCTCAGATTCTGCTGTGGTGGTGCAGTCTCCCCAGCATCACCTTAGCCCTCTCGGTACTTGGCGTGATGTCCTCCCCGCCTGGGTCACATAAGAATGCACTGGACCAGAATGTAACACAATGGTCTAACATGAAAGAAAGAAAAGGTGGAGAGCAACAGACCAAGAATACAATAGTGTGCCTGGTCCCCACGGCTCCTACCATTTGAAGATAACAACTGTAATCGATCACTCCTGACAACATAGGGACCACGGCCACAGAGATGGGCATACCAGGACCACAAGTTCTAGCAAGTCCTGGGCTTGCATAATCATGGAAAGTACCACAATACTGCATTGTCCAAACTGGGCCGGAGTGGAAAAGTACCCGACAAAAGTCAATTATCTCAGATCCTATAAGCAGTGATTCTACTAAAGACCCTTTGAGCTCTTCTGGATCGCAGTGGGCTGTGGCCAGTGTCTCCCCTGAGCTGGGATGCCGCTCAGGCAAAACACCTCGAGGACTAGAAGGCCAGGGAGAGACAACTCCTTTCAAGCCTCAATTATCGCCCCTTGAGGAATGCCAATATATATATTGTAAGTATTTACTCTAACTCGAGAAAAGGGAAATTTTAACTATAGGCTAGCCCCTCTTCCATCCACCTCTCCACTTACATGTTTATGATAAATATACATTAGCTTTATGGATGTGGATGCTCTTCCATTACTCCGTGCATGCATAGGAGTTAAAAGGGGTCACTAGAGTTGTGCAATATTAAGAGATCTTTGATCTTAGCAGTTATAGACAAGTGTGTGTCTGTGTGCGCATGCGCTTATGTGCTTTACTTATCTACATATGCTTTAATTTGAGATCTGTGCTTTTGTTCATGAGTATATGTACTGATCCGGGATACTTTATAATAAGTTAGTGTGAATCTTGCCATCTTTGAATCTGTAATTAAATCGCTGTTTAGTTATTTTGTTAAGTTACTCTGTAAACCTTTAAAACAGTTATTGATTAAGTGCTGCTAAGATTCAACCTCTTGATCTATCTCAAATTATTAACAAATTTTGAATCTCTGCTAAATCATAACCGTGTCAAATACTTCCATCCACAACATCTGCCCAGACATGTTTACCCCAAATTTTGCTGCAGAGGCAATCTGCAACTATGCAACTAATTGGCTATACCTGGGGTACAACACCATACGAATGGGCGTGTTTTTGATACTGAATTCTCTGAATACCTTTGTGCTGGGTAGTGTATTCCTTAAATTTGCCCTTGGTTATTCACATCATAAAGTGGACCTGGTACTGGCAAATGTGATAAACCATGAACCCTCTCAACGGGATGCTGAGAATTGTTTAACTGATACTGTATATCAAACACGATTAAGTTTCCTTTTATATTCTTTATCTACAAATCTGGACCTGGCTTCTTCAAAGGCACCAGAAATCATTTAATACTATCAATGTTAATGATAGAGTAATTTTTAGACTTTATCTGAGAAGGCTGTGTCTGGGTAATGACATTGGCCTTTTCTAGTAAAGATGGAGAGCACGAACTAATATAACAGTCAATAAAAAAATATTAATATTAATAAAAAATGGTTGAAAAAACTACTCCAGATTTCACAAATACCTAAGTGGTACAGTTTTCACTAATACCACTGCTGTTTTCCCACTTCTCTACACAAGACTGCTTCAGGTGCTGGACTACAGAGAGGGGATAGTAAACCACTTTCGCCACTTCTGAGACATATATTTTCTCTTTCTGGAAGCCTGGATTTGGGTAATAAATGCATGGATCTTCATTCTCAGTGCCATGTTTTGAGATGAGCAGTCTGAAGCTAGTAGAGAAATGCCATGACATTAACAGCAGATCCAGAAATCACTAATGTTGTACAGTGCACAGATCAAGAAGATTGTACTAGCAAAAAAGTTGCAATAACAATACCTGGAAAGGGAAACCTAGAGACAAGAAGGTTCCTTCTCTGTTTGATGCCTTCCATATACATGGAAATATATGGAGGAGGAAGTGGGTAGCTGATTTTTATCTATTGATTTATTTACTGTTTGATGAAGACACTGTGAATAGAAGGTAACAGTGACAACTACAATAATAGTGGCTTCACAGCATTTGTCCGTGTGTGATTGTGGTTTCTGTAAAAGTAGCAGGATGTCTGGAAATTCTCCATAAGGGTTCACGACACACATTCAGACTATTGGTGCAGCATGTATCTCGCAGATTCAGCATGTCCCTGACATAGAACAAGGTGTGTATTAAGAGACTGTTGGCACACACAGGATTAAGCCAAGTATCTTGATAGTTCACTCACAGACTGGTTTCTTGCTACTATGATTTTAGTTTTATACTTCATTATTAGCAGATAATGAGAAAATAATAGAGAAGTGATATATACAAGTCCTTCCTACTCTGTTAAATGTTTTAAACATTCCTTCTTTTATTAAAATATGGTCTGAGACTCTAAAGCTAGATAATGCATGAAAACATAGGCTGCAAAAGCCCCCATACCTTAAAAGGCTTGTATTACCTATCCAGGAAAGACAAAGAAAGATCTGGAGAACGGATATGTATTCTTCTGTTGCTTTCACAGCTGGGCACATCCCCAGGATGAAATCAAGTGTGCTGCAGAGATGCCTGAGCTAGCAAGGACATAAGCTGCTAAATCTCTTAGCACAGCACCAGGTTGACTCTGACTTTCCTGGCACTGCACACAAGCTAGTAAGTCACATCCCTCAGCTAAATACATGGGGATTTTTACACAGGCAGTGCTATTGCAGTTATATTTAGACTAAAAGGGCTTATGTGCATCCAGCATGGTATCTTGTATCACATCCTTCACTCAGAAGAAACGAGCCCGCAGCCTCTCAAATCACTCGTGTAGATATATGTATCCTATTTAACTGTTACCTGTGAAATTCCTTCTCTCTTGGGTCACAGAATAATCTGCAACCTAAGCACTAGGATTAGGAAGGTTTTACCTCCTTCCCCAAAAGAGTAAAAAAACAACACTAAAGTAGGAAGCTTTGCTGCCAGTCATGAATAGGCACTCCAAAGCATGTTAATAATTATTAAATCTTCACCTTGTGATGAGCTAATGCAATTTGGAGACAGTATCAACATTATACTCATTAACACATACAGAAACTCTCTGCATCTCTTCAGTATGAAATTTGTTTTAAAATGTTATTCAAACATCTGAGAATACTTCCCACAGTAAGTTACCTAATTCCATCTATAAATTCCTAGATCATTCTTAAACATTTAGCCATGTCAAGTTGTCCCCAAAGTAAAACCCTGTTAAACAAACAAAAGTCTTCTTATCTGTTCAATGAACATTAAAAATAACTTCTGGATCAAGTCTGTTTCATTGTTTTGCAAATACATTCTAAAAAAATTATTTAGTAATTATTGTCAATCATCATCTGAGCTTAAAAATTTCATAAAACCTGCAAACAAAATATATACTTTGTTAGACATTCTAGAACACAGTAATATTTTAGAATTTCTGTTTATTGTTCTTTCATATTGCTTTAGTTTCATTTTTGACAACACAGTACTGAAAACAAGTTCAAAGATGAACAGTTTTAGACCTTAATTCTGAATGTCACCCTTTTAATTTTAAATATTCTGCCATTTTTCAGCCTCCATTTTCCCTCAAGGTTGAGAAACAGGTATGGAAATTTTCTCAATTATTACATTTTAAGTGAGCAACTAAAAATAAAGCTGTCGTAAAAGTTAAGAAGACAAAACTTACTCAATCTGTAAACATACCAGTTTAATCTGTTGCAGGCTAACAGGCCAAACGAGATTGAAAGAGTTACTAATAGCTGTTCATTGCAGAAATGAAATATTTGAGATAGTCCTGTCCCAGTTTGGCTAAAGCTGTTGAGTTTATTTTCTTAAACATTTGAACAGGAAATGTACCCATTGAGATGAAACATCTCATTTACTTTTATGCCTGTCAGCAGCTGTAGCATAATTACATACACCCCGCTGCATCACTTTAGCTTAAACACAAGTTGGAGGGTAAAACAGACACCTGCAAAGAACTATTTCACTTTTTAAGATATTATATAAATTACATGTAAAGAGCAGTTTAATCTCCCTTATTCAAAAAATATGAAGCTCATTTTAGTTTAATCGATAGTTTATTGCAGAGATCTTATATTTAATCAAATTTAAATTGTTCTTTTAGGCTAAAAAATTGAATGCTTTTAAATGCAATACTCTACGTGAGAAAGACTGGACATGTATATTTCTAGGGTAAGAATAAAGGTATTCTTTTTATACAGTCACGGGTTTAGGAAAAGTTTAGGTACCATAATGCTTAATCCTGTGCTGAAGTAAGTTTTTACTTAAAAGATGAGGCAAATTCATTTAAAGGAGCTCATGCAGGAGCAAGGTCTCCTTTATGCCTGCATCCTTGCTTGAAAATACAGGAAAACTACAGCTACAGAAAAAAAAAAAAAAAAGATAATTGTAGTTTGAATGCAAAAGAAAAATTGCTACACATAACATTTCAGAATTTGGACTGGATATTACCTAGCTGTAACATTCACCAAATAAGCATCTACAGAGATAAATCAATATCTTCGGTCACTTAATTTTTATGCCTGTTTAATACAATACTATACTGACACTGCAGGAAAAACGTTAGGTAAGTCAATGTCCAATCTCCCCATCATTAGCAGACAAAATATTGTGTTTCGACACAGATGGTTTCATTTCAGAGCGTGGCTATTGTGTGTAAGCACCCTGGCAGGGTGATGAACAGAACTGAGAGCACTCTGTGAGCCTGGAGAGCTCTGACAAAGGTGGCTGCAAAGTGGAAGATCTCCACTCACTGGTATACTAAATATCCTCTTGAGAGAAAGTTGACTAGCTACGAGCTCCAAAATGGGAATTTTTCCATTGTGTGGGCA